>CP025651.1:1933102-2365179 GCA_003576665.1 Ipomoea trifida
TTTTTTTTTTTTTTTTTTTTTTTTTTTGTAGCTATGAAATGCTTCTCTCTGTCTTGCTCAGGGCAAATTATACCATGGACTAGGGTCTATCTTGCATTGTAGACTCTAGTATAAAAATAACCTTCAGGTTCTGTATTTATAATTGACATATTTTGTACCTGCACTTGATAGTTTCTGTACCTGACTACTTGTAGCTATCATATTATGTGTAAGCAATTATGAAGTTATTTGTTTAGATGTACATGGACGGTAAGTACAGAATATGTTAACAGAATATACATAATTTTTGTATCATGGTTTACAATGCAATATGAAGTCTCGTCCATGGTATAACAATTGATTGCTGAATAGTTGGGCTTGTTTATTGGGTAGTTCAACTTTGTAAATGTATCTAATTTTTGGGCTTCTTGTAAATTTGGATATTGGCAAAAAGGAAAGAGTGATATATGATACCACTGCTTACAAGACTCTGGCCCCCATAGGTTGGTTTTATGGGTACACGGGTTTTGCCACTTGGTATAGCAACTGGCCTATCAACCCGGCCTTCTCAGCCCGTCTAAAAGTCTTATCGGGTTAGGTGATTAATATTGTGGCAAGTGAACTCTCTATGTGAAAAAGAATTTCTTCTCCAAGATGAAGGCGAACAATCACCTTCTTCCTCAGTTGAAGAAGGCGGCTTCTTCCTGGATAAGGAGGTGACCGACGTCGCCTTCTTCTACAGGAAAGAGGCGACGTTTGGTCGCCTCCTTCTCCCAGAAGAAGGCGAACAGTCGGCTTCTTCCTCAGTTGAAGAAGGCGACGCTTTGTCGCCTCCTCCTCCAGAAAGAAGGCGACCGAAGTTGCTTCTTCAACTGAGAAGAAGGCGACGCTAGTTACCTTCTTCGACTGTTGAAGAAGGCGGGTCGGCAATCGGAAAACAGACGTCTGCGGCCGATTTAATCATATGGAGTTGAATTACCAGCTATTACCCGTAGGTGATTGGCTATATTGGATCTGAATGCATCAAAATGATAAGTTGATGTGTTTAATTGAATCTTTAAAGTTTGAGAGCGTAATTGTACTTTGGTATAACGTTTAGATGTCTATTTGACCCTTTTCCCTAATTCAAAATAAGTCATAAATTTTGATTTACTAGTTGCCCGCAAGATGCAAAGTTTGTGGTCAATAAAGTTAACTCCATACCTCCATTTTTTTTTTAAAATCCAGGGTAGGATTTGAATTATGTATCATATAAGTACTAGCAAAACAGAATTTATAAACTAAAATCATATAATATAACAATTATATATAGGTACATAATCTGGATAAGAGTTTACAATATATTTGATCAACCCTAGTCAAAAATTTAATTAGCTTGCATTGGGGTTATTCAACAAATATTGTTAATGGCAATGACCTTGTAGTCTAGTGGCATGAAGTGACTCTCTCATATGAAAAGTTATGGACTCGAATCATAATAAGGACAATATTGATTCCTTATGCTTCAGTACTCAAACAAAAACAAATATATATTGTTGATGCACAGTCAACTTTGGCATGTGAGCATGACGGCCGGACAATAATTCCTAGGAAATAATGCATGCATGGGGCATAAGAGTGTGACCCTGCCCACATGTGTGTGTGTGTGTGTGTGTGTGTGTGTGTGTGTGTGTGTGTGTGTGTGTGTGTGTCATTAATACTTTCTTGGACAGCAATGAATTGAAACGAAAAACAAGTTTGACAAGTTGTATACACACATCGCATACTCAAATGAGAACATGTTTTAAAGAAAAGTTAAGACATAATCTTAATTATCCATTTTAAAAAAATCTAACTGATTTGAAGCGATGAGAGAAAAAAGTTGTGACATTTTGATAATTTGATTATTAGATGAAAATAATGATGAAAAAAATAAGAACTTTTATTACAAACTAACATATTTTATTTAAATGTAATTATTATATAAATAATAAAATATACTTATATCGTTAAAAACGTTTTAAATATTATTAGCTTGCAACTAATAGTTAATTGTAACAAATATTTCTCAGCATATTAATATTATGAATGCCCACAGGGAAGAGAAGACCATTAAAGTCTTTTCCTATATGCAAATTGCAAAACAAGCATAGCACGCTACCCACTTTTATTTGAGTACGTTAACCATGTCTTTTCCTAGGCGCACGTTTATAATTTTTGAAATGTTTTTGTTTGTTTGTTGTTTGTTTTTTTTTGTTTTGTTTTGTTTTGTTTTTTTTTTAAACTTCGTTTGCTTTGAGGAGGTCAATTAAGATACTTGTTTATTTTACAATCACATATTGTAAATACGTATTTTTCTTTTCAACAAAAATATACGAAAATAATATGCCAAATTAAATGTGTTCGACATTCATGAATTTATATTTTTTCAAAAATAATATCCCAAAAATATCAAACAAATTTGGTATCACAATAAGCGTTGATAATTACGTCAAAGTAATTTTTTTTTTAAAATTTGTGTAAGAACACCATGTTTTAATGACAAAATCCTGAATTCGACCGTTTATTCCGTCCATTCAATATGCTTCCCTTATCTTTATTCTAATAGTGTCATATATATGGGCTCTATATATTAATATATACACCCACACCAGAAATTAAACTTCAAGCTAAGTTTCAAAGTTAAAATGGCAGCTAAAAAATCTTTTGTTGTTTGGCATAAGGAACCAGAGCTCCTGGGACCAGCCAAGCCTACTCCCCAAGAAATAAAGGAATTATCAGACATAGATGACCAAAAAGGTCTGAGGTTCCATTTCTGCATAATCATGTTCTATAGGGCAAATCCCCTAATGAAAGCAAAGGACCCTGTGGAAGCCATTAGAGATGCATTAGCTGAAGCTCTCGTATGGTACTACCCTCTTGCAGGTCGGCTTATTCATGGCCCTAAGGATAAGTTGATGGTGGATTGTTGTGCTCAAGGGATTTCGTTCATCGAAGCGGATTGTAATTTCAGCTTGGAAGATCTTGGTGATGCCATTAAACCGCCATGTTTGTACTCCAAAGAGTTTTTGTATGAAGTGGCTGGCTCTTATGAGATTCTTGGTTGCCCATTGATGGTAGTTCAGGTATTATTGCTTATGTTTGATGAGCACCTGAGTTGATTCATTGATGTCTTTTGTACGTACCAAATAAATGTTTATTTTTAATATACTGAAATTTTACTTTCTAATATAATATATATAAATAAAAATAAATTTTCAGTACACAAAAAATGAGCATTCTGAAAAAAAAAGAAAAAAAAAAGGGGACAATGGTTCATACCTCCATGGTATAATGATTAAGAGAATCTAGACTATTTTATCCGTTATGATCTTTCGCGTTCACAAGTTGGGTTTACCTGTATATATTCTCTAATAATGGATATGAGTTTGATCATTATTAATTAGTACTTTAAAGAGATCATTCCTATATATGCCGGTTATATTGTCAGTGTTTCAATATCATGTCTTTTTCTTTTGTTTTTTTTTTTTTTTAATCATTTAGTTTGTTGTTTTATTAATAGATCAGTGGACTTGATAACTCACACCTTAGCTAGGGCTGCAAGCTCTCAATCTGTCCTTCCAAACTGTATTTGTCTTTTTTCCCACAATTTAATTAATATAGTTTCGATTTGGTTTTCAAAAAATTAGTACTTTTTTTTTTTTTGAAAATTAGTACTTTAAATAATAATAGGAATTAATGTTATTTTTAAATTTATATATTATAAAATTACAGGTTACTAGGTTGATTTGTGGAGGATTCGTGGTGGCTATACATGTAAACCATGTTTTAGCTGATGGATTAGGTTTAGCGCAATTTTTCAAGGCGGTCGGAGAGTTAGCCCAAGGTGCATCTTCACCTTCAATCAAACCTGTCTGGAGAAGAGAATTATTGACTGCAAAACATCTTCCACTCCAAACAACCTATGACCACACAGAATATGGTATTGTCGGCCATAACTCAACAATAGATCCCCACAACTTGGTTAGCCGTTCTTTCTTTTTTGGCCCCAAAGAGATGAAAGCCCTGCGCCAAAAACTCCCACCACAGACTAAACCAACCTCAAAGTTCGACATGATTACAGCTTGCATATGGATATGTCGAACCCTAGCCTTAGAGTTCGATGCCGATGAGACCGTCGGCGTCTTATGCGCGATTAATGTACGAGACAAAGGTCCACCTGAGCTGCGCGACGGATACTATGGCAACGCGTTGGTGTTTCCGGCGGCCGTGGCAAAAGCTGGGAGGTTATTGTCCCCGTTTGGTAAAATAGTTACCCCAGTTAATTTTGACTTATTTGACCTGTTTCACTTGGTTAAAAAAATTAAGGGATAAACTAACAATAAACATTATATTATTTGGGAACAAGCAATTAGGTCATCTCACTCAAATAATCTCCAAATAAATCACTGCACTCAGAAAAACAAAGCAATTAAGCCACTGAAATCAAAAAAAAAAGGAGCAATTGACCCATTTCTAAAATATCCGACGACAACTTCCGGCACAGGCGACCATCTCTGGTGAAGGCGACCAGATCTGGTCGCCCTCACCAGAAATGGCGACCGGAGATGACTCGTCAGTTATCGGTGCCGGAAGTTGTACCCGGAAATTTTTAAAATGGGTTAATTGTTCTTTTTTCGGTTTCAGTGGTAATTATTTTGTTTTTCCGAGTTCAGTGACTTATTTGGGGTTATTCGAGTTCGATAACCTAATTGCTTGTTCCTAAATATTACATGGCTTATTTGTTTTTTTTTTTGTTAATACTATCGACTCTGTTACAATATAGTATCTGTTCATACATGGCTTGTTTATATTTGGTTAATCAAGGTTTTTTATAATTTCAAAATGTTAAAATTCAAAAAACTGTTTAAAACAACTTTTTTCAATTAATTTTTTTTGAGAAAAAAAATTATACAAAATAGTTATCGGCTAATTTATCAAACACCTTTTTTACAATTCTCTAATGTTATTAACTAGTTATATCCTCTAACTAACATTCATTTACCAAACAGGGAACCCGTTAGAGTATGCGGTGGAGTTGATCGAGAAAGCGAAGAGTAGAGTGAGTGAAGATTACGTTAGGTCTGAGGTTAACTTTATGGATTCGAAGGGAAGGCCGCCATTGTTGAGGTCACGTAGCAGTATCATTGTTACCGATTTGTCGAGAATAGGGTTTGATGAAATGGATTTTGGATGGGGAAAACCAGTGTATGGAGGGACCATGGATGGATCAGCATCAGCCACCGCTATTACTCATGCTCGATACCGGAATAGCGACGGTGAGGACGGCGTGGTTGTGCCGGTTTTCTTGCCGGCGGCGGCCATGAAGAAGTTTGAAGAGGAGATGAAGAAATTCACAGCACTTGAGCCTTGTGAAGTTACAGAGATTCCATCCAAATCACTTCTTAAATCTGCTTTATAAATCAGAGACATCAAAGGCAATTTATATCGTGGACATTGTGCACCCCGTACCAAAATGTTAGGAGGACGAGGTTCTGTGTATGTTGTCTTAATATTTTGTGTATTATATTTTGTGTTAATATTTTCTGTATTCTAGGCAACCGTTCTGTGTATTCTAGGCAACCTTTCTGTGTATTCATGTATGTTGTGATGTGTTTGTGCATTCGAATGTTAGAAATATGAGTTTTGTGTATTTTGTGTCAATATTCTGTGTATTCTAGGCAACCGTTTTGTGTATTCATGTTAGTAATACAGGTTGTGATGTGTTTGTGCATTCGAATGTTAGGATACACAGAATATAAACACAAGTATTATCTTTTATGTTTTTCAAATTTTACAATGTTGTTTAAATATTCACCTTTTGTCGTGTGTCTGATGAACTTGTGTGCATTTTTTGTTCTTGTTTCTTCGTCACTATTTTTTTTGTTGTTCAAATTACAATTATATTTTAATTTAAAAAAGAAATTATAATGAGATCCGTATTATTACGGCACCGTTTCGGACCAGGATCCACGGTATAACGATTCGACATCAAAGCCATTTCTTGAAAAATCTTAAAGCAATTTAATATGGGGTAAATGTTTTAGATGATGGTATCCAGAAACATGAGCCCATTGCCCATTGGGGTAGCCTGCAATAGTGAAGATCAAATTTAAGGCCCCATTCTATTTGTTTGTAACCAATATCACCAAAATATAAGGTGAACGCGGAAAAATTATGCTATGGAACTGGGTCAATCTCGTAAGTAGACCTGAGTTCATGTTCACAATTTTATAATTTTATATTCTCAATATACAAAATTACATTATTCAATATTTCACAATTTCGCCCCCATTGGGAAGAGCCATCTTCTTCTCTGTAACAAAATAGTATGGAGATTAAATCTGTGACCTCTCGTTTGGTAGGACCACAGCTATGCCACTTGACCATAAGGCCTTTGGCTTTAATTATGTATTTATTTTAATTGTAATCTATTTAGATAGGGAGTGTTTAGTAATTTTGTCTTTAATTGGAATCATATTATTATTAGGGAAAACGGTACTTTTGGCCCCTCAATTGTTTTGCTTTTGGAAATTTAGCCCCTCACAATTGATTTGAATAAATTTGGTCCTTTAATTGTACATAATGTGTTACATTTAGTCCCTATTATTATATAATTAAAAATTTTGTTAATAATTGTACATTAAGTGTACATAATGTGTTACATTTGTCCATATGCATTTTGAATGTTTTTTTTTTAATTCAAATCTATACATTATATCCTCATGAAAAAAAAAAATAAATATAACCTCATGAAACAAAAAATTACTAACAAAAATTCTAATTATATAATACTAGGGACTAAATATGACACATTATGTATAAGTAAAGGACCAAATTTGTTCAAATCAATTGTGAGGGGCTAAATTCCCAAAAGTAAAACAATTGAGGGGCCAAAAGCGTCATTTCCCCTTATTATTATTTTTGGATTTCATGATTGATTGTAGGAGGAGTATATTTGGAAGGATTCTTAATTTCTTAGAAATTTAAGCAACTCCTCCCTTCCATTCTTAAAATAAATTTTCATTTTTAATTTAAATAAGCAAACAAAACGTTTAAGTTTATCAAAATTTTTAATTTATAGCTCAAGCTTTCTTCAAATTTTAAAGGTGAAATTTTTTTCCGAACAATAATCCGGATTTCGTTCTTAGGAGCCTTCGTGAATAAAGTTGGCATGTGTACGCCATTAGAAGCGGAGGCGCGGAAATTCATGTCGGGCTGCAGAAAGCATGGGAGCTTGGCTATCGAAAAGTGGAAATTGAAACTGACTGCGCCAAGGCCATCAATCTGATCATTGGAGGAGAGGAATTTGACGGCCTTGCTAGGAATATTATTGAGTTGTGCAGAGACGCGAATTGAAAAGATGAAATTGGGAGATCAAATTTGGACACATCCCAAGGAAACAAAACAAGATCGCTGACATGCTTGCGAAGGGGGGACACAACCAGATCGAAAATCTCAAATGGTATAATGAACCCCCGAGAGAAATTCAGAAGTTTTTGCGTGAGGATGAACTCGGCCTCCTGGGTGACTACAATACTGTGAGGATCAGCTAATGGTCGCGGATATTCTCCTCTTTGTAACAAAAAAACGAAGGCAAAACTTTATTTCATACCAATAAAAATATAATTTTATGATATAAAGAAAGTAGGTCTCGTTTAAGAGATGGCGAATTTTTTCCTCGTGAAAATTTAAAAATGATCAAATTTATTTAATTAAGTTTTTTTAGAGTACTTCTTTCACACACGGTGTGCACTATATTGTGTATGTCGAAGTGATGCTTTGTACATTTTGATGTGTTTTGCACCTTGTGCTCATGTGCATTTTTTGACGTGCATGTGCACTACAGCATATGCAACTTATATCCCTCGGTGTGTGTGTTATTTGTGCATTTGTGAACTTCATGTATCCCAAGTGTGCATTTGTGCATTTTCAAAAGTGTGCACTTCATGTATCCCAAGTGTGCATTTCTACATTAATAACGTGTGCACTTCATGTATCGTAAGTGTGCACTGCATTGTATTGTGTCTTTAGTTTTAATTGAACATATATAACATTTAGGTATGAATTGAAAATCACATTTCATCCATTTGACCACCACTCTCGTGGCACGGCCTTATATCATTTTTAAGTAATTAATTTTGTCTAATTTAACCGTGATATCTTATATAAAATTATACATGTATATGAATAAACAAATTTAAACTGTTAATCAATATTAGTGGTTGTAAAGCTTAGAATTACTCAAAGTGAATGGTAAATATTTAGAGTTTATATCGGATACTATTAGAATATTATCCCAATACAAACTTAAAATCTCTAAAATATTTTAGCTTGTATTTATTGTAATTAGCACCCATACTAATTGGCACCGTAAAGAATTCATATATATAAACACACACACACAAAATGTTAACCACATTTTTTTTTACCACATTTATGATTTTTAAAATGTTTTGTTTTAAAAGTTTAGTTCGAATTTTAAACGTGATGGCCTTGCGGCTTTAAATTTACATATTTTGTATGAGTTAATGGTATCTGATGTTTTCCGAGTACTCTTTTTCAAGAGTCGAAGGAATCATGGATGATCAATTTGAAAGTTTAGGACTAAATGGGGCAAAATCACGAGACATTAACTCTATTTTGTATATATAGGTCAATATAACTATACATGCCAGTTTGTGTGAAAATGATAAGTAGGCTTTATATAAGATAGTAAAATTTGCAAAATCAGTCTTGATTTTATTGGAGGAAAATGAAAAGGAATAAATAAAAACTGTGACTTAGCTCATACTTTTTTTTAATGAACTAGAGTGTGTCATGTAAGTATGGAGTATAAAATGGGGTAGAAAGTAAGACACTATATATTATTACTCTACTTGTGAACCGTAGACTTTTGAAATTAATTAGTCCATCATAAAAATAAAAACGTGTAAAGAATGTAAGTATATATGGTGAATAAGTAGTTCTTCATAAAAAACGTCTAAAGAATGTTAAGTGTATATGGTGAATAAGTACAACATCTGTCCAAGGATGTATGTGGTGAATAGGTAATTAGGTACTGCATCTGTCCAAATATATATGCTTGATCCATTGAACCTTAAGAGCATCCTTATCGACACAAGTTTTTTAGAGGATTATGTCATGTCATGTAAGATAGATAAGAGAATGATACAGGAAATAAAGAAAAATAAAAAACAAAAAACAAAGCAGCAGACAAGAAGCTCAGAAAAAGAGAACTAAAATATATATATATATATATATATATATATAAGCTTCAATTTACACACCTAGCGGCGCGTGGATTCCACGCGCCAGCTAGGTGCACGGTAGGTGCGCGAAACGCGCATCTGCGTGTGTAATGCAGTATATTCTTATCAGTCGTGGGGCCCACAATAAATCAATGTTTGCAGGAGTTCAAAATCGAATAAAAATCACCTCTCACACTAGCTAGATAGAAGCTCATTCATGGTTATTTGATATGACGATATTATCCTCTTAAAAACTATAGGTGGTAGAAGGGGATCCGTAGAAAATATATTTGTGTCTAGCATCTTGCCATCCAGCGTGCACTCTTCATCAGTAGAATTGTAGAATACACTCGACAATAGAATATGTATCCAAAAAGGATAAATATATAATTGATACGTTTTATACTTTCGCCATCCAAAGTTTATTCGAACTTTTACAAGTCAAGACTTCAACAAAAGTAAGAATAATTTACTCACCTTTTGATTTGCCAATGAACTTGTAGTCAAATGACATGAAGTGACTCCTCCAAATGAAAGGTCATGAATTGCGGTATATTAACTGTACTCTTTGTATTTTAGTAGGCTCAGAAAGTATATTTGAATAGATACTACCAATGAATAATTTAATTGCTCACATTTTAAATTTTAATAAGGAAATTAAACTTCAACCACTTTCCTGGCTCCTAAAGTGCAGTTTCTAAGAAGAGAGCCATATACTTTGCCTATATATATACACACGAGAAAACTGAAGCTATATATATTACATCCAAGCATCAAGTCTAATACTAGAAGAAAAATATAATGGCAGTAGAAAAAGCTTTTATTGTTTGGCATAAGGAACCAGAGCTTCTGGGACCAGCCAAACCTACGCCCCAAGAAACAAAGGAATTATCAGACATAGATGACCAGAAAGGTCTGAGGTTCCATTTCTGCATGATTATGTTCTATAGGGCAAATCCCCTCATGAAAGGAAAGGACCCTGTGGAAGCCATTAGAGATGCAGTAGCTGAAGCCCTTGTATGGTACTACCCTCTTGCAGGTCGCCTCATTCAAGGCCCTAAGGATAAGTTCATGGTGGATTGCAGTGCTCAAGGGATTTCGTTCATCGAAGCAGATTGTAGTTTCAGCTTGGAAGATCTTGGTGATGCTATTAAACCGCCATGTTTGTATTCCAAAGAGTTCTTGTATGAAGTGCCTGGCTCTGATGAAATGCTCGGTTGCCCATTGATGGTAGTTCAGGTATTTTTGCTTATATTTTTTCAGTAATCAGATAACCTGCGGTCAATATCCGAGTCTGTACACTGTGTAAATTCAGCCTTGTAGTTCTAATCAGCAAAGAACCACAAATCAGATTATCTGAGTTATTACACTGTGTAAATTCAGCCTTGTAATCATAATCAGCAAAGAACCACAAATCAGATTACACTTTGTAAATCCAGTTTTGTGGTTCTAATCAGCAAAGAACCACAAATTAGATTACCTGAGTTATTACATCGTGTAAATCCAGCCTTGTGGTTCTAATCAGCAAAGAACCACAAATCAGACTGAGTTATTACACACTGTAAATCCAGCCTTGCGGTCCTAATCAGCAAAGAACCACAAATTAGATTAATTATCTGAGTTATTACACTGTGTAAATCCAGCCTTGTGGTTCTAATAAGCAAAGAGCCACAAATCAGATCAGCTTAGGCTGTTCATAGCTGATCTCGGGTGAAATTAAGAAGTTTTTTAATTTATATGTTGTAAAATTATTACAGGTTACGAGGTTGATTTGTGGAGGATTCGTGGTGGCTATACGTGTAAACCATGTTCTAACTGATGGATTAGGTTTATCACAATTTGTGAAAGCTGTGAGAGAGTTAGCTCAAGGTGCATCTTCACCTTCAACTAAACCTATCTGGAGAAGAGAATTATTGACTGCAAAAAATCTTCCATTAATCCAAACCACATATGACCACCCTGAATATAACCTCGTTAGCCACGAAAACGACCCAACAATGGACCACCAAAATTTGGTTTCTCAGTCCTTCTTTTTTGGTCCCAAAGAGATAAGTGCCATCCGCCGGAAACTCCCGCCGGCGGCTCGCCGGAGCTCAAAGTTCGACGTGATCACCGCCTGCATTTGGAGGTCTCGAGCCCGGGCCTTGAAGGTGAAACGTGACGAGCAAGTAAGCATTGCATGCATGGTGAATATACGCAACAAAAGCCCCGTCCCGCTCCCGAACGGATATTACGGCAACGGAGCCATCACGCCGGCGGCGGCGACGGAAGCCGGGAGATTATGCGATAATCCGTTGGAATACGCGGTGGAGTTAGTGGAGAAAGCTAAGGAGAAAGTGGACGAGGATTATGTTAAATCGGTGGTTAATTTCATGGATTTGAAGGGGCGGCCGGAGATTTTGAGGTCGGAGAGAAACTATGTTGTTTCGGATTCGTCGAAGTTGGGGTTTGATGGAGTGGATTTTGGGTGGGGGAAGCCGGTGTACGGCGGCACCATGGAGGGAGGATCAGGGAATAATAGCATTTATGCTCCTTACCGGAAAACCGACGGAGAAGCCGGCGTTTTGGTGCCGGTTTTTCTGCCGGCGGCGGCGATGAAGAGGTTTGAAGTGGAGCTTGAAAAGTTGATAGCTATGGAGAGTGGTGAATTTTTAGAGCCATCAAAACCATTTATTAATTCTGCTCTCTAAACCAGTTTGATTGGTGTGAGATTCAACTTGATTGGTGTCGGTTGCCATGTCCTCTTTTTCACCAGCCCAATGCAGACATAAATTAGGTGGCTTAACCAGCTTGATTGGTGTCAGTTTTCGTACCCTCTTTTCCTCTAACCCAATGCAGACATAAATTAGGTGGCTTAACCAGCTTGATGGTGTCAGTTGCCGTACCCTCTTTTCCTTTAACCCAATGCAGACATAAATTAGCTAGGTGGCTTAACCAGCTTGATTGGTGTCAGTTGTCGTACCCTCTTTTCCTCTAACCTAATGCAGACATAAATTAGGTGGCTTAACCAGCTTGATGGTGTCAGTTGTCGTACCCTCTTTTCCTCTAACCCAATGCAGACATAAATTAGGTGGCTTAACCAGTTTGATTGGTGTCAGTTGTTGTACCCTCTTTTCCTCTAACCCAATGCAGACATAAATTAGGTGGCTTAACCAGCTTGATGGTGTCAGTTATCGTACCCTCTTTTCCTCTAGCCCAATGCAGACATAAATTAGGTGGCTTAACCAGCTTGATTGGTGTCAGTTGCCATACCCTCTTTTCCTCTAGCCCAATGTAGACATAAATTAGGTGACTTAACCATCTTTATTGGTATGAGTGACTGTATACTCTTCTCCAGCCCAATGCAAACATGAATTGGTGCCCTCCAAAAGCCACCTACTTTCCCTTTGCTTATTTTGTTGTGTTTGGTAGAAACTACTGTAAACTTTAATGATAATTTTGGATCAATTAATGTATGTACTATAACTACCTACTTGCATTCTCCTCACAAAAAGCATTAACATCATGTCATAAATGTCTTTTTTTTTTCTTGCACTCGACTAGCCGTGCGTCAATGCCCCATCGTGATATGCTCGGGTACAGAATACAGATGATCAAATCAAACATTTTATTACACTAAAAATCATAATTACACCCTTTAACATGTTTAAACACCGCTCACGTATAATAACCTCGCCTATAAATTATACATGAAAAATATATATATATATATATATATATATATATATATATATATATATATATATATATATATAAGTTTAATTCCTCAAAATAGTAATTTTCCAATTTTCTAATTTTTTTTCAAATTTTCCAATTTTCTTAAAAAAAAATTAAAAAAATTCTCTAGATAGTAAACTGTTGTAATTACTCAAAAAAAAAAAAAAAAAAAAAAAAAAAAAAAAAAAAAACTAGTGTGAATTTTTGGTATAACAATTGTGCAATACCCCTTGACTACCTTTTGAGGTGTTTATTGAATTATTGTTTCTTTGTTACCATATATAGATCCAGTGGATAACAGATAGAGTTGAATACGAAAAAAAAATCTAACAACCAAGGTTGTCCTCCACCACTCATTTTTTGTGCTCTTCTGATCTTTTGAATCATCTGTCATTTCATGCATGAAAAAGTTGAAAACAACTCGACGTGCATGAAAAGTTAAAACAACTCCACAAGGAGCACAACACTTCCGTTCAAATAATATAATGTTTAGATCAGATCGATGACGTAATATTATTAAAACGAAAATGTTATGTTTACTCTCATTTCTACGGGTACGGTGGTGATGGTAGTGGTGGTGGTGATTGTGTGGTTGTGCTGTGGTGGTGATGATTGTGGTGATGGTGGTAGTAATAAAACTAATTTTAAAAAGAAGATAGTGAAGAGAGATGGAAACAATATTTGTTCATAATTGCTATTGAAAAGGCTCAAACCCACAACCTCCCATATGAGGAAGCAACTTGGTGACACTGGCCCACGGGACGTCCATATATATATACACACACTCGCACCAGTTGTTATACCGTGGACCATGGCCATGGTTGATATTGCAGTTGTGTTGAACTGATACTGTAGTTGTGTAGAAAGGAAACTTCAGTTGCACGGAATTGCACGGAATAGTGACCATTTCATCTGTGTAGAACTGCAGTTGTATTGAACTGATACTGGGCTAGCTTACTGTTATTGATTTGAAAATTCCCATTCATATCTACCTGTTCCTACTTAATTGTTTTAACATACTTATGAATCCTTGGCAACACCAACATGCTTCGTTGAAGGCAAAAACTTGTGTGAGCCCGTCTCACGGGTCTCAATCAGTGAGACGGGTCGGATCTTTGATTAATGGGGTCAAAGATTAGACCAATTAATCAAGGCAAAAACTTGTGTGAGACCGTCTCACCATGAGACGGGTCGGGTCGGGTCAAGATGTGAGTGTAACACTTATATGAACAAATGTCATATTTATATGTTCAAATGTAATACTAATCAGGAATAAAATTTTTGTTACTTATAAGGGTAAATGTAATACTTTTAAGGGAAAATACAATACTTTTACATTTCAATTTAAAAGTATATATATTACATTTTTCCTCAAAAGTATTATATTTGCCCTTATAAGTAAGGAGCACTTGTCAACATTACTTATTATGAAAAACGTATTACTTTTTCTCTTATAAGTAACAAAAATTGTATTCTTGATTAGTGTTATATTTGAGCACATAAGTATGACATTTGCTCATAAAAGTATGACATTTGCATGTTGCTTTGACCCGACCCGACTCGTCTCACGAATAAGGAAATATGTAACTCATGATTTTTTTTTTTAATGAATTAGTCTCGTAAAGGTTTTAGAAATGTGGAGTTCATTGGAGAGTGACAATGAATTGACTCCCCTTGAGGGAAGATCACAGGATTTATGTGAGATATTGATGATTCTTTGGCCTACAACTCACTAAAAAAGTATATTAAACAAATATTACAGTGTAATATATAGAGTCGATAATATTCAAAATAAAAATAAAGACCCTCAATATCATATTATTTTTAATGTCATCCTAGGCTTAGTGGGACATGGCTAGCTTCTTCTTCTTCTTCAGTGAAGGGAGACAGGTCTAAAACCATATCCCTAAAATTAATTGACATTTGACAACATTATTTAATTTACACGTTTTATGATTTTAAAATGTTTCTAAAGTCAACTTGAATACGTCTGCATATAATTTTATCTTGTGCGTGTACAACTTAAATGCAAGTATGTCTCGTGACTCTCGTCCTTCTATATGAGATGTAACATCGTTACAAATTATTATTATTATTATTTGAGAACGAAAGATTAATTAATTAAATCACGAACAAGCCAGTTTACAAGAAAAAAAAAAAGGATGAGTGTCATACCACTCTCCGTAATTTGACTCAAAAATAGTCTCCCTAGCAATAATATGAGCGACGCAATTTACAGACCGCTTAATAAAATGGAATTCAACATCACCGATCGTGGATGCTAATTCTTTATTTTTTTTTTTTTTTTTTATCATTATAATCTAACATTTTCTATAGTAATTATATTGTTCTACTTTACATGCTGATAACAATGATGTTATTATAACGTAAGATACTTGGCTAATATATATCTTAAGTGCTTATAATTAAAAAAAAATTATAATTAGAGAAAGCATAATTTTATTTTTAAAAAATATTTGTATACAACATTCTAATAAGCATTAAGATTTCTACGTCACCAAGGATCACTGCACTGATATTCACTTTTTTTTTTTTTTTTTTTTGAAAACAACTGATATTCACTTTAAAATTAAGATATATATATAAGAATGAAATGTAGGAAGCGTTCAAGTTTGAACTAAGTATACAAATAATTTAAATTATATAAAGTTTGGTCAAATCACTCAAATATCTTTTTTTAAAGTTTTAACATTGACTCTGGTTTATATATTTAAAGACTTCGATGCCTCTTTGTCAAAAAAGAAACATGAAACTTTTTTTTTTTTTTCAAATGTCATTTACTTTTTAATGCTTTCCAAATTAGCATAGGTTTTTTGGTTTGTTTACGTGTTTCCCAATTAGGGTATACTAAAACTTAAACATCGAGAATAATCGTCAAGTATGATCTCAAAAGATAGCAATACACTCTCTTATGAAATTTAAGGTGGCTGGATTTTTATGGCTAAAACTCCGAGACCCTTGGTTAAACTAGAAAAGACCTCTACCATGTCTAGATGATCAAATTACCTCATTCATTTTCCTTTTTTGATGGAGGCATTTAAGAATTTTATACTAAATTTAAAGCTTGTAAGTGATTTTATCTATAGTTTTTATTTGATGAGGGAGAAAACACAACTATATTCATTCTTGCTAATATATATCTCAAGCGCTCACCATTAATTAAAAAATTAGGCCAAGGGCCTTGTGGTCCAGTGGCGTCAAACCCTTCCCTATATACGGGAGGTGGTGGGTTCGAGCCTCATCAGTGGAGGCGTTGCTGTCTCTTTGTTCTTCAGTAGGTTGAGAAAGTAGTTTATGAACAGATACTACACTGTAATAGAGTCAGTAGCATTCAAAAAAAATTAAAAAATTATACTAAGGTATTGGACTTGGCCTTGTCGGCATTCGTCCAACATTAGCCAAATAGCAAAATTATAGTGATAAAATTTAACAATTTTTTTAAAATATTAAATATGAAATTATGAATTTTAGAAAGTTTAAAATTGTAACAAAGCACACAATCTATTTGTTTTCACCACTAAACCTTTGTGATAAAGATAGATATTCAACAAATACCCAAGTGATATTTATTTTAATACATTTCTTCCTCCTTTAATTCATGATTATTAAAATACATATATCACAGATAGAAGTTTGAACGCGACTATCTATTTATTTATGTGAATAATTATCTTACAAGTAATTAACAACTTCAATTACAATTAATTATATAATTATCTATATACATACCTCACATTAACGCTTAAACAACGCATATAATTATGTAGTGATCGATTTTTATAAGAATCGGAATTATAATATATATAAGGGCAACTCCAATCGAGTTGGTTAGAAGGTGAGATTAGTAACTAAAGCCCTGGCCCGACATATTTCATGGTAACACAGCTGAACACAGAAGTTAGACCTTTGCTTATTGTGCACAAGAAGCCCTCACACTGCGGCTGGTGAGACTTGATCCTTGTTTTTTTTTTTCTCAAATTTCACCCCTGTAACCAACTGAACTGTTCATCATACGGGCACAAACTCCTCATAAAAGCTATCTATGGGTCTTATAGTCATAAGGCGGACTTAATCCGGTATGCACTAAACTTAAGGGAAACTCATCAACTTATAGTCATAATAATAAAAGTGGTTGATAGGGAATATACCCCGGTACGTCTACCTGTGTGCCCAAAGGACTTGATCAAACTGACTACCCAAGCAGTGAGGAACCTCTGCCGATCTGATCCGACCTCTGGTCGATATTGACTGACCCGACCTGAAGATTATGGCATATATTAGCTTAGAGAGCTTCTATTCTTACTATTGTATGCTCAGACGCTCAGTCCCGACCTGAGTAGCTTACCTTGGTCTCGAACGCTACAACTATTGAAAATAACTTGAACTGGGTCTGGCAACTGTTGGTTACTCAGATATTCCGTTACACGTGGACACGACTCCTTCGCTCCGGGACCTCCGAGTGCATGTAGGACACATTTCGTGCATTTCGGCCTCCCAGCACGTGTTCCTTTCAAATCTCCTATATATACCCTGCTAGATACCAATAGAAAGGGACTTTTGGAAATTCTCTTTATAGAATATAAATATTTATAAGCTTGGGAGCCTTCGACTCCCGGTTTTGATTTCACAAGCAACTATACCTCAACTTACACAATCACAAATACGATTATGAATACCCGAGTGTACGTATTTACCTTATCAGTGGTGGTGGCCAAGTTGTTGCGGAGGTGGTGGTGGTGGTGATGGTGATGATGATGGTGGTAGCTATGGTGGTTGTGGTGGTGCGGTGGTGGTGGTGGTGTAGAGGTTGTGGTGGTGGTTGTTGTAATAATAATCAGGAAACATGCATGCTTGAAATTAAATATATGAGAGTGAAGATAAATATAGAAAAATAAATCTATCTATATATAAAAACAATATCCTCCTCCCAAACTTTCCCGCCCAAAGTTAGTGGTATTTTGGTAAAATCACATATTTTATTTATTTATTATTTTATTAATGTATTAATCTATTAATTATTCATATTTTATTAATTTATTAATCTATTAATTATTCATATATATTTATTCACCTATAATATTATTATGGTAAAATGATAAATAGGTAATATAATATGATTGGTGTGATATAATTGGTGATTGAATAATTGGTGTGATATAATTGGTGATATATATTTGTAATATATGTAATAGTATAAATAGACCATTTTGCTTGGCATTGTCAATAGCCATCGAATTCCTGTACTCTCTTATTTACACCGAATAGCAATGGCTTCACTTCACTCTGAGATTGTTGAATTGGTCGTCAACTTCACCTTAGGCTCATATGGAATATGCTCCGTGTCGTTCATCTTCCAGAGACAAGAGATTCTGAAAAAAAATAAACTCCATAGAGTGTGTGGTCCATGATTTTGAGGTATTTTTTTTTTACTATAATATTAATATTTATGCATATTTGTAGTTTTTTCACAACATTTTATTTTAACTCTACAAATTCAGGGAACCTTTATACACATGCATATTCCTGAAAAGTTTGTTCAAAGGTGATTCAAGAAATTTAAAGAAGGTGGAGTATATCGAATTTGTAGATTTCAAGTGGTTTATAATACATATAGAAACAAAACTACAACACACAGGTATATGCTCAATTTTTCTGAAAAAATCACTATCGGAGTATTGAAGGATGTAGATTTACCTAGATATATTTATGATAAGGAAGATTACAATTTTTTTGAAGAGGAATGTGATTCAAAAAATGAGGAATCTGTTAACACCTCTCAAGTTTGAAATAGTTATCCTAAAATTGAAATAGTTATTATTCTATAAAATAAAATGCTATTACAATTAGTTATTTCTTATGTTAGTCATTGTTCCTATGTAATACGCATTTGACATTTACAATGGCACATTCAATGGTCGAGTTCATTACAATTTGACAGTAATTGTTTTCTTGAAATTTCTTGGATCGTCAGGGTCTTCAAACGGATAAGCACCAACCAGCATCACATCTGCAACCTTTTCAATAAAAAAACATACAAATCAGACCATGAAATCAATTGTGGGCAATTAACTACTTCGTATTTGTTTAACCATATACATATTATCAACTAATTAACCAATTATTCAAACTTAGAAATGTGGTTTTTAATTTATTATAAACAACCTAATTTGAATGATAATATCCCACTAACGTGGTCAAACTTATTCCATTTTATTCATATACGATATTATTGGAATTGAAAATTAAATCAAGAATGGGATATCATTAAAATTGAAAATTATAGAACAATATCTATTAATTACATTAAGTATAATGCACATATATGTATTCATTTATAATAAAGTACAAATTTATTGTATTTTAATTTCTAACCATTTATAACCAAAATTCAAATGGTAATAAAAGAAAAATAAAAAAGAATTCCGGATAAGGATGCCTAATAAAATACAAATTTATTGTATTTTAATTTCTAACCATTTATAACCAAAATTCAAATGGTAATAAAAGAAAAAAAAATTCAAACCTCTTGCCATTTGTTTGTAAATATAATGTTAATGCTGATATCACGCCAACTTAATTAGGGTGATGGGATTGAAATTATGTTACGGTCCTTACGGAGTAATTTTAAATGTATTAATTAATTATTAAAATATTAATTATTAATTATTAATCTATATCAATAATAAAATACAAAATTTATTATTAACAACCTAATAATAATAATAATATCTATTAATTACATTAAGTATAATGCACATATATGTATTAATCTATAATAAAATACAAATTTTTTGTATTTTAATTTCTAAACATTTATAACCAAAATTCAAATGATAATATCCTACTGACGTGGTCAAACTTATTCCATTTTATTCATATACGATATTATTGGAATTGAAAATTAAATCAAGAATGGTAATTGAAATTGAAAATTATAGAACAATATCTATTAATTACATTAAGTATAATGCACATATATGTATACATCTATAATAAAATACAAATTTATTGTATTTTAATTTCTAACCATTTATAACCAAAATTCAAATGGTAATAATAGAAAAATAAAAAAGAATTCCTGATAAAGAAGACTAATAAAATACAAATTTTTTGTATTTTAATTATTAACCATTTATAACCAAAATTCAAATGGTAATAAAATAAAAAAAAATTCAAATCTCTTGCCATTTGTTTGTAAATATAATGTTAATGTTGATATCACGTCAACTTAATTAGGGTGATGGGATTGAAATTATGTTACGGTCCTTACGGAGTAATTTTAAATGTATTAATTAATTATTAAAATATTAATTATTAATTATTAATCTATATCAATAATAAAATACAAAATTTATTATTAACAACCTAATAATAATAATAATATCTATTAATTACATTAAGTATAATGCACATATATGTATTAATCTATAATAAAATACAAATTTTTTGTATTTTAATTTCTGAACATTTATAACCAAAATTCAAATGATAATATCCTACTAACGTGGTCAAACTTATTCTATTTTATTCATATACGATATTATCGGAATTGAAAATTAAATCAAGAATGAAATATCATTGAAATTGAAAATTATAGAACAATATCAATTAATTACATTAAGTATAATGCACATATATGTATTCGTTTATAATAAAGTACAAATTAATTGTATTTTAATTTCTAACCATTTATAACCAAAATTCAAATGGTAATAAAAGAAAAATAAAAAAGAATTCCGGATAAGGATGCCTAATAAAATACAAATTTATTGTATTTTAATTTCTAACCATTTATAACCAAAATTCAAATGGTAATAAAATTTTAAAAAAAAATTTAAACCTCTTGCCATTTGTTTGTAAATATAATTTTAATCACTTCAACTTAATTAGGGTTAAGGGATTGAAATTATGTTACAGTCCTTACAGATTAATTTTATTATATGTATTAATTAAAATTAAAAGTAATTAATTATTAATCTATATCTATAATAAAATACAAATTTATTATAAACAACCGAATAATAATAATATCTATTAATTACATTAAGTATAATGCACATAGTAATCTATAATAAAATATAAAATATAAATTTTTTGTATTTTAATTTCTGACCATTTATAACCAAAATTCAAATGATAATATCCTACTAACGTGGTCAAACTTATTCCATTTTATTCATATGCGATAATATTAATATGCGATATTATTGGAGATGAAAATTAAATCAAGAATAAGATATCATTGGAATTGAAAATTATAGAACAATATCTATTAATTACATTAAGTATAATTCACATATATGTATTCATCTATAATAAAATACAAATTTATTGTATTTTAATTTCTAACCATTTATAACCAAAATTCAAATAAGACTATATATAAAAACAAAATCCTCACTTTAAGCTTCCCACCCAAATCAGTCCTACAATATTTAGGATGCGATTATTTCCTATTCGTTGTACAATTCTACATTACAATTCCTATCGTACTACAATTCTATATTACAATTCCTATCGTACTACAATTCTACATTACAATTCCTATCATACTACAATTCTATCGTAAAAAGATACAACCTTATATAAATCCCTAATCCTATACTACGAACTTTAAAAGAGAAACGCAGTGCAATTATTCAAAACCTCCCCACTATCAAATCTGCAAATTCTGTTGATGCGCCTGTTTTCTTTCAATTCTACTACAAATCGAAAACAATTTTCTTCTTTCACTAATGGAGTCTGTTTTTGTCTCTGCTTTTGACCTATCCTCCAAGACGAAGAAAAGTTGTATAAGGCTTCGACGCAGTGCAATTATTCAAAACCTCCCCACTATCAAATCTGCAAATTCTATTGCTGCGCATGTTTTCTTTCAATTATACAAATCGAAAACAATTTTCTTCTTTCACTAATGGAGTCTGTTTTTGTCTCTGCTTTCGACCTATCTCCCAAGACGAAGAAAAGTTGTATAAGGCTTCGATTGATTCGTTGTTATTTGTCCCGCGAATATCAACGTTCCGCAGTCAACCAACAGACACTGGAGTGCCTACTCCATGACTCCCAGGTAATGTTTCCAAACAGCTTGATTTTGTAATACAATTCCTACAAAAGAAAAAACAGCATAGAGTAATGATAACTATACTTATTAACAATTTTAGTTTTTGGTATTACAAATTAATATATAATTTACATAATAATTAAATATAGAAAGACCGATTATATTATAAATTCAATAATTTTGTAAAAGAATGTAGTGTTATTACTTTATTTGATGGTATAGTTAGTGCATGAAAAGAACATGTGATATACCAAGCATATGTTGGTACGGGATCATTCCAAAACATCTATACTATATATAAAGTAATATCCTCCTATTTCATTTTTTCGCTCAAATTTTTGTAGTCAATTAATTAAATATTTTATTGGTGAAATAATTAATAAAGCTTATTTGGTAAGAAAATGTAAAATGAAAATGAACTAATATCTATTAATTGGTAATACTGTTTCTATATTCACGTATCAATACTATTAATAAAAGTAAATTCCTCCCCTTCAACTTTCGCACACAAAATAATATTATTAATTAATTGGTAAAAAAATTAATAATGTTTAATTGATAACAAAACTTTATTTACCAAATTCTCATAATAATTAAACCATTATAATTGTGAGAATAATGAAAACAAAATCTGCATAATTTTATAAGAAAAAAATAATTTATTAATTATTATTTACACCAATAATAATAATTCAACTAATTATCTATACTTCTATATCTATACTACTATTAATAAAAATAAAATCATTCTTTATGAAATCCCCACCCAAATAATAGTAATAGTAAAGATAAAATGGAAAAGAAAACTGATTTTACTAATTGATTGAAAATATAAAAAGATCCTAGAAAAAGGAAACATAAATTAGGAAAATTGGAAAAGGGAAAAGGATATTACTAATTGACTAAAAATTATTTTAAAACATTAAAAAATTAATTACACTTTTCTTTTGAAAACTTTAAATTATTTAAATTTAAAAAAATTAACTAAACATGGGTTGTTAGATTTTTAAGATAATTGTTGACAAACAAGTCATATATTATTCAATTAATTGAGTAATACTTTTGCACTAATCTTATAATCAAATAAATGTATACGTTCAAAATTAGAATTTTTTATAATTTCAATCTTTATTTTTATTATCTAAATATATAATAAAAAATTTATCCGTGCATCGCATTGGATAATTGGACAATTATTTGCTCTAATTCAAGCAAAGAAAACATCAAAAAAATATAATCGATCCAACCAATTTCATCAATTGCGCTATAAAATATTCGATGTTACAATTTATATAATTGTATGTCGATCCAAATATTTTTAAAATATTATAACAAATCCATTCCGTGCAACGCACGGGCAAAAATACTAGTAATCTAAAAAATATCTTCCAACTAAAAATTTAAAAAGACATTTTTCGCCAAATTAGACATTATTTTCTGTCTATAATGAAATTATTCTAACTCATAAAATATATGTTGTTTTGAACTACGGTACACACAATAACTTGCCCAATAGTGTTGCTCTGTTGGGTCGGCTCAACACGATCCCTGACATCACTATATCCACGCCAGGCCACATCATATTGCTTAGATTACTCAATAATCTATTCTTTTATACTCATAAATCATAACTACATTCTTTTAATATTTGATCTAGATCCTTGCCTATATATACATTCAGATGAAATTCAAGGGCAGCAGGCATCACAAGAGCAGTTTTATAATCCATATTTCCTCCCATCCACACTAAAATCAAAATAATATAATCCAAAAATGGCAGAAAAAAAAGGTTTTATTGTTAGGCACAAGGAACCAAAGCTCCTCGTACCTGCAAAGCCTACTCCGCATGAAATCAAACAATTATCAGACATAGATGATCAAAAAGGTTTAAGGATGCATTTTCACATGATCATGTTCTATAGGGCAAATCCCCTAATAGGAAAGGACCCTGTGGAAGTCATTAGAGATGCATTAGCTGAAGCCCTTGTGTGGTACTATCCTCTTGCAGGTCGGCTTGTTGAAGGCCCCGAGGATAAGTTCATGGTGGATTGTAGTGGTGAAGGGATTTTGTTCGTGGAAGCAGATAGTAATTTCAGCTTGGAAGATCTCGGGGATGCCATTAAGCCACCATGTTTGTACTACAAAGAGTTATTGTATCGAGCGCCTGGCTCTGATGAGATGCTTGGTTGCCCATTGATGCTAGTTCAGGTAATTCTATTTAGCGGAGTTGAGTCCATGAATAAAATCTACAGTCAATATCCGAGTTTGTACACTGTGTAAATCTGGTCTTGTTGTGGCCCTAATCAGCAAAGAACCACAAATCCGATCAGCATAGGTTGTTCATAGTTGATCTCGGATCAAATTAAGAAGTTGTTTTTTTTTTTTAATTTATATGTTGTAAAATTACAGGTTACGAGGTTGATTTGTGGAGGATTCGTGGTGGCCATACGCATAAACCATGTTCTAAGCGACGGATTAGGCTTAGCACAATTCGTCAAGGCAGTCGAGGAGTTAGCCCGAGGTGCACCTTCACCTTCAACCAAGCCATTGTGGGGAAGAGAAACGTTGACTGCAAAACACCTCCCACTTCAAACAACCTACGACCACCCCGAATATAACGTTGTTTGCCACAAAAACGACAAAACCATAGACGACAACAATTTGGTTGCCAAGGCTTTCTTCTTCGGCCCCAAAGAGATAAAAGCCCTTCGCCAAAAACTTTCACCAAATCTTGAATTGTCGAATCAAGTACTTACTACTACTCCAAAAGGTATAGCTAGTAGTGAACTACAAATTTATTTTCTTATACTATCCTGCAACACGACTTGACTTGGCTCTCTAAGCTGCACTTGCTACCCTCAACTTGCTATGATACCAATTATCGGATAAAACGCTGACTATACTAACTAAAAGCTATAATTAGTACCAAAAGTCTTAGCTTTGTTTCTTTATACTTGTATAACAGTTAAAAAATCTCACTTTATTTCCTTATACTTATAACAGTTAGCCACTCGACTCTTCAAGACACCGCCCAACACCACCAAAATTCACAGTTCGACTTGATTACCGCTTGCATATGGAGAGCTCGAACACGAGCCTTAGACTTAAACGGCGATCAGACTACAAGCGTCGTGTGCACCATTAACGTCCGTGACAAAGGTCCACCGGAACTACGCGACGGGTATTACGGCAACGCAGTGGTGTTTCCGGCGGCCGTGACTGAAGCCCGGAGATTATACGATAATCCATTAGATTATGCCGTAAAGTTAATAGAAGAAGCAAAGGGTAGAGCGAACGAGGATTATATTAGATCAATGGTTAATTTCATGTCGTCAAAGGGACGGCCGCCGATACTGAGATCACGTAGTAGTTTCATTGTCACTGATTTGTCGAGATTAGGGTTTAGTGAAGTGGATTTTGGGTGGGGAAAGCCGGTGTATGGAGGGACCATGGAAGGAGAAAGATCGGCCACCATTATTGCTCATGCTCTTTGCCGGAATAGCGACGGAGAAGACGGCATAGTGGTGCCGGTTTTCTTGCCACCGCCGGCGATGAAGAAGTTTGAGGAGGAGATGAAGAAATTGACAACTCTTGTGCCTAGTGAAGTTATAGAGAGAACATCAAAATCACTTCTTAAATCTACTTTATAAATTAGAATTATTTGTAATGTCACTTGGTTAAGATTAGATTGGATTAATTAACCTCATCCAAATATATGAATATAGGTGTACTATACAATATATAAATAAATAAATAATAGTGTTGATGTTACGTTGTATAAATAAAATTTGATGCAACGCTTGTAGGGAAACTATAATTTTATTTACATATACTTACATAATAGTTATCCCGGATTCTCCCGGAATTCTCCCCCACAAAGAGAGCTCACTTGCCACTTGAGCTACACTATTGGGTTACATATATAATATGTTAACTACAAACACATAACATGTTAGCTTTAAGCACATAATATATTAACTACATTCACATAATATACATATTAGCTACATGTACGTAATATGCAATGGATCTTGATCCATGATATAATAATTGTCTGTCGATCTCGCCAGCCGGCACTAATGTTTTGCAAGAGAATTGCGATGAAGAAGTTGTTGCAAAAAAAAAATCAATAAAATTGTCCTGAAAGAAGTAGTCGAATGGATGAAGTTAATAATGCTCTATACCTTCATGTACTAAAAGTAACTCATAGAACGATCTCTTTACAAAAGCCAAAAAAATCGCCTCGGAAGGAGTAGTTGAATGGATAAAACATGATTCTCATATATATATCTGAAGGTCATGAATTCGGTTTTTGTCAATACCTTTTGGTCGAGCTTATTACACAGAATCTTCCTAGTACGACAATTTACCTCTCTTGTGTAGTTTAAATTTTAGACAATGTACTGTACAATTATTTTTGCACGACATATCATAGGTGATATACTTAATATATATGGAAGCTAAGGTAACAGGTGTTGGTTGACAACATAGAAAAATCTATAACTAGTATGCAGGCAAACAACCAACTGATATAGTGATATCTCCCTAACAATCAATAATGAATAAACCTACTGCAAGTAGAAATTATAAAAATAAAAGTAGACTAGGACCCCACACCCCTCATATATAGGATTTGAAGTAGCTGTATTTTCAAGATTCAAACTCGAGACCTCTAATTAAGTTGAAAAAAATTCATGTTATCTCATTTGTATATACTCATAGGTCTCCGCAACTTTATTTACTTCAAACAAAACACAATATAATTTGGTGTTGAGTATCGAAATTAAATTGACTCGATTTATTTTCTCATAGATATAGAGTGAATGCATAGAATCTAGAATATAATCTGACGAAGACGAAAACTAGAATTCGCACAATACCGCTTGTACTCTTGAAGCTATCGTATACTCTTCCTACAAAATGCATAACACTAGAGATAATTATATCTTTTATTTTACCTGATTTAGATAAAAACACAAAACCATTATTATATTTATTTTTATATTTTCTTGTGCAGGATTACAACAATAATAATAAAATGTCGTACCTCTACTGGTGAAGTCCTGAAACCTGCTATATTATACAGAAAAAGAAAAAACATTTCAAGTACAGCATGCAGCGTCCAATAGTATATATTTGCAAAAAAAAAAAAAAAAAAAAAAAAAAAAAAAAAAAAAAAAAACCTTTGGTGGTAATTTTGTAATTTTATTGACTATGTATGTTTCGGTGGTGTACGAAGTGCTGATGAGTGGTGTATTTATAAGTGTCCTGTGGTGCACCACCAAGTAGCTGAAAATTAATTAAAAGAAATTCGTGGGATGGAAGTGTGAGCATAAATATAATATGTGCAGTTCAATTATCAGCTTAGACTTTTAGTTGAGATGGAACATGCTTTAATTTGGTATCAGAGCCACATAAAATGTCATGGGTTCGAATCTCCTCACCCACAAAAGAGACTTCCACATGTTGCGTAAGAGATCAAAATAAGTCGCATGCATGTATTAACCCTATTACAAAAAACAAGTATTAAGTAAACCTCTCATCTACTAAATAAATACCCTAAAACTTCAATAATGCTTCCTAAATATTCCTTTGTGTAGTCTTAGGCAAAGGATGATGTGTTGTTGGTGTGAGGATCTTTTTTTTTTTTTTAAGAGTTTCTCTTCTTTCAATATTAAATATAAACAAATATTTTATATTTTTTATAAGGATAGACAAGCAAGAGATTACTTAACCTTTTATAAGATCCAATCCAAAGCTTACGTACGATTGTCTGCTTCATATTTCTTCCACGCTAGAGCAACAATTGAAGTAGTTATATACTTATTTCATAGGTCATTATGGGAGGTGGTGGGTTCGAGTCTCAGTGGAGACAATACTGATTCTTGTGTTTCAATAGGTTGAGAAAGTAATTATGAACAGATACTGCATTGTAATAGAGTCAGTAGTATTCAAAAAAAAATATATCATAGGTCAGTACTAAATGCACATAATTTCACTATTGTAATTAAATACATAAATTCACTATTGTTAATGTCATTTTTTTTATACCTACAATATTATTTTTATGTATATATAGTATTATTTTTATGTTCTTGTATGCACTATTTTTCTCTCTCCTTTCTCCTCTCTCTTTCGTGACGACTCCACAAAATATTGACACCCAAAAAATAGTCAAAAATCTATCGGGCATTTGTCTAATGGATGAACCTCACTCAAGACTTGTTTTAGTGACAGAGTGGAATTCGATCCCTCACTACCATATAAACATTATAGATTTGAATATGGGATGGATTCTTAATGCGTAAAAAATATATAATTTGGTGTTGGTTCTAAAATTATATTAGTCCGATTTACTTTTGTTGTTAACAATAAGAAAACATCTTCTCGTACTTGCTAGCTTAGGCCCTCTGCACATGAACTAAAAGCAAGTTCAGTAGACAAGTTTTTTCTTTGAGTTTTTACAGGTCATGTAGAAGAGAGAGGAAGGAGAGATAAGATTAAAAAAAATTCTGATAAAAAAGGTTTTTTTTTTAAAAAAGTTATTTGTGCACCCGGTTGGCCCTAAATTGTTTTTTTTTTTTTTTTTTGGGAACATGCCCTAAATTGTTTTAATTAATTACTTTTGAAAAGTGAAACAATTCAGGGTCAAAAGTGTCGTTATTTCATAATGTATTATGATTAAATAAATTTATTATCCTTATTATATTTTTCATTTACATTCAATGGTTTGCTTTTTAAGAAAAAATGTTGGGCATATTTTTAACAAACCAGGGAATTATTTATATACCAATTATCAAACAAATTAAAATGGAGCACTATGTGATTAATAAAAAATGGGTCGAAGTGGTAGACCGCATGACCTAAAATCACAACTCTAGGAGCAAGATGGAGATTCACCACAAGGTTACAAGTTCGACTCAAAATTATTTATAGGGTCCAACATAGGGGCTTTTCTTGTCATTCAAAAAATAGTTTTAATAATTAAATATTAAAAAACAGTATACATTTAAGATATAAAAAAGAATTATATTACTTTATCCAAAGCATAGTACGTATAGTATATGATTGGCATTATATATAGAGGTGAAGAGGCATGAAGCTAAACCAATTAATCAACTCTATATTTCTTCCACATAATATAATATAGCACGCACAAAACAAAACAAAAAAAATCAAAATGGCGAGAAAAGAAGCTTTTGTTGTTTGCCATAAGGAACCACAGCTCCTAGTACCTGCTAAACCTACACCCCATGAAATAAAAGAATTATCAGACATAGATGACCAAAAAGGCCTGAGGATTCATGCCACTTTGATCATGTTCTTTAGGGCAAATCCCCTCATGAATGCAAGGGACCCTGTGGAAGCCATTAGATATGCATTAGCTGAAGCCCTTGTATGGTACTACCCTCTTGCAGGTCGCCTTATTCAGGGCCCTGATGAGGATAAGTTCATGGTGGATTGCAATGGTGAAGGGATCTTGTTCGTGGAAGCAGATAGTAATTTCAGCTTGGAAGATCTTGGCGATGCCATTAAGCCGCCATGTTTGTACTCTAAGGAGCTCCTGTATCGAGTGCCTGGCTCTGATGGAATACTCGGTTGCCCATTGATGTTAGTTCAGGTATTTCGAGTTAAAGTTGTTCAATTAGTTAATTTAATTGGGTCAGGAATGACTATATCTATCATCCGACTCATCTTTATACTTTCTCCACACAACTTAACCCATAGTGCCTACACTTTTTTATAATAAATTTAAATTTTTTTGAAAGCCAAATAACAGTAAATTAAAAGTAGGTTGGGATAACAATTTCAATAATCTGCCCCGTGAATACCTACCCTACATAGATACATTGATAGGATTCTTTTGGGTGATAGTGGGTATAGTAGTGGGTCTTAAGAAATTAAATCTGCATTGGGTTAGGTTAGATAATTCAAATTTAATGTACAAAATTCGTATAAAACCCAACCCGACCTACCATATGTGTGTATATACAAAACTCACCTAAAAGTAATACTGAGTAGTAAAATAAGTACTAGTAATTAGTTAATTATTTGTGTTCCTCACAGTCCATAGAATAACGACTGAACCACCCTGGACTCATTGTCATCCTACTCCTACGACAAACAACCTAAAATTGAATTTTATTTCATTACGCTAATAATGAACTTTTTGTGAATGCTCTATCTTGTCGGATGAACCATGGTCCATGAAATAATGATTGAGGGCAATCTAAATTGATTTATCACTTGTGGTCTTTTGCATAACAAAGTGGGATTTACCCATGCATATTCTTGGGTAGTAATACGAGTTTGATCATGATTAATTAGTACTTTGATTAGAAATTAATGTTATTATTGTTAATTTATATGTTATAAAATTACAGGTTACGAGGTTGATTTGTGGAGGATTTGTGGTGGCTAAACGAATAAACCATGTTCTAATGGATGGATTAGGTTTAGCACAATTTGTAAAGGCTGTGGGAGAGTTAGTCCAGGGTGCATCTTCACCTTCAATTAAACCAATTTGGAGAAGAGAATTATTGACTGCAAAACATCTTTCACCTCCACTCCAAACAACCTACGACTACCCAGAATATGACATTGTTAGCCACAAATCAACCATAGATGACGACAACTTGGTTAGCCGTTCTTTCTTTTTTGGCCCCAAAGAGATGAAAGCCATCCGCCAAAAACTTCCACCACAGACTAAACCACGCTCAAAGTTTGACCTAATTACGGCTTCGATATGGATATGTCGAACACGAGCCTTAGAGTTCGACGCCGATGAGACCGTCGCCGGCATATGCGCGATTAACGTACGTGACAAAGGTCCACCTGAGCTGCGCCACGGCTACTACGGCAACGCGGTGGTGACTTCGGCGGCGGTGGCAAAAGCTGGGAGGTTGTTGGCCATGTTTGGTAAAATAGTTACCTTATCAATTAACTTTGAGTTATTTGACTATTATTAGCTTATTTACTTGGTTAAAAAATCGATAAGAGTGTTTGATTAATCAGTTTTTTGTAATTTTAAAATGCTAAAATTCAAAAAGCTGCTCAAAACAACTTTTTTCAATTAGCTTTTTGAAAAAAAAAAATTGAGAAAAAGGTCAAATACACCCTCAAATTTTTGGTAAAAAGTCAATTAGACCCTTGAACTTTTGAAAGTTGTAATTATATCTACAAACATGTTATTCTGGAGCAATTAAACCCACTAACCTGTTGCAAGGAAATAAGGATTTCGGCGAACCTCCAGCCAAACTCTGACGAACCTTAAGCAAGTTAACTAAAAAATCAGCGACCAAACCGTTACACGACCAGTTTGGTCGCACTCTCCAATCAACGGAGAAGCCATCTCCATCGACTGGAAGTGGCGACCAATTGGTCGCAATCTCCAGTGCAGGAGATTGGTCACCTTCTCCGTCATTGGAGATGGCGACCAACTAGTCGCCATCTTCAGTCGACGGAGATGGCGACAAGTTGGTCGCCTCATCCAGTTGACGACGACCATTTTTTACCTAACTTGCCTAAGGTTCCCCGGAATTTGGACGGAAGTTCGCCGGAATCTTAATTGACTTGCAATTAAAGGTCACCAGGCCAACAGGTTAATGGGTTTAATTGCTCTAGAATAACATGTTTGTGAATTTAATTTCAACTTTTAAAAGTTTAAAATGGCATAATTAGCTTTTTACCGCTCTAGAATAACATGTTTGTGAATTTAATTTCAACTTTCAAAAGTTTAAAATGGCCTAATTAGCTTTTTACCAAAAGTTTGATGGTGTATTTGACTTTTTTCCAAAAAAAATTTATACCAAATAACTATAAGTTAATTTATCAAATATTTTTATGCAATCAGCAAACGTTATCGACTAGTTATACCCTCTAATTAACAGTCATTTACCAAAAATCAGCTAATATTATTGAGTAGTTATACCCTCTAACTAACAGTCATTTACCAAACAGGGAGCCCGTTAGAGTATGCCGTGGAGTTGATAGAGAAAGCGAAGAGTAGAGTGACTGAAGATTATGTTAGGTCGGTGGTTAACTTTTTGGTTTCGAATGGAAGGCCGCCATTGTTGAGGTCACGTAGCAGTATTGCTGTTACTGATTTGTCAAGATTAGGGTTTGATGAAATAGATTTTGGATGGGGGAAACCAGTTTACGGAGGGACAATGGATGGAGGAGCATCAGCCACCGCTATTACTCATGCTCGCTACCGGAATAGCGACGGTGAGGACGGCGTGCTTGTGCCGGTTTTCTTGCCGCCGGCGGCCATGAAGAAGTTTGAAGAGGAGATGAAGAAGTTTACAGCACTTGACCCTCGTGAAGTTATAGAGACACCATCCAAATCACTTAATAAATCTACTCTATAAATAAGAACTGTTTGTAATGTGACTTGATTAAGATTATATTGGATTAATTAACCTCATCCAAATATATAAATAAATTAATAATAGTGTTGATGTTATGCTTTATAAATAAAACTAGTTTTGCATATGCATTGCGCGAATGAGAAAATGTCCAATAACTTATTTTTAAATAAGTACTTCAAAGTATATCAATTCAAGATTATATATATATAGGCAATATTCATGCATATATAATTTAAATCGGTAATTTTTCTTCATCTTCAATTCTTTTTTTTTCTTTTTTTATTTATTGGTAATGTATCATTTGTAATTGAGTTACTAGTGGTATAGTATAGAGGGCAGTTTCATGCAATGAGATAATAGTGTAGGAAGCTGTGAATTTGCCTCGTTGTGTATATGACTGGATCTTATAGTTGTACTATGAACTCTTGATCTTGCAATCGTTTGTTGATATTTGGTAGTGGTAGTATTTTTCCTACATGTTTCATGTGTTGTGAGATGTGTGTTGTACATTGAACAAAATATTAATATTTATTATATTTGTAGAACGTTAATGAGCCGTAACTTTTGTTATAGTTTCATAACTTGTTTACTTAATAGTAATAACAATAATGACTTTGCAGGTAGTCGGAATACTGACGCCGCAATATGTCCAGTTTCATCAACAGTTTCCATATCTATTTTACACATGTTCATTTTGACGTTCATATTTTTGAAATTAGTATGAATGAGTGTAGTACATATTTTAATTATATATACATAATAGTTAGTGCTACATTTTAATAATAAGATGCTAAATTCAACCATTTAAACATCCGCCCAACATAAGTATTCATTTTCGGTGTGCCAAAGAAAAAAATATGATTCGACCCTTTAAATATCCACCTAATAGAAGTATTCATTTTCGTTGTGCCAAAAAAATATTATAATAAATATATGTTTGATTTTTTAATGCACTTTAAGTGGTAGCTCTTCACAATCTATCCGGCCCAACGCTCAAGCATTCCTCCGTCAATTGCAAATTATACCAATGGGGCAGATGTGAATTGGGCCATATTCTATTCTCTTAGCTTTTTGCTCATTATGAACATGATTAATAATGTTCATTACTGATACATTTTTATTTGTGTATATATTTTTCTTGTTTTTAGTTAAATTTTTAGACTTTAGTGCATTAAACCACTATCTTCAATATTTATTCCCTTATTTTCATCTAAACATGGTCTAATGCTTTATTTGAATGCTTTTATAGTGTTTATTCCTAAGATCTTGTGGTCCCCGGTTTACACTCGCATATGAATGATGAGAGTGGGTTCAAGCCTCAGTGGCGCATTGAAGTTTTAGTTTTGATCAAATAATACCTACAATATCACATAAATTAATCGATTTTAATCATTCAGGAGATTCTCATAAGCATGTGAACCCACACTAGAAGTATCAATGTAAGTTACTATCCAATTAACATAAGACATTTGCTTCATTATATTGTGATCTACTCGTTTTAAGTGAATAATAATCGAAGTATTTATCTTTTGAAAATTGAAATTACTTATAGATATTAAGATTTTTTATTATTAATTTAAGTAGTCCATTTTATTAATAATTGAAACTATATATTCCATATGATGGGTAAATACACATAAGGACTATCCGTCAGATCACTCGGCCGGTCTGATATAACCACCGGCGCGACAGAACTAAATCACTTGTGACCAATTGTACTGTTCATATTAATAGGCCTCGTGATAAGTGAAGATGTTCTCGGATCACCTGTGGAATCATCCCAACGAAGCACCACCAGGTCGGTCCGCCTGAGATCACCCAATCGGCTTACAGTTCGACGCACTTCGCAAGTTGGGAGGTTTAGTTTACACTACAAGTAAAGGAAGCCCACTTGCGTTTGTAGCCATTGTAGGTGGGGTGACTGACAACTTGTAGGAATAACGGCTGTATCACATCGAAGTTCGGACAGTCAACCTAAACATAGCTGCGGGGCGACCGTTTGACCAAGCCAGCCAACAAGAGCACACCACGTCAAGCCACTTGCCGCATATGGAAACATTAAATGAATAGCCAACTTACTTAGTTTAGATAGGCGGACCCTCCCCTTGATCACTTGTCATATTTAGTATTTTGTAACACCACATCATTTGTAATTTACTCTACATTGTAATCACTCATTACTTGCAATACAACATAGCATCGGTCCGTTGTCACCCGGTAGACCGATTGATCGACTGAATACTCTCTTTTACTTGTTCACCATATACGTATTCAATTTGTAGCGTAGCTTTGGCCCCGGTACCATTTACGTTATCACCATGCGTTTTATTGAAATATAATCATATGAGATATAAATACTACGAGTACTCAATAATTTTATAAAATTCAAGTTTTGCCTAAACAAAATTTCCCACACCTTAATTTAACAAAATGATTTTAAAAAATAAAAGTAAATCAGAATAACTTAACGGTCTCTTGTTTAAAACTTTTTAGAAAAAAAAAAAAAAAGCATGGCCACAAATGGGGGCTCTTTTGTTATTTTATGGAGCACTAATAATTTATGCCTCCCCCCCCCCCCACACCCCATTGGTCGTATGGACACAAACACACAACCTTCGACATACTACAAAAAAGTTCCAAAACAATGGAGACACAACGTGGTGCATTTCTACATCACCTTTTTGCTATGCATATAATATTGTTTTCTTGGAATTTCTTGAATCTAGTGTATGTCTGTTCAATTGTCTTTTAAAATTATATAATTGCACAACATGTGATCTAACTCCTAACTATTAGAAGCCCACATTTTAGCTATTACACACAAAAAAAAAAAAATGGACTATTTTAAATTTGAATAGGCAAGTCTAATTTTAAATTTTTAATTGATGTTAATTAATTAGTAGGTGAAAATGCATTAAGAATGTAATAGTATATGATTGAAAATATTTGTTGTTAAATATAAAAGAAAAAATACAAATTATTTACCATATATCGATCAACTACCAGCTAAAAAAGTTAATTTATGTGTTCACTTATAGTACGTAAGTACTTCGTGAGTCGTGACCAAAGGCAATAGCATATCATCGCAGCCAAGTTTAGTTGTGATAGTCAAGTTGAGAATATAAAATTAAGAAGATAAAATAAAGTGTTTAACCAAACTCGCTACACCCTACACTAATATTTCTTGATCTCCACCAATGTTAGGGTAAAATTTCTATGCCACTACATAAAAATCTAAACAATTAAATCTGACTATGTCAATAATTGAGCCATCTACATAACCCAATTTAACTACTAAATTCATCATTTTTCTACCGTGAAATTTAATTTTGTGCTCCTAGGATATTGGTTTAGCACTCTAGTAGATAAAAAGTTTCACTTAAGACTAGTTTCTAGTGACAGGGTGAGATTTCTATGAATTCTATCCTTGTCACGAACATACAATTTATGTTGAGTCATGTAAGTTGCAGAAGCAATCTGGCAGGAGGATGAACAATGTCGTATAAGAACGTATGTTTGCTGGCTTTGTGTATGAATGAAAGAAAGGTAATGAAGGTTATGTGACGTGTTATTTATAACAATACTTTAAAAGCATTTTACGACTAGGATAATCGTATACTTTCGATGGGTGATAGAAGTCACAAAAAAATGGAACAAAGAAGAGAAATTTAGACACGTACATGATTTGTTAAACTAACACGCCACGCAAACTTCAGCAACATGCACATGGTTTCCCTTTATTCCCTCTCCATAACTCTTCAAAGGCTTCTAAGAAGTATTGAGCTTTATAAGCAAGGCACAAAAGTGAGTTAAGCAACAAATGTGGAACAACAAATAAAGACAAAGTCTTTATCTTTAAATGTTTTCCCAACAATTTAGTATCCCAAAACTAGATTTGTTCAATTTATCTCTTCATGAACTTGGTACGGTGCATAGAATACCTGGGTTATCCCCAAATTAAAAAATAAAAAACAAAAATGTAAACATATATATGCACTACACAACACAAAATGAATGGGAAAAAGATAAAAAGGTGCAGATCAAAGAAGAAATTTCTTATTGTTGTTTGGTAGATAAAAACAATGAAAAGGTGGAGAAGATTAAAGTGAAGAAAGAGACAACACTCACTGTGCTATAAAAAATTCCAAAATCTGTTAGCTGCTTCGCTTGTTCACAGCAACACAACATGACAGCACAGCGGTGGCGCACTAGTAGTGGCGGTAGCGATCATGGCCGTCAAACGCTCCCACACCCGACAGTACGATGAGACGACACTTCATCCCTTTAACCTCGGCGCCTATGTCGCCTACGTGGCTCATTCCCATTGACAACGATGGGTTTTGGTTTTGCAGCCAGCATAGGTAAAATGTCTTCGTCAATCCTTTCCATGTCTTTTTGTTCCTTATGGTAACTCCAATCCTAGCCTGTATAATTATCGCTATGTACACTAAAAACAATTATATACCATATATATCTGTTCCCGTTTTAGGTCACGATGTGAAAATTCCCTAAAGTAAATTTCGTTCATGTGTAATAACTCACAAACTATGCAGAACAAGTACGTAAATCGTACAGTGAACTAGGATTTTCTCGTGAATCAAAGAGTTTAGGTGTTTGTTTTCCTTCTATCCTATAGAGTTGCAACGAGATTTAACTGAGAATGCTTTGTTTGTCTGATCTTAATAACCATAAGATTACAAATTCATCCCCTGCAAAAGTTGTCTTCTTAATTTGAGCCAATTAGCCTGTCACAAGGCAATATTTATCTCATACATATTCTCGAAGAATAGTAATTGTGAATTTTCCTTGTCACTCAAAAAAAAAAAAGGAAAAAAAAAAACTTAACATTCACTTTTGGTACAGTTTGAACCTCTAACCTAAATGTTAAATGTCTCTTTCTCGATCTAGTCATATCTTAGTTATGACTCATTAACCGTTTCCCTTTTTAGGTCTTCCATTTTATATGCTAACTTGGTTAATCTCAAGAATTTATTATTCAAAATACTAAAACTTTTACCAATTCAATAATGTTGTTGAGTCAAGACAAATCTAAATACTTTTAAAAATTTTGTTCGATCATAATTATAAAATTAAGTTGGTCACAAATCTTGTTCAATACTTCTAATTATTGTATTCGAGTTTAAACAATAGAACTTGAAAGTGATAAAATCATGACTTTTATATCATGTCTTAAAGCCAAATTAAGCTAAAATGTCATAATAACAAGCCAAATATTGATGGAGTTTATTTTTAGTATTCCTTAACTCATTAGCTAACTCAATTTCTCTAAAGGTTATATGACGTTACAATATATTGTGCTCCTATATATGCTATAAAGAGAATTTAGTTCTTGTTAATTATTCTTTTGTATAGGAATTACGAAGAATAATCTTATCTAAGTATATAACTATAAATTTTCACTTAATCATGACTTGAAATGAGACCATAATTCAAATAAAAATTTTGAATATTAATTTTTGTGTAACGAGAGAAACTCATAAATTTCACTGATGTATAGTAGTTCACATTCAAATCATATTGCATTAAAAAGATAATGTGCAACATACTAGACCAAAAAAGTGTTAATAATCAAATTTATGATATTTTAATATAAAAATCATGTACTAATTTTTTAATCATATAAACCAAATTGGTTGGCATAAGTGGTCAAGCACTTTCATCCCTTAAGAATAAAGGTCGGGAGTTCGAACCCCTCTTATATAAAAAAATCAATCTGACCAACATTTTGTTTTTTAATTGGACCGGTCTGACTAAAAAAAAAAAGTTATTCAATCATATTTTTTGAGACATATTGAATCTTAATTTGAGTATCCAATATTCGCAATTATTACTTGCCCAAAAATGAGTCCTTGACTTTCATAGGGATTCGAGTAGAATATGTCTTTATCTTTTTTGTACAAAATCTCCTCAACAATGAAGTTTAATTTACAAAAGGAGATAAACTTTATAATATTGAATAATAAAATTAAATATATTACTACGTATTATAGATGGAGTTATACAATAAAAGTTGTTTTATTCACATATCGTGTAGTTTTTTAAATTTTTCATGCATTTACCAGAAATGCTAATTTTGCCCTTAATTACTTTTAATTCAAAAACTTACCCAACTATATAATTAACGCACCCTGCTCACCCACAGCATAATTATGTGAAAAAATATGTCAATATTAATATGCTTCAATACAAATCACTTATAAATTAATTACAATAATAATTAGTAAATAAATACTTATTAAAGATTAAAGTACCATGCACCCACGACTGAACATCTCTTTTAAAATTAGATTAAGAAATCATTAGGCACATCCTGTCTCCGCAATATTAGCATCGAAAAGACACTTTTATATGCATGATTTAGCTGCTCTCAGGTGACTAAAATATGATTCTCGTATTTAAAAAGTTAGAAATTCAATTATTATCAACACTCTAATCTCTCGATTGAGCTTGTCCCACAAAATTTTTGTACTGTGTGATTTATCTTTTTTATATAGTTTTCATGGTATTACACATTTACACGCCCTCGTATAGTACATGTGGCTAGAAAAGTCAACAACTATTACATTTTCATTTATATATTTCATTCTTTTAAATGAACGAGTAATAATTTTTAGTAAAAATTTACTACATGTTTGACGCATGAAAAGGGTAATACATTTTCGCTAAAAATATTTATATACTTGAAATTCGTATCACGCAATTTTGTACAAGTCATTAAAAGGAGTTAAGAATCAAACTTGTAGCCCACAAATCACACATAAAAGGTAAACTGCATTAGAAAAACGCTTTGCGAGTTCGTGACCCTTCAGGTATAACATATAAGAATCATGTTATATCCACCTAGCTACTGAACTATAACATTTAAATTTTAAAATTAAAAATTGTTGTTATTTAACCGCAAGATCTCAAATGCGTATTTACTATTTATGGTCTAATCCTGACTTGTGATTACAAGCTTTCAATTAAATTGTACCTTTTAATGACTACTCTCATAATATCTGCCTTTTACTTTGATATCATTATTCCACCGCAAGGAGCCTCTTTGTCCCAAGACTGTAAAACATTTTGTATAGGAAAATGATATATATATATATATATATATATATATATATATATATATATATATATATATATATATATTTAAACATGCTAAAACTATTAGACTAAAGAATTTAAACATTTTGAAAATCACACTTTTGAAATATGCACTATAATTTATATGATAAAGAAGTTCTAAAAATATTATAATATCATAAAAAACAATGCCATATGATTAGTAAAATTGTATTATTTATTGTTTTAACAATAATATAAACAAAGTGAAATATTCTGTATAACTTTTTTGAGTGACATATAATAATTCACAAATTACACTGAAGAGTTAACCGAACTACGAATATCTTGTGAGACAAGCTCATTTACAAAATATGCTTGGAATACCATTAAATGAGATATCATAAATTTTTCTTTAAAATATAATATGGGAATATCACTATCTAACACAAGATTTGGGTAATGTTGAATGTTGAATTGTTCTTCAGAGTCAAAGCCGTTACAGAGAAACACAGAATGGCAAAAATTAATGTTGGATGGAATTTTGTTCGATAGTAACAAATGTTGTCTTGACTCCGTGATTGAGTTCTTGTGCTCCATTTTCTTTATCAGTTTTTGGCATTTTGTTGAGTAATAAAAACTTTTCCACACACACATATATATAATTTTTTACTTTAAAAAATTATTTTGATAATTACAATATTTTAAGTCCAACGTTCAACTCTAAGCGGAGCTATGGCGTAACTATGAGTTTTAATTTTATATGTTTTAAAACATCCAATGTTCCGTCAGTTTTTTACAAAAAAATAAAAATTTATAGCACCTGGTATTTTCACGAGTGTGAAATTAATCTTAGTTTTAGCTTGCAGACATACAAGAGTATATCCTGACCACAAGGTCATTGGCTTCTAACATAAAATATAGTTTTAAAAAATATAAATACTCTAATTTTTAAATATAAAAAAAATCCAAATATCAAAAGATAATTTTGATAAATGAATATAACATGACTGATAATTTATTTATTTTTTTCAAACTTACTTGACTAAGACAAATGTACATCACAATCCAACTATTTTCATAGCAATAAAAAAAGTCATTGATTGAAATGAATATGAATTTATTTTCTCTCTCCTCATTAATATTCATTTCTGCCCATGAATATTTTCTTTCTTTAAAAATCAATGAAATATTTAAATTTGATTAATTGAAACATTGAATGACAAGATGTCTCATAGACATACAATCATATCTCCAAGGAGTTAATACTATGTAATCTATATAACAATGTAGTATATATTATATGATTATATGAATTCAATTTTACTCTGTATTTATTGTCTTTAATTTAAAAGATGGTCCACTTTCAAATTTAAAAATTAACATATAATACTATTTCCATTAAGTTAATATAATCTATATAAAAGTGAAATATTACACGAATTCTATTTTACTCTCTACCCGATATATCAGTAGTCGTTGATTTTAAAGGTGGTCAACTTTTTTCGTTCCTTTTCACAAAATACGGAGTACTTTATTTCACGTACAATTAATGTGAGACACGTTACTTGATTAATACTATCGAAAATATACTTAACCGTTAACATTTTTCATTATATATAAAAGATAAAATGTTTGAAAATTTTACAATGTCATGTACTTTATTAAATTGTACATTATGCTTTACAAATTATACTCTCTCTTTATGTATATCTAATCCTACAAAGCACAAGATAACACACAATATTATAAAATCCTCCCCCCCCCCCCCCCCCCCCCGCCCCCCCGCTCCCCCCCCCCCTCTTTGATCTCCCCACATACAATATTTTTACAATATTACCAAAATATAAAAAATTTGAATATTGTCAACGCTCTATCAATTGAGCCTCGCTGTATAAAATCCTTTTAGTGTGATTTACCTTTTCTATATAATTTGCAAACTGTAATAAAAAATCAATCCGTTGAATATTACAGTAATAGTTTAATTACCAATTACCTTAATCTTAGGGTTTAAATTTAGCATTAAAAGAAGGTAGATTAAATGCATGAATTTTTACATATAAAAAGCCAATTCAAGCACACAACTAACTACACAAGTCACTCCTCATAGCCGCTCTCATCACGCAACCCAACACTATAGTGCTCTACCCACCATCCCCAAACCCTGCATTCTTGCCATTTCCCTTCCTTCAAAATCTTCTGTCAATTCATTCTGCTACGCTATACTCATAGGTTGGTTAAATCTTGATTTCAAATCAAACACCCATTTTTCACTTTTCAGCTTTTTTTTTTTGCAAATACTTTTCACTCCCCTTTATATCTCTGTCCTTCATTCGTTTCATTTTCACACTCACATTCCGCACCCACAGGCCACAGCCAAATCCCTCTCTCTCTCTCTCTAGAAATCGACGATTTTGTTTGAGCTGATGGTGAATTGGTGATCTTTTTCGTTGTCTCATTTTGAAGGTTCTTGAGTTAAAACTCAATTTTCTCATCACCCAGGTCTGTGAGTCTGTGATAGCTAGCTTCTTCTCTCAGTCACCATTTTCTGATTTTTCACAGTTTTTTTACTTTTTTTACACTTCTCTCGAAGGGTAACTCTGCTCTTAGCTTTTCTTCATTTGAATTCTCAGTTTACTATCCTTGGTGGGTTTCATTTGTTGGTCACTTTTCATGAAAGAAATCAGTCAAATCACATTGACACCAGCTTTTTTTTTTCTCTGCTTTACACCCAGATTCTCTTTTTAATTTTTTAAAGTTTTTGGTTTGTCTGCAATGAGCAATCACACTTCAGCCCCTTTTTAGCATTTTAAAGAATTTTTGGTTTTAGTTTCTGAGGTAAGAAGCATTGGCATTATGAGATATAAGTAGAAGCTAAGATATCAATGAAAGCCACATTATTTCCCCATCAACAACCACTTCTTTTAAAAGGAAAACAGTAATCAGCTTTGAATGCTCTAAGCAAAAGCCAATTTTTGGTAAATCTAATGTGACAGACAAAAAAAGATGGCTTCTTTGGGTGTGAGATAGTGAAATTCTGATCATATCAAGCATTTAAAGTATTTCCTTTTCTTTAAGAAAAAAATTCCTTCTTCTTTTTTTTTTTTTTTTTTTTTTTTTTTTTTTTTTTTTTTTTTTTTTTTTAACTTTTCTTAATTTTTATGCATTTCTTTCCAGTTTCTTTTTCTTTTCCCTCCCAAAATCTCACTGTACAAGTGTCCATCTTTCAGAACTATCATAAAGTTCACCTTTTTACCACTTTTTCTTTTTCACTTTCTGAGCTTTAATAATGGTAAAAAGATTTTGAACAGTTTTTGGGTCTCTATAGAGCAGAAAGTGGGAAACTCAGATCCTTATTTTATTCTTGTTTTTAATATTTAATACCGATCCCTGAGTCAACTCGGATCCCTAATGTTGAGTAACCCAGTTTGGGTCTTTGGGACCACTGTTCTTAATTTATGGGATCTTGAAATCTAACTCCATTTAGGTTTTGGGTTGTCTTAATCTTTTATTTTTATTATTATTATTAAGCTTAAATTGTCCCCCTTAGAAAATACATTTTCAAGAATTTTCTATGATATCTTACTTTAAGCTTATAGCTTGCAACTTAATTTTCTTGTTTTTATTTTTTTTTTCTTGTGAAAGGGTATTTGCAGGAATCTGTTATTCACGAGGAGGGATGACACTCCTGAGAAGCAGACTGGCCTGTTGTACAAGAGAAAGAGAGATAAGTTTTGACTTTGATGAACAAAAGAGTAAGATTTCTAAAAAAGTGTTCTTTTTTTCTATTATTTTTGGGTGTGTAGTATAGTGAAATCTCCTTAAATTACTCCTTAATCTGCAGTGGTTTCATTGTTAAGGATGTTGTGGGTCATATATGGTGTGCATTTGTACTATGACTAATTGACTTTTGAGTGCATTGTTTATGCATGTTTGTTTGTCTGTAGTAAGAACTAGCACATGGATTAGCTGTAATACAGTGGATAAAATGTGAGGGTGTACAGGCTTGGTCTATGTTAGAATGTGATTTGAACTAATCTGGTTCCCAAGAATGATTGAACCCTGCCCTAGGGCCCCCACCACTCTTGCCTTGTAGTCTTGTTAAAGGAGGTAAATCAGGATAAAACTTAGCTCCATTAGGGAAGAACTGAGGCAATTCCAGCCAAGTTGGTCAGATTGTTTACTTAGTAACTGCAAAGTTACAAGTTCGACTCCAGCTGGAGTGGCCTATTGGCTTCTTGGTTTGAGCTCGACGGTTAAGGCAATCTAGGCCGGTTTACCTCGTGGTCATTTGCCAGTTAGGGTCATAGGGCAGAGTTTACCTAGTGCATATCTTCAGGAAGTGGCTGCGAGTTGTTCTTGTCACTCAAAAAATAAATAAAATAAAATAAGCGTTGGACTCTAACCTCGAGAGTTTTACTGCCTTGCCTTTTGGCAGAGGACAGAGGAGGTAAATTGCGGGACTCCCCGAGCTACTCCTGTCCTAGAGTCTTGGTAGAGGAGTTAAATGGTGGGGTTAAATTTATATGTTTCCTGACCTGAGGATGAGGGTGTGTCCATACACCAAAATTGCAGAAAAGTTTGATAGCAAATTGAATTTAATGTTCTGACTTAGCTACTCACCACAAGTTCTTTTTCTTCTTTTGTTTTTTTAAATAACCATGCCCTATTTGATCTGTTCACATTTATTTGTCAATGGAGGCAGAAATGTACATGTCCTTGTAAACATGTTTGCAGTGTACTAACATCTACCCCATTGTCCATGAGCTTTTATTTCATGTCTAGCAGATCCCGATAACTACTAGGTGATATGATTCGATATTTCCTAATGATCTCTACTTTCTCCGAGCAACTTAGCTCAATCCTGATCCTAGTACATGGCTCGTTCTTGATCACTGTCGTTGCAAGTGAAAATGTGAATCCACGCGTTTTCTGGATCTAGCTTAAAGAAATGTCCAGAAAACGATATTTAGGCCAGTAATACAATAGATACAAGTTTAACTTCCAGTCTTCTATGTCTGTTTTCTTCTCGTTTTTCTGACTTTATGAGCAAGATGTCGGTAGAATCTTGATATGTTAGGCAGTTTGAAAAGTCTATAGATCTAACAGTAACCAAATACAAAGAAACAATCTGTTGAAACTGGGAGTGTTAAATGATTCCTTTTCCTACATGGTGAGGAATCTTTGGTGGGACCCAGAAGCTGTAAGGCATATTTTCAGGCCTGCAAAGCTGTATGTATATGCAGTGTAATAAGTTCAAATCTACTTCTGAACCTAATTATACTTCTGGGGGTGGAATTATGGAAAGTACTTGTTTTTGTTAAGCTAATCTATAAGTTAATTAGTAACATAATAATGTGATTATGCCTTAGTTGAGTGACGATGGAAATCTGCATTCATTATTCGAGGGTGTATAGTTGTATACTGAGTAAATCCTGCCTTGTGATCTTAGTCAGGTTTTGAATGGATTTTAGCGGTTGATAAATATGGTGGACCTCCCTATAGTATTTTCTGTATTAAAAGCATCAGCACTATTCCATGAAAGCATTGAATAGCTACTGGGGCCTGAGAATTTACTGTCTTTGGGACTCATATTTTGCAATGCTTCCATTTCCTGTTTAGACTTTAAATATATCTATTGTGCAGAATCCTCATGTGGTTGGCTTATTTCCCGCCTTCTCGTTCCTTTATGTATCGAGTACAGCCTCCTTGAATTGTAACGCGTTTGACATTGACTACTCATATTGGTTCAAATAAGTTTCACTTTTACTTCAATATGTGCTTGACGGTGTGGTGAATCGAGCATCTTTCTAGTTTTGTGTTTGGGCGAGATTTGTAATAGGGTACATGGTTGGTAAAGTTAAAAACTTTGAAGCTTTGACCATATTATTTGTATCCCGTAGGATAAGACTGATCCTATCAAGTCTCGATTAGGTCCCGTTTAGGAGGGGACTCTTTTAAGGGCGTTTTTGTTTCTGCTTACTTTGGTTGTTTTAGTATGCTTGGCGCTATGGGTTTTTTGAGTAAAACATTTGACAAGAAACATTTTCATTCTTTAACATTATAATGACATTTATTTAATGCAACATGTGGTTCTAAATGATGTTTTTTCAGTTACAACTTATGATGGGCTTGAGAGCTGCATCAAGCAAAGCCAGTCCTATGACAACGAAAGCTCCACCAGCCGATGTGACAAAAGCGTTACAGACTCCTTGTTCGATGATGATTCGAGCAGCACTTCTAGCAACACTGCTTTCATGTCGTCGCTCTCCTCTCAGAGGACGACGACAGTGAAGAAGGGCAGCCATGGACCTGAAACGTGGGAATTCTCCGCGAGCCCTCAACATTTCTGTGTCAAGGAGAAGGCGGCTTCACAGAGCTTCGAGTATTCAGATATGGAAGCCATGAGAGTGAAATTCTCGAAGTTGTTGCTCGGGGAGGACATGACAGGAGGCAGCAATGGGCTTTCGACTGCACTCGCATTGTCGAATGCCATATCAAGTCTTTCAGGTAGCCTCGCTATACACTAAAGACCAAAAATCTCAGGCAAAAACCTAACAGTAGTTTGGGACAGTTGGTAAACGAGCTACTAATGTAACTGTAAAGTCAGATAATCCGACTTTTGTATCTATAAACCATGTTAAAGAGCTCTAGGGTAAGGGGAAAAAAACGCGAAGCCATCTTTTTCATTCTTAACATGTGACTAAATCTTTCGATTTTCGACAGCATCTGTTTTTGGTGAGCTGTGGAAATTGGAACCACTTTCAGAGGAGAAGAAGAGGAAATGGCAACAAGAAATGGAGTGGTTTCTATCCCCTACCAACTATATGGTCGAGTTGGTCCCCGCTACACAGAATGGCAATAACGGCTCCACTTTTGAGGTATTCCCGACTCATAATCTATCTATAGATCACAAGAAATGAAGCAACACTAACTCACTAAGTTTATAACGATATTGGAGCAGATAATGACACCAAAAGCTCGGCCCGACATTCAGATGAATCTGCCAGCTCTTCAGAAATTGGATACGATGCTTATTGTAAGTCGTTTAATATATAAAAACAGATACAACTATTTTACCTTGTGCTGGCCAAATTGACAACAGTTTTACCTTGTATCCTCGACTGATAGGAAACCCTGGATTCAATGGTTGAGACCGAGTTTTGGTACTCTGAAGTTGGAAGCCGAGCCGAAGGGAGAAGCAGGAGTGCGGGACAGAGCAAAAGATGGTGGCTGCCTTCGCCTCAGGTGCCAATGACCGGGCTGTGCGATGCTGAAAGAAAGAAACTGATGGATTGCGGTAAATTGGTGAATCAAATATTCAAAGCCGCTAAAGCTATCAATGAAAACGTCTTGCACGAAATGCCCGTTCCAGCGCTCATCAAGGACGCGCTTCCTAAGGCAAGTAAACCTCTGCTCGACTTTACCTGGCATTTAGCGTAGCTTCTTGGCTTAACTTGTTGCTTTCGTTGCTACAGTCTGCTAAGGTGAACCTCGGGGAGGATCTGTACAAGGTTTTGAGTGTGGAATCGGCTTCGTTTGATGACATGATTGATGCTCTGAACCTGAGATCCGAGCACAGCGCCCTGGAGACGATAAACAGATTGGAAGCAGCGGTTCTCGTGTGGAAAGAAAAAATAGCTGAACAAGCAGAAGACAACAAGTCTCCTATTCGAACGTCTTGGTCTTTCATTAAAGATCCAACATTTGAGCTCGATAGGATTGATCTTTCGTTAAATCATGCTGAAGCTCTTCTGCAGAAGATTAAAACCCGATACCCAAACCTCCCACACACATTCCTTGACATGATGAAGATCCAATATGGCAAGGTCAGTATCAAGTTTATAATACACGAAAGATCCTCGAAGAGATCTGGACCGTTGCTGACTCTTTACTTATTTCCTCAGGATATCGGGCATGCAGTACTAGAAGCATACTCTCGGGTTCTTGGGAACCTGGCATTTACCATACTTACCCGAATCGGAGAAATTTTGCAAGAGGACATTTTGAGCAATCCGAATTCCCCAGCAGCAGCATGCCATCTTCCCGGGCTAAGAATCCCAGGAACCCCGGGGAGTCCTGCACCTGGTAGCCATCGTGTCAGGCACTCGCTCATTGATCAGATGAACAAAGTCGATGGGCGTGCTTCTTTCTCTTGTCGCACCAATGCTTCTGATTTGGATCTCGATTCAGTGAGTTCAATGAGAGGTTTGATCACTGCAACGCCAAGTAGAAGGCGCGGGTGGTGTCTCAGCCGAGAAGTCTGCAGAAGTAAGTCGCCTGAAAATTCACCATAGTGCGGTCCGATAGTTATAATGTAGATAATAGCATCACCATTCCATACAACAATACTAGGCATAGGCTGACCTTTTATCAACAATTGCTTCGAACAAAATGTCATAATCCGAAATGGCAGTTTGTATTGTTGGCAGGGCAGGATGAAGCTTATAAAAGGCTGTGTATTTAATCGGTTTTGATGAATGCTTAAAAGTTCGTCTTCTGGCAAACTATATTTCTATTGATCAAATGATCTACCTGTCTCCCAAATAACATAGAATTTTGACAGTATATATACTATATACAAGATCATACTGGATTTGCAACGCAGAGTTAATTACTCTGCGAGCAAATGGTTCACCGAACATTAATTAAGATTCATCAAACCTTGAATCCTCGATGCTAAAATTACTGAGCAAGACGATCAAACCAGTTGGCAATGATTCTTCCGAGTCTTCTAGTGTCATTAAGCGAGACACTCTTTATTCCTTGCGCTATGGCATCTGCTGGAGTGTACACGTTCCCTACTTGCCACCTCGGATCCTAATAATAACATTCGAGTTAACTAGAGTTCAAATATCATGTTTCATATATGATTGTTAAAAGAAAAAACTAAGAACAAATTGCCAAAGTTTAGATGGTACGACTCGCTAAGATGTGTGCACTTGTTAACCTCTTTTACCATTTACCTAATCATATATCTTAGTCACAAAATGTTAAAACCATTGTGTTTTGCAACCTAAGCAAAAGATATTACAGAATCTACACTTCATATACTGACGCGAACAAACACATCACCAAAAAACGAGTTAGAATGAGCGTAGTTCGTGAGTTACCTGAATGCATGGTGTAATGTGGTTACCACTTAAGACAACTTTCTCTAGTTTTCCACCAAAAGATTCGACTCGAGGCTTCAGTATCTCTTCAAGGCGATCAGTCTCATCTATTGCATCAAAATCAAACTTCACCTAAAACAACAATTAATCGTTACATCAGTAGGGAACTGTTGCTTTTTTCTTGTATCTTGTATTTTCATGACACATACCAGTAGAGTGCACGGAACACTATACGATTCTTTGAAACACTCGAGATTTTCAGATGGTGTAGGCTTGAACTCCGCTATCCCTTGAGCAAGCTGATGGGGCAACAAGAAAGCAAGATACCATGGAACAAGGGATGATTAATATACAATATTTGAGCAGCTAAAAAGTTTGCTAATCTGAGAGTGGTGAATTAAGAATGTGTGTGAAGAACGAGCCATAAAAAAGGTGTAATATCCACGATAGATACCTCATTAAATACAGAAGGCAATTGATCGGCAAATTTAGTCAATGAAACAACTGCTTCTGGATCATAGTTCGGTACCACTGTTTCGGCTGCATCAAGCAGCATCTTCCATGCATTTCCTAAATGTGCACGAGAAAAGATGACAAGGGATAAATACACACTCTGCATTAGGCATGGGTTCAAGTTTTCACGTAATCACATTTCAGGGGAGTTGATAAAATAGGCATTCAACCGATTAACGCGATCTACCTGAAGCAGTCTGAACAGCTGAATACATTGGAGATGTTTCAACAACCGGCAGTAACTGACCAACTACAGGACCCAACTGCAAAATAGCAAGTAAAATAAGCGAGGTGAGGTGAAGCCAACTTGATCAATAATAAGCATGGTTGCAGTAGGCGCAAGTCGCTAGTCAGGCGGTAGACTAGCGCCTAGCGCCTAAGCGGTCTAGGCGGCGCCTAGGCAGTTCTAGGCGGCGGCCTATAAAAACAAACAATTAATTCATGTGTGTGGGTGTATGTCATATATTATATTATATATATTATATATATATCTCTTTCTTCTCTTACTTATATAAATAAATAAATTTAAATATATATAAATATAATAATAAAATTAACAAGGCCGACTCGCTCGAGTTAACTCGGCTAACTCTGCCGAGTTGGGCGAGTTAACTCGGCCAAATTCGGCCTAGTCGGCCGAGTTAGGCGCTAGGCGGCCTCCTAGGCGGACGCCTAGGGAGCAATTTGCCTCAGTCTAGGAGCGCCTAGCGCCTAGGCGGGGATTTTTGCAACAGTGATAATAAGAACACATGCATAATCCATCTTAGCCTAAGGGGGGGAAAAAAAGGACTGATCAGTGAAGCTCTATAGGAAACATGTAGGTCACACACGTCACCCTAAAAAACCAATAATTTTATGGAAACCAACAACTTGGCCATACAAAAGAATTGGAATCCCGTAAGTATGGAGGAAACAAAGAAACATTGTAAAGACAACTAAGTTTGTAGCTGCTTCCATCACACACACGGGCACCCATGCACATGCATGCATGCTACAAGCATTGCCAGTTAGATTGAAACACGACAAAAATAATCAGGTAGATATGAAGATCTTAGATTTACAAGAAACATATAACCATACAAGGACAATTACCTGCTCAAAATATGGTACTGCCTCTGACGCTGGCCTGTTGTTGTATGATATTATTACATTAGCCTTCAAAAGCAAAATAAACTCTCATTAAGTTTCAGTAGTTCAGTTAACTAGAGATAATAACTACACAATTAGCATAAAACGCAATGATTGCAAATAAATTCAAGTAAAGAAAAAAAAAATTCTAATACCTTTGGTATCTTCTCAGAGAAATAACTTCCTATGAGGGCTTGAAGAAGAGCTCCATTGCTACACACACATGGTACAATGATGAGTGCATTCCATAGAAGACATCGCATGACATAGTGGCATCTCATCTTACTTTCTTTATTTTTGATAGAGTATTTTGTCTCCCATTCAACCATTCTTCTCGTGAAGGAAACAAATTAAATACCTCATGTCCTCAAGTTACCTCCTTTACTACATACTGTCCCAACAACAGTATCAAGCAATCCCAATGCAAGACAAATTATACACCAATTTAACTTATTTCCTTACCTCTATTAGCATAAGCAGCAAATATCATATCATCCACCAAAACTTTAAGGCAAAACCTGCCGTCTCACAAATCCTCATCCACGAAACAGGTCAGGTTTTTCATAAGTATTACACTTTCTCTCATAAATACTACAATTTTGTTCATAAGTAATTTTTCAACCCCTAATATTACATTTTTCATCATAAGTATCACATTTTTACTTATAAGTATTACATTTTCTCTCATAAATAATAATCAATCAATTTATCAATGATTAATATTATACTAATAGAAAGTACCTGTGTCCTACTGAATAAAGTGGCAAATCTGCAATCTCAGCAGCCGAAAGTCCTGAATCCGGCAAACCAGACTCCAAAATTGAAGCGAAACAAGAATGGAACCTCTCAAAAACCCGTCTGGAAATTTGCGAGTGGTCGAATGTCACATTGTAAGGCACACAAATGATCAAATACCCTTCGCTCGCCAGCAGCTCGAGCAAATAACTAAGCAAAAAAAACAGGAAACAGGTGAGTAAACATCTCCAGGAAGCTTCCAAAACAAAGGAATTCCATAGTGCGTTTAAATCAGAGACCTGTAAGTGACTTCCGGGACAGCTCCGATGAAAGCTCCGCCGAGAAATTTGATGATCGCTTTGGGTTTCCGGCCTCGTGGCGGAGGAACTACTAAGCAAGAATCAAGGCGCCTGTATAGTTTACTGCTAGTATTAGAAGAAGGAATAGAACTGGGAGAACTGTAATTGGTCCTTCCCGTTCCGGCGAAGCCATTTGAGAGAACTATTCTCGGGGTCTTGGGAAAGAAATGTGTAGAATGATTGGCAAGGGGTTTGGATTTGGGTTTGATTCCTGAGAGACTGATAGGAGAATTTGCGGTCGCTACGCACGCTGCCATTTTCGGCTCTGTGTAGTTGCAGAAAGTGAGAAACAACGAAGAAGTTTCAGTTGGCTCGTCGGCAGTGGACGGCCGGAGGCAAACAAATTTTGTGGGGCGCCGGAAGTTAATACGTGGCGTCACCGTGGCGCCTAAGATTTCTATAGCTTCTTCTCTTTTTAACGGAACTTTTTTTTTTTTTTTTTTAATTTTTCTGAAAAAATGTGGAATAGAATTTAAGATTTTGTTTCTTCAGTGACCATGACTCAGTGTCAAAGGAGTGAAGGACATATGGACTTTTTAGATTAGTCCAAAAACACAATTCAATTCGATTCTAAATTAGTCAAAATAAATAAATAAACCATAATAGTTCGATTCTAATTATTAAAAAAAAAAAAAAAAAACTATCTTATAACAATCTTATGATATATTTCAAATTCCAGAATTAAGGCTGTATTTAGAAACTCATAAAATGATTTTTAAATATTATTTTTCAGGTTTTCAGTATTTGGATGCAATCCGTTAATTGAAGAAAATCTAGTCTTTTTAGCAGAAAATGAACTTATTTTCCGTCACACTTAGAACTAAATTTCCTGCAAAAACCAAGCATATCTGATTTTTGCAAAAACCAATTTTTTTAAAAAAAATTTGATAAATAATATTATTATAAATATTTTTATATTCTAAATAAAATATTTAAAATGCTTTTTTTGAATACATATTTAAAATGTTTAATTATACAATTCTACTCATTTTCCAGAAAATGAACCAAACATACAAAGACAATTTTCTACTGCACAGCCAAACACGAAAAATGAAAATGTTTTCTGAAAAATTACTCATTTTCAAAAATCATTTTCCTGTTTTACAAATGGACCCTAAGATTCATGATCCTGTAATATAATACAGATATGTTTTGTAAAGCAAATATAAGAGAGAAGAACCCAAAAATGGTACTATGCATAGCCATGCATGCATTTAACAAAGTATTCTAATTCTGAGATGGTATCTGCCGTTTGAACCTGCTGCCATGGTTGTTCGAGTACAAAGAATGTAAAGTGGTGTCGATCGGGATCATTTCTTGGCTTTGATGTCTCCACGAGTCTCATAAATGTTTCTCTATCATAATCCCGGGGGGCGTTATGACCAGCTATAGCTAGTCCCTTATCCCAAGCACCATTTAGGACCTAAGGAAAAAGTTTTCGTCAAGTTTGCATACAGATTTTTAAGAGTTGTAGGGTGTTAGTTGTGAGCAAAGTTGAGAATGCAAGAACCTGCCAACACAAGCCATTGGGATCTGCATATGCTTCATCAAGATCGTGGGGTGAAATCTGTGTTTCCTTGCTCACTAACTTCATTGTCGCATTGTGTTTTTTGAGGACCTCAAACAGTGGAGAATAGCCATCTCGGTTTGATGTGTTGTAATATCCAGCAGTGAGTTCTGCTGCATGGCTGCTCGTTTTATACCACCAATGAATTCCCGGAATCTGCAGGAAATGAGGAAAACTCGTTATTTTCCCGTTTCAACACACTAACATTTACTGCAAGACTTGCATGTTTATTTTTCAGTTAGATCATGTTTAAAGCTGTCACATTACCCAGAGTTCCCTAAGTACCAGATGGCACAGAGCAAATAAATTAATAGGGCGAGCTTACACCCCTGTTCCAATGCTTAAGTCTCCAAAGATAATGTTATCTTATTTTAAGTTCAAACAAACAAAAAACATAGCAAACAAATAGGGGCAACCCGACCAAGTTGGTCAAACCATCGACTTGGTAATTACAAGTTCGACTCCCAGCAGGAACGGCCTATTGGCCTTCTTGGTTTGAGCCGGTCAGCTATGGGCGACCTAGGCTGATTTACCTCTTTGTAGTCCTTTGCTAGTTAGGGTCACAAGACGGGATTTACCCAGTGCACACCCTCAGGTAGTAGTTGCATATTTCCCTCGTCACTCAAAAACAAATACTCTGTAGTAAACAAATTAAGTAGATGCCTCGTGCCTTTAGGTTCTAACATTTACATGTGTACATACACATAGGTACATACCTTCACAACTAACGGTGTTTCATCAAATACTTCAGTTGCAGCTGACAGAATGATATCAGCATGATCTATTAAGGCCTGGGTATACCACTGGAGGAAGAATCGTCCATAGTAGCTATCATAATCACCTCGTTCACAGAAAAATCTAGTGTCATGTGGCCTAGAATTATAACCACCAACATTATCAGGCCCCGTGGCCCAGGAAGGGTGCCCTCGTTTCTTTGCAGCATCTTTAAGACTTAGCAGAAGAAACTTATCATAACACTGCAAGAGGGGGAAAGAAGTTGATTACTAATTTCACCAAGGCAGCAGGGAGAAGCATTGCATTGAAAGCACATAGCATGAATGAATATATGTTTGACGTGGAAAGCAAGATTACAGTTAGTATATAGAATAATACAGAAGCTACATACAAATTATGGTAATAGATTAAAGAGGAATTATTCTGAGTCCTATTTTAGTGTGTCAATTACCAATTTAGAAATGTAAAGAATAGTTTGTAATCTATATTGTCCTTGGACACAAGTTCATTGCTGCTTTTGAGCCTAGTGTTTGTTTTAATGATGGGGAAACAGCCTCATTTTACATCACACAGTTATAATTGGAGGATGTGCTTGTGACTCGTGAGGATAAACATTACAACACCATTCTAGAGAGTGAGTTTACTTCCAATACATAAGAGGTTCTGCTTATGTCATAGCACTACAAAAAGTGTTTACTGCCAATACATTATGAAAGGAAATATATCAGAATAAACTTGACAACTAAGAAGATACTATAAAAGGATTAATACAAATGAATCCATAGACCTTGGTGGAGCAAATAGATACCTGGAACTCACCAATACCAGGAAATCTCCACCCATTTCTTTCAGAAAAAGAAGGGTACTTCAACTCCCCAGAAGCTCCAAGTCCAATTTCCACAGCAGAAATGAGACCCTCAGTGAACAAATCATTAAACTCAGCTCGAAAGCTTCTCATGAATTCATAACAAACCTGCAAAAGTTGGATTACTAATGAGGATTAATCCAACCAATTTCAAAGTTAACAGGAAAATTATGCAGAATAATACCATTTTCTTTCTAGAATAGTTAGATACTCCTTACATAAAAACAAAATAGATGTATGAATTGGAAAAGGGAGATGCATGAGGTGCATAAAGCACCAAACTTAAAAATCAACTTTAAAGAAGGATAATGTAATAGAATGCCCTTCCTGGGATCAAGAAGAAAGAGCACTCATAGCACTCTTCCTTCTTGTCAAGAATAAGAACATTTACACAGGATCGGGGTTTACCCCGTACGTGCACACTCTTGGGTAGTAACTACGGGTTTCCATCATCACCCAATAAACCAACAAAAAATGAATAAGAAAATTTTGATACCTCTCGACCAGTTCTATGTTCTAAAATACGCTCCCTATCTATTCCCCAAGAAAGACATTCAGTATTCCATCTTCCTACATGATCAGTGAAGAATATTTCCGGGCTGTCTTTTCCAATCTTCAAAACCCACTGAGGGAGAGATATATCCACATTGAAATCATTTCCACCATAAGCATTAAACGCCATTACAACCTTCAGAAGAGAAGAAGACAGTTAATAAACAATCCATTTGAACAAGGCATTAGAGAAGAAATCTTCCAAGTGGAGAAATACCAATTTCTGCATATCATCTCTCTATTTTTGGGTCCACAGCCCACAAGGCAGAGGGACAAAGTAGGAAAAACTATAAATGATGAAATAGCTAAGCTAAATTTCTGAAATGTATGTCTAAGGAGAAAAGACCAATGCTTGCAGACAAAAAAATGTTCACTCATTTATTAGAACCAGTTATGAGCTGATATACCAAAAGCAGTAAAATGCGTTAATGTACCAGAACAGAAATTTCATACCAGCAATTTCAATTCCATATCTCGGATGATATCGAACAATTCTCTGTATCCAGACCACTCATATTTCTGATCTTTCCATCCTTCAACAATCCCCCACCAACAATTTACAACAACACCATCTATGTTTAAAGACTTCAGTAGTTGTAACTCCTGTTTAACACCGCCAGGATCCACTAATTGGCAGAAATTGTTAATTATACCACTCTGCCAGAAAGAAACTTGTTAATATTAGCATTGACTGAAAAAGAAAGGGTGAACATAATGAACAAAAAATAATCTTGCATTTTTTCCTTTAGATCATGAATGCATGGAGAATTTCAAGAATCAAAGCAAATAAATTAATGGAAAAGGATTGCCATTTCACCTACTAAAGAAAAGAATCAGCAATGGAGAAATTAGGCCACTTACAGAAAGCATAACATAGACAGGGACATATGGAGTTCCTAAAAAATTATTTCCATGCTCCCCAGTATGAACTTCTTGTATAAGCTGCATCACCCATCACATTAGAATTTTACATTAAAAACTTTCGACGAAAATGGTCTACCTATTCAGCATTTGTGCATAAACTTAAAATACAAAGACAATGGATTAGAGCAGACAAGAGGCTGAAATAAGTTACAAATTAAAATATAATATACAATCCAAGAAATTAAAGAATTGACATAAATTGGAACCTATAGGGCACTAGTTTAGTCAACAACTTAATGAAGCTTATCTACTCTAAAAGACTAAAAGTTGGGCTAAACTTAATTGTTGAGGACTTAAGGGTTAAAATAAATTGAAGTAGATAAGAGGAAGAGTTATAAATTCACACTTTTCAGATAAACTCTTTTTCTAGTAAGTCTGAGCAATTTAATGAAGCATCAATGGCATTTTTGAAATTTCAAATATTTTTCTGGCTTGGTAACTTCTAACTTAATAATTGCATGTCTTTTATTGTATCTTTACTAATAAAGAGTGTTTTTAATTGACAAAACAGCATGTCTGTTTCAAAAAGAACTCCTATCTAAACTTCTAAGTTAATAAATGCATGTCTGTTATTGTATCTTAACTAATAAAGAGCATTTTTAATTGTCAAAACAGCATGTCTGTTTCAAAAAGAACTCCTATCTAAACTTCTAACTTAATAAATGCATGTATGTTATTGTACCTTTACTACTCCGTAATAAAGAATGTTTTTAATTGTCAAAACAGCATGTCTGTTTCAAACTGTTTCAAAAAGAACTCCTATCTAATCAACCAAACATGTTGGAAAAATGTTCAACTTCTTTCTTTCTCAGAAGCTTGTATCAAAATATGGAGTGCATATATATATAATGACAAGTTCTAGCCAGGCCAAACAAGCTCAAAGTATACTTTTTAACAAAATCAAAATGACAAGTGATATTTGTTCCACATGACTCATGTATCTTTTAGATCACCTGATCAGCCTCTAAACATCCTGATGAGTTCATGGGGCTGCTACTTGTGTACTTATCAGCATTTGTACCCGTATCTGATACAACAACAGAATCAAAACTAGCTGGAGACAAGCTCTCATCAATTCTAAGAACTGATGCCTGGCAGTCTATTGACGCTCTTGTTGAGCAATTTTTCAAAGGATCAGCAGAAAGTGGATTCCCAACCACCCTCGCTGGATAAGCCACCTGTGCAAATTAAAACCATATCATGGAAATTACTTGATTGTCTCTTTCGGAGCAGTTAACAATAACATATCAAAATGTGCAAAAGAAATGATATTTACAAGCAGTTCACCTAGCCTCCTATTGCTTATTGTTTAGGATAGCAAATTTAAGACTATCCAAAAGCTATTAAGCATTCATCTCTTCTGAATACACGCATATAACTATATAAGTAGGTGCGCAGCGAGATACATTAAATCCTATAACCCACTGTATTCATGAAAGTTCCTGTAACTCTTCAAGGATATAGTAAGAACCTTATCACCATTTCATCATTTTAGAAGTATCTATAACCAGATAAAATATAATCATAATGCATACAAATATAGCTTTAGTACTTCTAGTGTTCTTAGATTTGGTGCTTTAATTTTAATATTACCTGTAGCACCATTCTGAAGGTTTCATAATGCCTTCAAGTCATATATACCTCCTGTTGGGAGTCGAACTTGTAATTACCAAATCAATGCCTAAGCAAATTTTTTCAATTCTAGACATAGAGTAGTATGAGGCATTTCCAATCCTAAACAAAAATAACTAAAGCATTCATAATTATGTTTTGTTTGATACAAATTACAAAATCTTCTTCCTTCCTAAACCCAATGATAAATTAAATAATGAAGTAATAAACCCTATCAAATTCAGAAACACAGAAATATAAGGAGCACTAGTAGTAAATAGAACTAGTGCTGAGTACTGAGACTGCTGACCACGTTAGAAGGAGCTGCCGGTCTATAGGTGGTGCCATCGGGCTCGACGATCCAACCGGCCTGGCGGGCGAGGGCACGGAGGACGTCATTCATGTCCGAACGGGCCGGGAGGGCGAAATTGCCGTGCTGGCGGAGGCCGGTCATTACCCGGGCAGTGAAGGCCCGGCGATGGCGCTCGCGAAACTTGGTGCGCTCCTTCTCCTTCTCTCTCTCCTTCCTGCTCTTGTTGGCGGTAGCAGAGGCAGCGTTGCCGGCAATTCTGGCGGCAAAGCCACGAGGACGGCGGGAGGCCGGTTGGGGTTGGGGATTAGGGTCCGAATTCCGGTCATAGCTCGGGTTCGGGTTCGGGTTCTGGGAATCCATAGCTTGGTCTTGGAAGGGACGGTTTCAGCTCGCTCCTCCACACTCCATTAACAGCTTAGAGCTTCGCATCTTGTTGATTTTCATTTTTTTTGGGACCAAATAATGCAGAAATGGAAATATTTTATGAGTCTGAACAAAAATGGAATATATTTTATTTGTATAAACAAATTTAAATAAGAATAATATTGTACCTTTTTCTCTTATTAATTACTCCGTATTAAATTTTGAGTCATAGATGATAGATCTTTCAATTTAATTATAATTTTGGGTCATATATCCTTCAATTTAATTGCATCATATTTATACTTCGCCTATTAATCATTAAATTTTGAGTCATAAATATTTTGATTTAATTGCATTGTGACAGAAAATTTAATGATTTATTCGACGATTATTCCATAATGTATAGCAACCACAATTCATATGTTATGTGTTCTATCCAAGTAAAAGAAAAAAATTATTTTCTAAATATGATTGATTTGCTAATAATTTGTGGTCTAGTTGCACTTTTACGTGGAAGGGAGTGGGTTCGAATCTCAATGAAGGCACTGTTGTCTCTTTGTGCTTCAGTAGATAAATTTTGAGTCATAAATCTTTCGATTTAATTGCATTGTGATAAAAAATTTAATGAATTATTTGACAATTATTTCATAATTTTTTTAGTACTACTGGCTCTATTACATTGTAGTATTTGTTGACAAAGAGTCAATACCGCTTCCATTAAAGTTCGATTTCATGACCTCCCATATAAAAGAGTCAATAGATGCCTTCTGAGCACAAAATCACAATTTCACAATTCATATTGTTATTTGTTCTATCCAAGTCTCGATATCTAAAAACACAATTCCCTTACCGTATACCAAAAGTAAAAGTTAAAATCCATACTATTAATAAATTATATAAAATTATAAAATTAGTGCAATTTTTTTGCATACCAAACAATAAAACTATGAGAACATGGGTAACCAGAAGCTCTAACCAATCTGAGTAAAACTAACACTTCCCAGCATAATAGTTCTCCAGAACTAAAGCCTACACCAAATCTGGAAACACAAATCTGCTCTCATAGCTCAACATGGGCATTTCAGCATATGGCATAAGAAGTTGGTTGCTTTTCATACAAATTTGGCCAAACACAATGACACAACCTCACCAAAAACATGACCAAACCTCTCACCATACCTAACTGCATCAAAACACGAGCTTCGGTTCCCAACTACAGCAACAGGGGACCAGACCCGGCACCAAATAAGTCAGATCTGCAGACATCACCTCGGCAAAGTGGGCATACCCTGCATTCGGGAATGCTCTTAGTAATAGAAAGAATACATGCAATACAATATTTCATTTTTATCAGTTTCATCATCTCCTTAAAGTTGGATGTGTACAACTGGGGTATTATTAGCCATATTTGTGTTTACCTGTGAATTTCTTTAAGCCATTTGTCTACACAAGTCCTATGAAAATCATGGTGGCAAGGCAATATACGCAAATTGTCTCCATCCTCGTAGTCCACAAGACATATGTAACATCTATACGATAAGCAACAGAAGGAATCAGAAGTTAGAATAATGTAAAAATAATATAGCAACAAATCGAAAGTTACATAATCAACTGACCGAAGGAGAATCTCAGAAGTAATATGAAGTGTTCATCATAATCTAAAGTAACTTATTTTTTACTAGATTATCTAATTAGACACATAAAAAAGTTTCCTTATTTTTCCCTTGTTTGGGTTAAGCCTCTCATATCTTGGATCTAAGAGAAACATCTATTTGAAGACCAAAAAAAGAAAGTAATGTAGCATTATGTCACCACCAAATATTGCAGTAAACTAAGGCAAACAAAACTAAAGAGCTTCTACTCACCGTGCAGCATCTTCGCTCAAATCATTTTGTGATTTGTTGTATGTTTTCACAGGCAGGGATTCCACCACATCATTAGGTGCCGGAACAGACCCAATTGAAGATACAGAAGGCTGGGAGGATAATACTACAGATTGCTGATGAATTTCATCCAGAACCTAAGATGAGTAAGAAATCTCCAACTCATATTGATTTAGAAAAAGGAAGGGAGAGTTTGATAGATTGGTAACATTACCGCAAGTAAAGCTTCTGCTAACATAAGATTTCTCGATATGCTAGCCCTAATGCTATTGTGATTCTCTGAATTAGCTTGAGTACTCCTACGACATGTGCAATTACCCGATCTATGTTGACCAGATAAAATGCAAGATCTTGTATGCCCAGAGAAGTTCTCAAAGCGGCTTCTCAGCCTTCGTAGTGCGCGTACCTATGAAAACATTTAAACTATTATTTAGATAAAGCACAAATAGAGGAACAAATAACTGAAAAGAACACCCAAAGTGGTAACACCAGCATTCTGCAAAGCACAACTAGGTTGGCTTCTACTTTAAATGGTGACTCGCTCAGAGGAAACACTTGAGCATCTCTTCCAAATTGGCTGCAGCCAGATATGTACCAAATAACCATGGTACAAAGAGATGCGTGCATACAACATATACGGAGTATATGTTTTGAATTGCAGACTGAGCTTTGTTGCTTTAATCAATATTAGAACTATGAAGCAGACTTTACTCCTTTTAACTGCCTCTTGTTTTTCATGGGCTGCTCATCAAGTCAAAATTCTAATAAATAATTACTAAAGGAACTTGTTATACACTGAACAGACCTGAGATCTTATTCTTCTTCGCCGCTCAGAGAAACTTGATCTATGATCCAGGAGTTCATGATAAATGGTATATGTTGCTCTTGAAACCTCATGATGTAGAATTCGATATACGGAATTTGAGGCACCAGAAGATGCATGCCCAGAATAACTTGGAGTAATGGAGTCATTATCTTCAGATATTGCCTGCCGTATTCCACCAACCAAATCCTGTCTCCGACTACCCTCACTAGCACGTCTCACTTCCATCTCCCGATGAAAAGGACGAAACTCAGGAAAAGGTGATCTTCGAAGAACTCTACCACGAAGTCTACCAACACTCAAGGTTCTGCTGAATTGGATGTTCCTTTCATCAGGTGCACGAGGTGCACTTCTTCGATCAGAAAGTCTTGTCTCAATTCCATCAGCATAACTCTCAGGAGAGAATAAATTTATATCACTGTCTACTATAGTATCATTATTATCTCTCACCAAACCTTGACCAGAAGCTACATGTTGGTTTTGTAATGAATTATCACCATTATTAGAGGCAAAATCTTGATTTTCTGTAGGAGATCCATTACCAAAGCACACAGGAAAAAAATCACAACTCCTTGACCTATCACTTTTATTAACAAATCTACCTGATGAACATGACTGAAGATGAAGATTATCTTCATCATTTGAAAGCACAAAACTTCTTGATGAAGCAGAAGGAGCTCCTTCTCCTCCTAAATCATTTGCTCTGCTTAATCTGAAGCTGATATTACCAGGAGTGAAGCTCAGGCGAGGAAGGAAACGATTCAGCAGATTTGACGATCTGGATGAGAAAGCTCTTGAAGAAGAAGAAGAAGAATTACCTACTCTAGACACAGTATCATAAAACCTTGATTGGTGCCACTCATCAAGCTCAACATCAGAATTTACATGGTTTTCATCTGGCTGCTCTGCTTTAACGTTTTCATAGCATTCATGTTTTTCTCCTCCAGTCTCATTTTCATCTGCAGTGGGTGTAGTGCTACAATTTCCTTCAGATTGGTGTTTGGAAATCTGCAGCTTGTATAAATTATTCATCAACAATGATGCAAATAAAAAGTTACAGAGTATAACAGCATAGGGTACAAGCATGAAAATAGTAAAATACTAATATTTTGCATAGAAACTTTGCACTTAATAATGCGCACCTCACCATTGCAAACTTACCCAATGTGTTCAGAAAACAGTAAAATGTCCATAAAGACGTAAAAGACACACATAAATTAAGACTCGAGAGAACAGCCTAAACATTAATGTTCACATGAAATAATGTTGGCATTCATATCACAATGCATTAATACCCATGTCTATGTCAAAAACGTTCTGATTTGTTAATACCATGTTCTCATTAGAATCCCAAATCCATGCAACATTCATTAGTCAAAATCAATATTTGCAATTTAGATACATTAACCAATATTTGCTACATGAAAAATACATTGTTTTGTCTATTCAAAAAGTACCTCCACCCTAATCCCTCGTTTATGTTGGGTGTCAACAACACTAGTTAAGAAAGGGCAAACAGAATAGAGAACTATGAACATTTGCCATTGCATACAACCTAACAGAAAACGCCACAACTCACAATAGTTCAAAGCTTCATTGCTTTGCGATTACACTAAACTTCACTAAAAAGCAATGCCAAAGCACAACATATTCCTTTACTTAAACATATACTGATATACTTCAGTTCAGTGCCAAAAATTGCTACCAAAAAAAATCAAAAATAAGAAAAACATATCTTCTCAATGCGAACAAAGTTCTGCTCTGTAGTCTGTATCCAATAGAAGATAAAAGAGAAGCGAATGCGCACATATACCTGTGAACCGTCACCGTCGGAGTCGCTAGATCGGAGACACGACGACTGGAACACTCTGCTTCGGCCGGATCGAGCCGTCGCAGCAATTGACGACGGCGGAGGCGACGGCGACGGAGAATCGGCGGCAGCATTGGACTTGCTGCTGCTTGAGCCCATTCTTAAGTAACGCAAACACAGTTAATCAGTAACTGCGATTGGTTCAAAGATCTAATACGGAATATATAATAAAATAATAGCAAATCTATCATTCAGATCTCAAAATCATTGCAAATTTCATGTTTTTTTCCTTTAGATTACTATAATCTCTAGTAACTTTATATTTTGAATGGGGAAATGTATTATTACAGTGGTGGTGAGAATACGCAAAGAGCAAAAATGGCGTGTCAGCATTTAACGGATTCAAATTCTAATCTTCGTCGGAAAGCCACGCGCGCCTCGGAACATGAAAAGTGACCGCGGTTTCGGCAGTTATCCTATTTTCCACCCCTAGTTTTATATAAAATGTTAAAGGAACCCCTTAGTATACAGGAATTGCCAATGACGCCCTTTCTTCTTCTTCTTCGTCTTTTTAAACCGGAGTATATTTTTGAAAAATTGCACTTTTCGTTTCTAAATTATAATATAATTGTATAAATTAGGGACAAAAATTACAATTTTCTCTATATTTATTTTTTAATACATTTTTCGACATCGTTATACTATATCTTAGACTCCATAAATTCGGATTAATAAACATGAAATAGGTAAATCCTAATTTTTCAGGCCTATTTTTCTATTATATTACATGTTTTATACCAATTTTATATTTTTTATTAAAAAAAGGATTGGTTGTTGCAAACTATAAAGCATGATTACACTCCATTGTTTTTGTTGTTTATTCCTAAAATGCAAATATATTTGAAATCTAATTACTTTGCATATTGAAAATGTATAAATATCAACAAACAACAACCACAACAAGTGGTTGGGATAAGAAGTAAATAGATTATGGTGGGGCAATGAAATGAATATATGGTGTACAGGTAATTAATATTTAATAAAATACGTGATAATATACTGAATTTAGTCGTGATTGTGTGTAAGTGAGTAGGTAATGGCGAGTGCAAAGTAGTTGGACGAAAGACAAACATGTAGGTGATGGTTAACATAAATACACTAATAGTAAATGAATAAGTAAAAAAAAAAAAAAAAAAAAAAAAAAAAAAAAAAAAAACCAATTAAACATTCAAATTTGAATGAATTGTGAAATTGAGTCTCTACTTATACAAATTTTATTGATATTTGTTAACTATGCGCTACATTTTGTATGCTTACGTGGGATTTCAGTATACAATTTTTGTAATAAAAATTTTAAATTTTGATTAGAAGACAACCGTCACCAACTTTTATTGTGGGTTGATGTGTCTCGTTGCTAATCCCGCTTTTGCTTTGTTCGGTGAAAAGTATTATTTGACTCTTATATCATCATACATCACATTCACATTCATTTTCTCACTCGAACTTGAGATAGCTTCAAGGATTACACATACTACCGCTCCTCCTAATTTGAACTTTTATCTCAAGACTTCAACAGGTGAAATAATATGATCATTACTCATATCACTATCATTACTTGTTATTAAATAAACACAAAATTTTTCAATTAAATTATAAGTTATTAAATTCGAGACCCTTTCATAATTAGCCATTTTCTTGTCCATTTCCTTATCAAGACATTGTTTAAATCTATGAGATATCATAGAATTTGGGGGAAGATATCATATACGGAGCATACTTTAATGACAACAACCTATAATTTCGCATAAAGGATAGGGATTTACTCTCAAGTCCCTTAAGATGTTATTAATTTTTAAAAAAGTTTAGTAGTTATATTATGGATCATGATCCGTATTGTAAGGTGGATCTTGATTTAAAAAATTTGGTACCATTATTTTTATTTTTTTATAAATAAAATTAATATATAAAGAATACATATCATTAAATTCAAAGGGGTAGCTCAAGTGGCAAATGAATTTATTCATAAGGATGATTCCTAGTTCGATTTTATAAGTGACAATTCTCATTGGGCAGCTCCGTGCCTCTCGGAGCAAACGAGGATTAGTTGGGTGGATTCGGGCCGTAAGACAGACAGAGATAGACACATAATACTTTGTGGTTTACTCATTATTGATTTTCAATTTTAATTCAGATTCTTTAGCTAGTCCAATAAGTCCGACAACCTGAAGTTTAGGGTCAGGTCTAACTCGAACCCCAAACGCGTCCGGTGGACTTCCCTAACTTCAAGTACACAATATATCAGATGCAAATACATAATTTTTAGACAAAGATCTACAATGGAATATGTATCCTATCCATGGTATAACAATTGATTTGTGTGTAATTGGTCCACGATACAATTTGACAATAAGGTTCTAACATTTTTTTGGGCCTAGCTTGTTGAGCCCACTACACTTTAGTGGCCCAACTAGGCAATTTCATCATCGCTCAGATGCTCACTACCTGATTCTGCCCCTTCAGTTTTGCCGCCCTCTCGGCTGTGATCTATGGCCTTTCGCTCTCAGCAGCTCTCACGCTTTTCAGCCTAATTAAGCCACAATCTTCTTCGCACTTCTTGTCCAAAGGTCCTTCTATCGTCTCTCAGCTTCTGAAATTACATTGTAATAGTGAATCTCTTTAAACTGTTCATTTATTTTATCTAGTTATATAAGAATTTGGCTGAATGGCTTGGATTTTGATTGATTGTATCCGAAAATGGTGCGGTTTCAGCAAAAAATGTAGTATTCAGGAAGATTGTAGCTTGTTTTCCATTTCATTCAAGTAATTTAAAAATTTCTTAAAATTCCCCCCACTTTTGTGCTTTTAATGACTAGTATAGAATATAGATACCTCAATGGCTCAATTCTAAGCACAGAGATAGGCTTGCTTTTGTAAAGCAACAGTCTGGTGCCTGAGGACAGTAGAATGAAGTTACGGTATGACTATGGTGTTCCAAACTAATTTTTGTTATTTGCAGTTGTTTGCTTCTAGGAGGTGCTTGTGTTTCCTGTTGCTAACACAGAACAATGGACTGGGTTGCTGTGCATAAAATCTGGGATAAATGGGCTTCTAACCATGTTGGTTGTTCAGGTGAGCAATGCAAATGCACTATTGTGTTGTGGGAGTGTCTGGTCTATTTTATAGATTATAATTTACTTACATTGATTGTGTGACTTGAAGGTCAATCTTTGAAGGCTGCTTTGCTTATAAATTATGACCCAAATGGACCATCTCGTCTTCTTTCTACCATGTGAGTGCATAACTTCTTTTTTTTTTGCTGGTTGAATGCGTGTAACCATGGGTATTAGCCTATTAGAGTTTGTAATATAGTTTTCCCTCCTGTTGCTATGCTATATAGATCATTATTTTTAGCACTTGAGTACTTTTAATAGATTGCTTCCAAGACATTCTGAGGTGAAATGGTGATTTTTGTTGATTTCACATTCTGGAGCAGTAGTATCGTTGCTATATATTTCTCTTTCTTGCTCTATGAGATGTGCAACCATGCAAATTTTGTATGATGGATGCAATGGTTCATTCATCAGGAGAAATTTACTTTTTTTGCACCCCCTGTTGTAATTAATTATTTGCTGAACTAGATATTCTCTCTTCAAATTTCATGTATAACTGTAAAAATCAATGTTTTAATGTGATGTCTGGGTTATAACTGGATTTATCTGTGGGCTTTTGAAACTGGCCTATCATTTGTATTTATGTTTCGGGTTATTCATATCAAATGTTGGAGATTGTAATGTTGAAGTGTTCCTTCTCATCAACAATAAGTGCATTTACCAATATAATAACAAAATTAATTCCATTGCATGTGATCTGAGAAAAGAAAAGTATTTGTAGTGTCCAATAACACTAAAAAAAAAAATTACTTTTGGAGTTATTGAACTTTGCTAAGAAATGATGATTTCGAAGGTTCATCAGGTGGCAAAGAGCCACCACCAAGTCATCAACTGATAATAAGGCAGAAGCTTCCAAATCATTATTTGTTAACAAGTTACAAGTATTTATTGTGTTATACTGAAACATTGGAGCTTCACAACCAATTAAAGTTAAACTTCATTGATGCCTTCATAATTGTAGAAGATATGAAGTTGAGTTTGTTTGCAACACCACATGGATATGAATTTGGGTCCGAATAATGGATTATTTGTTTCTTATAGTGCAGAACAAGAAGGGATAAAAGCAGATGCAATGGAATTGAGTCAACTTGTTAATTTTGTTAAGAGAAACAAGTTCCAGAGTGAGACCTTTTTTATCGGGCAGAATCAATGTAAGTTCTATTGTTGACACAATTTATTTATGTTTGCTCATACTCTCATTGATTTGTTGCTCTAACAATGATTCATGTTTTAAGTTATCGAAGCTCTAGTTCTCCAGTTATTTGACCATTATCTCACTGCAGTTTTATTACATTTGTTTTTAAGTCATTATTATATTCAATGATTGGATTCCCATGCCCATCACTTTGAGCAGTGAATGCAATTTTATTTATTTATTTTTTATTTATTATTATTATTATTATTATTATTATTTTTAAATCTTAGAAAAATCACTAAGCTAGTTGGTTATTTGTGGCTGGAAGGAGATTTCCTACTCTCTAGGACTAGAAAATATCACTCAAGGTACATATAAAAATATATGCATGATACAAGCTGGATATTGTTGCACTGTTGCAGTAAACACAGTAGGAATAGATAGATTCCCAAATTGAATTGTAAAATATTTTTAGTTATTCATTTTAATTTCAAACTTATAGATTCAGGTTGATGAAATTTTGTTGACAGATCTTGTCACATCAATTCACGAGACTTGGTTCTCTGCAAGATGCTTGAACACTTCTAAACCTGCTGGTGAAGGTGTGATTATCATGCAAACAGCGACATTCCTCTTGGTTGGATTGTAAGCATTTGATATATTTTGGGTATTTCTATCAAATGTGTAGTATGAACTAGGAAGTCCTGATGCCACTTTGTTGGTTGTAAGTTGAAAGCAACAAAACAATGTTGGAAGTAAGTGTGGGGTTAGGGGAGAGCTGGAGAGGCAGGTTTGGAAGAAAAAGATTGGGGGGGGGGGGGGGGGTACTTAATTAAAATTTCGAATGAGCTGTGAAGTTATGTATATGGTGTTAAAGGGACATTATGCTAACATGTAATTAGGGATTAATTAAGATTTCACTAAAAATTACGAATTCAAAGTTAATCCTGTAGTGTCTTATAAGATCATGAGGTAGATGTAACTGTTGTTGCCTGCAAATTGTAGCATCATTATTTCTCTAGTTATCTGGTCCCAACTTCAAGTAGGTCCAGCTCATATTCCTTGAAAATTAATATATGTTGGCACAATTGTAAATTCTTGTGGTTCTTTTCATTGCAACAAGAAGTCAACAACCCAGACCTTGTGTTTTCTTTATGCAGGTATGATGGCTCTATAGGCCCAGCATCTAGTGCAATGGTAGCTCTTGACCAGTTTGCATGGCAACTAAATCGAAGAAATCTTTGAATTTGGGATGCTTGGGTGTCTCTAGTGCATATTGTTCATGTTTAAGGTTTGTGTTTGATAAGAAACATTTTACAGTATCTGATAAGAAAAGTATTACAAGTTTTCAACTTTTGATTTACATAGTACAAAAGCATTATGCATATGTGAACATAAACTTTGGCCTTTCCTCCCTAACCATCTTCTTGTCCCCCCCCCCCCCAAATTTCATTGTTTCCTGTCGTAATTAGCTAATTGCTACAACGATTTAATTTTTTGTCTACCAGATGCTAGAGTTCCTTACATTTTGTATACAACCATGGAGATCTCGATCAAGAATTGGACTGGATTACTGGAAGCAACTTTTGTTACATGGGTAAGGGCAATCTATCTTCTGAAACTCACTTCTGTCAAAAAACCATTCTCCAGCTGCTTCTGCAATTGTCTGCACATTGCATTTTCGTCAAAACATGTCAATAGAATCCTAGTACTCTCTGCCATTTAACATTATAGTACCATGTCACCAGTATAAATTACCTTATTGAACAACCTTAGAGAGTTGGGGCTGTGCCACAAGTTCTGCAATTCAGTGTGGCAGTGCAAATAACAGGAGTTGATATAGTATCCTCTTGCTGAAGATGGTCCTAGTTCGTTCAGTGCTCTTACTAACTCGGATCTAAAACCTGGAGATTTATACGGAAAAAAACATTTGTTTTTATTAAATGCGAGATGTTTTTTTAGGGAAAATAACCTTTTTCATCCATGTATTTTTACAAAATGATTGTTCCAGTCTCTCAAATTTTGACATAGCATTATTGACTCTCCAATTTTTTCACAAGGTGGTAGTTTTGGTCCCCTTTCTCACAAGGTAGAAGTTCTGATGATTTTGGTTCATCGACCTATTAACAAACACTGGCCCTGTTTGGTAAATGGCTGATAACATTAGCTGAGTAGAAAAGTGTTTGGTAAATTAGCTATTAGCTGATAGTTGTTTGGTATATAAGGATGAAAAATATTATTCTTTTTATCTATTATCTTATCCTATCTCGAGAACTTAGAAAATAGAATTTAGTTATAGTTTACCTTGTATAGCATTGAGCTGTTGAGGTTGGCATTCAGCTAAATTAGTCTTGCAATTCATCCACTCTCCATTAGGATCAACATGGTTAGGAATCAAACTGACCCTCACCTGATTTCCAATATTATTCACTAGGTTTAGGAAAACAAAATCCAATAAATAAAAGGAAAAAAAACATAGAATATTTCCTGAAAATACACAAACCTGCCAATAGTCATAGGCTGAGTTGATTAGGAACAATGGTGTTTGGATATATGAAGCTGTGTTCTGAGGGAAGAAGCATAGACCAGGATTCATCTTTGACATACATGTTCGATGCAGATTTTTAGCAGAGCCCTAAAAGCAATTCCAATTTCCAAACAACAAATTAGAATCTTCACAAAATCTTTAATTCACAATAGAATTATTATGTTTTGTATAACGAGGGTAACCTGTCTATTTGTGAGTGTGCATTGTGTAAATACTGTTCATGTGTAATAGCTCATATTTGGAGGATCAAATATGAAAGTGATTAATAATCGTGAACCAACCCTAGAAATAATTTTTCAGGATAAATGAAAGATTCTCACATGTAAGGTAACAACATCATTGTAGAACTGTTGAATGATTGGCTCACCAGTAATGGTCTTCCTGCATCAATTCAATAGCCAAATCTTTTGGTAACCAAGAAAAAAAAGATAATTTAATATATTCATATATATATATATATATATATATATATATATATATATATATATATATATATATATATATATATATATATAATGTTAGGGAGAAAGTTTACACATCTATGAAGAATCCAGCATCTGACAAACATTTTACTCTGCCAGCATATGGTAAAAATGCTTTAAACTTGTCACAGTGCAGGATAGAAGTTAATCCTCCAGCTGAACACCCTGATAAAATTGCCTGACAGTAAAAAAATAATTACTTTTTAGTCACTGTAAATATTCTCATTTTATTTTTATTTTTGTTTTTGAATTTCTAGTGTTTATGTGAAGGTCCATACTTACATTTCTAGCATTCTTCATCCCCTTTGCCAGTAAATCCTCCATTACTGCCTGGAAAATCCTTGCACCTCTGAAGTGGAGATTATTGACCTGAAAACATAATCTTTCTTGTCCATTATCAATCAAACATTCAAGGATAACACTAGTTAAAAGAGGGACTGAGGAATTCTAATTCCTATTAATGAATAAATTCTTGATTAACACCACGTCCGGGGAGTGTCACTGTTCCAACTGCTTCAATCGTTAAAATTTTCAATGCAATACCAATGCAAGAGGTCATGGGTTCAAATTTTTGCGTTATAAGAGATCATGGTTCACGTGTTGTTTGGAGTTTATTAAAAATTAATTGGCCCGTACAAGTAACGGAAGTATGTTGGGCATATAATATGTAAAAATAAAACACGCCCAATTGAACTATCAGAACTGTTAAACAGATTTAACTGTTACAATTTTGCATACATAATATTATTATTATGACTTACAGGATCGACAGCTTCCACATCACCGGTGAATGATGCACCATCACAGTACCTGACCTTGACCCTATTCCAATTGTAGAAATCTAGAATTTCATTTTAAAAAATCATTATTTTATCAAAATGATCATTAAAAATAAAATTGAAACCCATGTAAAACCAACAACCACAATTAGAATCTTTACATGGATTAAGTGAATAATCATTGCTCATAATCCCACTGAAAGCAAGAGGTGTTTCCATGAGTTTGGAGGATCCCAAATGCGTTTTCTTTCTGCTATTGCAATCCCTGATATTATTACACCATCCTCCTCCCTATACAAAAATAGTCAGAATTTATTCCGTGTACACTTTTGAATTTTTTCGTTATAAAATATAATTAAAAAAAATAGTGTATTATTTAGATAGGTAACTAATTAAACAAGTTAATAAATTCTAATAATTTATTTATTTATTCCATTTAAAAACAATAAATAAAAAAAATTACAACCTCAATTTGGACCAACCAATTGTTGACGCCATTGCCAAAACCTCTGTCTAGATGATAAGCCGGTGGACTTCCATCTAAGCATACTTCAACAAAAAAAAAGTGTATATTCAAGATTTAATAATAATAATGAAATAAGAAATTATAAGCCAAAGACCTTGTGGTCCATCCATAAATTATAAGTCAAATGGAAGGTTACAGATTTGAACCCAGTCAGGGTGGTGACTCTTTGTGCCGTAGTTTGTACAAATTAATATCTTAATTAAAATTTTCTATAACATTAATAATAATAATAATAATAATAATAATAATAATAATAATAATAATAATAATAATAATAATAATAATAATTCTTACCGGCCCCTTTCTCAACGGCGCTCTCAAGAATGGTAATATTAACGAAGAGGCCTTCTGCTGTGATAAGAAGCAGCAGTAAAAAAGTAAAACCACACTGCCATTGATGCACTTCTCTTCCTTCCATTCTGCACTTTTCTAATTGTTTAATCAAAGCATGAAAAATGAAAGAAACTTAAAAGAAACAACAAAAGATTGGTACCTTAATAAAAGGAAACAACGTGAATTCCTTGTACACTAAACAACATACTCAGATATGGAATGAAATCAAATATGGAATATATGTCTGTATATATATACACGCACCCACACACATATATTTGGTCCAACAACTTATTATAACGCTTTAGGTTAAAATGTCATAAGTTCGAGATATATAAAAACACAAATAGTTTTCTATTTTAAGAAAGGGACACTAAAGTGGCATAATAAGAAACACTCAAAGCTGCCCTAAAAGGGGTGGTCGAGTACGAGCTGAGGAACATGATTCTCATTACTGAGGGTCACAAATTCAATTCTTGCTAATATCTGCTGATCATCAAGACAATTGCATTAAGTCTTCATCCTGTGAGGTTTAACCAATGCATGCATATCATCGGATAGTGATTACGAGTTTCCCTTGTAACCCAAGAAACATTATAATTCAAAAGGTTTTTATATAGGGAATGATATAAACATTTTACCCAAACATTCAATCCTCTTTTGGTGTATATATTTAGGAAAGAAGAGTTCATCACATAAGAAACTCATACCATATCCATACATAAATTCCACTTTATCATGCATGTAGTGTCTATCTACTACCAAAGCCATTTAAATGGAATATAATGCAAGATTCGTGATTAGCCTGCCTTCTTCACATGTATAAAAAATTGCGTTCAATCAGTCAATAAATTTTAACTTATCAATTAGAGAAAGACGAAGTCCAGAAAGCTAAGTAAACCTAATTAATTAGTTGTACATATATATGATGGATGATAAAGTGATGCATATATACATGATTGAGTATAAAATGCAACTAACCTTAATTGCTCCGAGCTAGAAGAACAAAGTGAAGGTAATGACTAAGAGTTTAATTTGATTTGTTTCTCAAAAGTGATGATGAGAAAGAAGAGAAGAGTTGCATGCCTTATATAATGTTATGAGGGGATATATCTCAACTCTATTGCTTCATTAAAGAGACAACTTCATGGGACGAATTGAACATCCTTATCTTGTTATAAAGCATGCCCACCATCTAAGATAGAGTAGATTCAAGGTTAGAAAATTTATTATTTCGGACTAACTTTTCAACTAACGACCTAATTGACTAAGTTTTCTAATTATGGAAAAAGCGGTAGACGCTGATCACTTTTGATGAATGGTTGGTAATAGTGACGAGGGGATTTCAATCATATCCTTTACGTAGTTGACAAATGGGGTGTTTGGTAAACACCTGCGATGTTAGCTGATTGGGTTAAATTAGTGAGTTTGATAGTTAATAGTATTAACTAATTGTAGAAAAACTTTTGGTAAATTAATCGTTAGCGGATAGCTGATTACGTACAAAATAACTTTTTCAGACCTTTAATGAAGTTAGAAGAGACCCACGTAGACTGTACAGTCATGGGTACATATCTAAGCTAGTCAAGCCACTATAGTGACTTGTGAAGTCTATTGCGTTTTTAAGGTGGGGAAGAAGGAAAAATCACTTTCCCAAATTGTATTGTATTGTGACTATTGTCATATCAACTACGTCTTCTTCTTCGTTATTTGTCACTCTCTCTTGTCATCTCTTTTGGCTTAAGCAGAGACTATAAAATATTTTATACGTTGATTGAATTTTGGGCATTAAAAACCATTCCATACGACTGCTACTTAAAATATTTAATTATTAGTCATCACAAACAACCAAAGAAGAGATTAGTTTGTGCTTTGTGAATCTAGTAATACTCGAATGACATATATATTTGGAGAACCAAATATGGTTAGAATGAAATACTAGTTCTGGAAAATGACATGTTTCATTGTTTGTAAATAATAATAATAATAATAATAATAATAATAATAATAGCCAAAGACCTTGTGGTCTAGTGGCACCCGGTGTCCTGATTAACACTCCCACATGGATGATGGGAGTGGCTTGAGAAAGTAGCTATGAACAGTTGCACTCTTTGTGCGTCAATGGCTTGAGAAAGTAGCTATGAACAGATATTACATTCTAACCGAGACAGTAGTACTCAAGTCACAGAAATCATGTTTTACCCATTTAGTCAATCTTTTCGGGTTATTTTCTTTGTGAATTAGAAATGAAGGAATTGCTAACATAAATTAATTGATTATACTTGCACTTAACCTCTTAATTGCCACTGATGGCCGAATATTTGCCGTGCACGGCGCAAGTGAAATTAGACACCATTCTTAGCTCTTAGCATGATATAATATATTAATATATAGTCATTTTCATTTTCATCTAGTATATATGTTGGAAAAGGACCAAAATTTCATTTCAAGAATTAAAGACCATATAGCATGGATAATATCAGCAAACCTGGATATATGTTGTGACTACTTAATCTCTATCCACCAAAAAAATATATTAATTAATTAAATTAAAAAAATCCCTATCCTCTCCTTCTAATTTCGAAATTCTTATCCTTACTTTATCAATAAATTAGTCCATATCCCAAAATATAATTATTGATTGGGTTATTAAATCGTTTTTTTTTTTTTTTTTTTTTTTTTTGTGTGTGTGTTCTCCAAAAAAAAAAGAATTTTTTTTTAGCAGTATTGACTCTATTGGTAGGTTTGAGTTTAGGTCAAAATAGTTATATTGGCTTAAGCTTAAACGTGATATCATTAAAAGATTTAAATTTGAGATCATTAATTTTTATAATGTTCAAACTTAATATGATTGACTCAAACTAGGCATATATATATAATTTAATCAAACTCAAACTAACCCAAGTTTGGGCCTTAAATTGGAATACAATCATAAATTAGGGAAATTAAAGCCCGTTTGATTGATTTCGAGCTCGAATCCATGGACTTCTGTATCTATAATCTATAATTCTATATAAACTGGGAAACCTGCAAGACTTAGCCCATTAACGAAACCGAGCTGGGCTGTTTATCTTTCCACACCTAAAAAGATACAGTGCTCTTGTGCGTTTAAATCTGTGCGTTTAAATCTGATGAAACTATGCTGAAGAGCTCTTTCTTCTGCTTGATTCCCCGCTTCTCACTTGCTAGTTCATCTCCCAGGTATCTTTTTTACAAGAATATGCACATATGTATGGTCATATACGCAAAATTTTGTGGATTTATATGAACTATGGTTATATATGAGCTGAATATCAGGTGTTTGATGATTTGTTGAAGTAATGCCTTAGGTTCATTATAGATTTCATAGATATCTTTTTGAATTTTAATTCTAATTTATTTATTTTTGATTCTAATATAGAAAGGTTTTCTTAAGCAAAATGAGCACAGCACCTGAACCTTTGTGCCCCAAGTTCATTCCTGTTGAAAAGAGTGGAATTGCTTCAATAAGCAAACCTAAAGGTACTTTTTTTTCCTGTAAAGTGCCCAGGAGTTTAAAATCTGCAGCTTTTGATTGAAGTATCTCATGCCTTTTTTGCATTGTTTTCAGGTTTCAAATTCAGTCTTGTGTCATATAACATTTTGGCTCAGGTAAAACATAGACTTTGATTTCACATTACAACCATTACTTCCTTAAGCAGACTTTTTTTTATTCCTAATGTTATTAAAGCCTACTTTTTTTTTAGTCCTAATGTTATCAAAGCAGACTTTTTTAGTCCTAATGTTATCAGAGCAATAAGGAAAAATTGATGTTCAGACGAGTATAATGTGTTTTGCCAGTTCATTATATTTTATAAAAAGTGTTTTCTAGTCATTTTACTCATTTTCAAGTGATGCTTGGTTGATTATGTAGTAATCAACATTAAATTTCTTTAAAAATTCATACTTTACATTTTGATTTGTAGGCTTATGTAAAGAGCACTTCATTTCCACACTCGCCGTCACCATGTCTCAAGTATGTTCCCTAACCTCGAGAAGTCTACCGCTTTTCATATGCATTTTTCTTTTTGTTTATCTCAAAACACAACCATTATGCAATTATCTATGTAAACAGGAAGTGGTTGTGTATTGTGTGTAATCTATGTAAACCGAAAGTATAGTTACTATTTCTCCACGGCCCTTTGTGGCTGCTAGTAGCTGTCTAGTCCAATATGCTCAATGGCCTTTGTTTCCTTCTCCTAAAATTTGTTTCTCTTTACACAACACATACACAAATACAAATATCAAGCTTAACGTATAAGGCTCCTGGAGATTCAAATTGTCAACCGAGTTGGAGCCATAATATATCTTTTGTTGTAATGAACATTTCAAAGCTTATTTGAATCTCATTCCACAACTTTTAGTTGTTTGATTTTTGTGTTAATAAAGGCCATAGAAGATGCTTCATATAGATATTGTCATAATTCGACTGTAGATATGGTCAGTATTAGGATAAGTCTTTGATTGCAACAGGTGGAAAGCTCGGTCTCAGGCAATCTTGACTGTTCTTAAAGGCCTAGGATCAGATTTTCTTTGTTTACAGGTTTGACAATTTAGATTATTTGAACTGAATTTTATCATCTTCTTTGTTTACATGGTCCATATTTTAGTTGGATCATTACATGAAATTAATACTACACGTGTATTAGGAACTGGATGAGTACGATAGCTTCTATAAGAAAAATATCGAGAGTTTTGGCTACTCAAGTATCTATGTTCAAAGAGGTGGGCAGAAGAAAGATGGATGTGGGATCTTTTATAAGCACAAAAGGTATGCTAAGTATTTATTGTTCTGACTCTTTTGATGCTAGAAAATAATTAATATTAGGGTCAGTTTGGAAAGCAGGAAAATGACTTCTGGAAAATGTTTTCTGGAAAATGAGTTATTTTCCGGAAAATCAATTCATTTTCCGTGTTTGGATGTACTTTGGAAAACTGTCTTTGGGTGTTTGGTTCGTTTTCTGGAAAATGGGTAGAATTGTATAAATATATATATTTTTATATTATTTAAAATATTAAAATTATTATAATAAAATAAAATAATATTTTTAATCATAACAAAATTTTAAAAAAAAAACCCCCCCCCCCCCTCTGGTTTCCGGCGGAAACCAGATCAGATCTGGTTTCCGCCGGAAACCAGCAGCTCTGGTTTCCGGCGCTGGAAACCAGAGCTGCTGCTCTGGTTTCCGGCAACGCCGGAAACCAGAGCACAAGTATGGTTTCGCGCGAAACCATATGGTTTCCGCCGGAAACCATAGTTGGTCTTCAGGGGGAAAATGACTTCCCCCAAATTTTGGGGGAAGTCATTTCCCCCAAATTGCCCTTATTTTCCCCAGTCAACGGAATTCATTTTCCGTTGACTGGGTTTTCCAAGTGGTGCCAAACACCCAGAACCCGGAAAATGACTTCCAGAAGTCATTTTCCGGGTTTCCATGGAAAGCTTACTGATTATTAGTTAAGGTTTAGAGATATTTGAGTGCTTTTGTGTGTACAAGAAATAGGAAAAGATTCCTTATCCCTTTTAATGTATTTTCTAAACAGCGCAGAGTTGATTATTGAAGAAAAAATAGATTACAATGATCTTTTAAATTCAATTCAAGATGAAGCTGCAAGTTTGAAAAACGATGATGATCTATCAGTTGGTGGAAATAAAAGTGATGAATCGACAAATGGTACTCTTGGCCTCTTAGGTTTCTATGTTTATTATTAATTTTTATATTTTTCTGGAAAATTATACCTTCCACACCTTATATTCAGATTCAGGGCAGAAAAGCACTCAAACAGATCGCGGAGATCCTAATGATCCTCGTGTCAGACTAAAACGGGATTGTGTTGGTATTATGGCTGCCTTCAAACTCAACGATCCATCTTGCCATCACATTATTGTTGCAAATACCCACATTTACTGGTGAGACTTGTGTCTAATTAACATGTTATAGTTTAATGTTGCTATGGATTTGCTCTATGAGACCGTAACTTAAATTCCCACTTTACATTTTCTTCTTAAATTCCTGTTAATTGGCTTACCAGGGATCCCGAATGGATAGATGTCAAACTGGCACAAGCCAAATATTTGCTACGTCGCTTAGCTGAATTCAAGTCGAGAGTGTCGGACGAATTTGGCTGCTCGCCTTCTGTAATAGTAGCCGGTGACTTCAATTCAGTCCCCGGGGATCAAGTAAGTAGTTCTAACCTTCCGTGTCTGAAGTAGTTTCTCCTTGACCGTCAGTTTTGCAGCTCAGAAAATCAACGTCGTGTTTGCTTTATTCCATTTCTCGCAAATTATATGTGAACTACATGTATATATAACGCTAGACAACTTCTATATTGGTCCGAGTTTTTCCTTGTCCGAGAACCAATTTGCATGACATAATCTCGCTTTGTTTTAGGTATACCAATACATTGTTTCTGGTACCTCTCCGCTCGGCCCTCAGCCAGAAATCTCAGACGAGATGCCTATTCCACTATGCAGTGTATATGCGTACACGAAAGGGGAGCCTCCGTTCACCAACTGCACCCCCGGTTTTACAGGAACTCTGGATTACGTTTTATTTTCGCCTTCTGGCGATATAAAACCGGTTAGCTACCTCGAACTCCCGGGGCCAGAATCATCTGATGTACAAGGTGGGTTGCCCAATTACTACCACCCAAGCGACCATCTCCCAATTGGCGCCGAATTTGAAGTCGATCCATAAGCGAATTTTCCATGGTTAGCTTCTCGTTCTCCCCTCCATACTAAGGCCTCACAATTCTTCTGTTTAATGATTTTTTTCGCCCCCCTCAATCCTCCCTCAATCCTCCGCGTCAACTGAAAGATGTGCTTCATTTCAGCTAAAAGGTTAAACTGATAGTGAGACTAGACATTCATATTTTATATACTATGTTGAACAGTCTTTCTTACATTTCATGGTTTTCAATGCAACTGTATTTAACTTCAGTTCGATATGATTGTTTGATGCAAAGTTCCTGTGCTGTACGGAATTGAAACCTTAAATTTTTTGATATATCCGATGATTTGTCTGAGCTAGGTAGACACTCTCACACTCATATTTGAACACATAAATGATAGTATGAGCTTTCTCAGTCACTTGTCTGCATATACCACATGCACTTGCTGGGCAAAAATCAAGCACGGCCCTGATTGAATCCACTCAATCATTATATATACTTAGACTATTGACATAATGTTCATTTTTAGTGCACTGAAAATTTTTAATACACTGAATGTTTAATTTTTAGTAAATGAACTATTAATATATTAAAAATGAATATTTATCCATGGTCCACAGTATAATTTGCTGAAACCAGTGATATGAAAGAGATGAGTGATGTGGCACTGTCATAAATCATATTAGATAATGAAAAAATTGATACAAATAACATTTTCGATTCAATTTAGTCACAAGGTTGAGATTGAGATTCGAATTTATGTTTATACAATTTATATGTATGTAACAACAACACCCATTCTAAATAAGGAGGATTCAGTTGGTAACTGGTAAGGTCCAATATGAACGGGACTTAATGAAGACTCGATGGACAATACGTGAATCTCATTCTAAATGAGATCCAATGAAGACTCGACTGGTGAGACTTATTTCGGACTCAAAAGAAACTTTATTGTCTAGACGTGAATATCGACACAATATGGAAAAAAAAAAAAAAAAAAAAGCTACAGTAGATTAATGCATGCATGCCTGGTGACGAAGATCTTCATTCTTCAACTCCTAATACCACTCTGCATTGCTTTTAACGTACCACTGCGACGGCCCGGGAAGAACTGGAATGGAGAAGTATATATCCACCGCCGGCGTTACTTCTTTCCCGTCGTTTATTATCTCGTCCGCCGTTGGTGAACCACGGCCGCCGCAAAACACCAATTTCCGCAATAATGCTTTACCCACCACCGGCAAACATCGCCGCCGGCGGCGGCGAGAGATGATCTCCTTCTCCTTGCACTGACCACCTTGGACTGCAACTTCTTCATCAACATCTTTCTCCTGTCTCTTCATCTCCATCTCTCCCCAGATCCTACAATAGTACAGTGTAAATTTTCACCCTCCCACAGACCACACTAATATTTATTGAATTGTGTATCTTAATTGCTTTATTGTGTTTGTGTAGTAGAGTGCACTGGCTATAGGGTGACTCTATGTGATGTGGTATTTATTGGGTAGCTAGGGGAGTGTTTGGATGGGAGATTGTGGACACAACTGTGCGTGAGGAGGAAAACTGTGAATTGTGATTGATCTTAAGACTTAAATCTCTTTTATTCATGTTTGGGATCTTAATTTGGAAAACGTGATTCTTGTACCAGAGTTTTATTCTTGCCAACACACTTTCAATCAAACTCATCGGACATGTTCTTCTTAGTGTGGTTTACCTCTCCTATGTAAATAGCAGGCCGTTAGACAAGATTTAGGTTTATCTATTATATAATGATTATGAATTTTTCTCGTCATCTAAAAAAATTGTTATATTGTACCCATTCCCTCCATCCTAACCCTAAGTCAAATTAAATAGTTATTATATGCTAATAAGATCTTTCAAAATTCAAACTAAATAAATTAAACTTGATTTGAGATTACATGACTTTTAAATTGAGTGACTATTTAATAGAGAGACCACTTAATTTAAATAATTGACTCACTATATATCTAATCAAGAGATCACTTTTTTTTTTTTCTTTTGAATACTATTGATGACCCTGTTACATGTAATATCTGTCCATATACTTTTCTCAACCTACTGAAGCCCAACAAAGTCAACATTGCCCCCACTGAGGCTCACTTAGAAAAATCACTTCATGCCGCTTGACCACAAGACCTTTGACAAGAGATCACTTAATTAAATAATTGATTAATATTTCCTCCACATGGAGGACTCTTATACTTTTCCAAAATGAAAAGATGTGAAGTGTTTTCATGTCTAGATGAAGTAATGGCTGGTGGGAGCTGAGTCAATTTAGTTTCTATTTATGAAGGGAGCATAGTATGGCCTTTGGACCCCCCATAAAAATTTGATGGATAGATGATTCTAGATTAATGAATAGGACTTTTATCTTCTCTCCAAGGTAGTGTCACCATGGAAAATTTTCCATCTCACAATTTTGGTATGTATAGTACACGCAAGAAGGAGGGCTTGAACCTCCGACCTTGTGGTTAACAGCCACACGCTCTAACCAACTGAGCTATTCCAGCTTAACTAATTGTTTAATTAACCTAAAATAAGTTTATAAATTTTGCTTTGTTAACACCTGTAGGGTTCAATGTACAAGTATTTGAGATTTATAGGCTAGTTGGAGCACATCTCACAATTTATCGATCTTATCCACGTGTCTTCAGAATAGAAGCGGTGAGATTAAACAACACTATATTAATGCGTACTGTAGTTATGTCCCACAACAATACAAGTGTTACATATGTTAGCGAACAAACAAACACATATAGAGTTGAATTGAAGGTGGATGAAAGCTATGATTCAATTCCTTTAACATCCACATCTATGTACTAATGTACTATTTCTCAAAAAAAAAATGTACTATTTGATAATTATGAAGATGATATTATTAGAGTACGTGGTCTCCCAGTACCACTACTAAGTTGTAGTTTGTATTGGTGACAGATTGTGTTGGAAATTAGGGAACTCATAATTGAATAAGACATCAAGCTAAGGCATAGGTCATATATTAAGTTGATAAGGACACTTTATGATGGAACGATTGGAATCAACGAGTGGTGATTTGGGTGAATGATAGAGCTCGGGTGTATAGGTGTTAGTGAACAAATTAAAACTTTTGGTAAATTAAGCATTCGTTTATTAAAAAGTCTAATTATGCTCCGGAAACATTAAAGTCAAAATTTTCTCGCTAGAAGGAGGGCTTGAACCTCCGACCTTGTGGTTAACAGCCACACGCTCTAACCAACTGAGCTATTCCAGCTACCCATTATTTTGCGTCATTTTATTATATTCATACAATGAGTATCTGGTCTTATGTTCATGACCAACTGACCAAGTATGTTTTAATCAATAATTTTTATATTTTGAAAATAAATTAGTATTATCGAATATTACTTATAAATTTAGTACTCAAATACAGAATATAAAAATATTATGCATTCTTAAATTTACAATGTTTATATATATAATATATAGAGAGAGAATGTTTTTTAACTTATTGTAAACACAATGAGAAATATAAAGACATACAGAGGACAAAGACCATACCTTTAATCGAACGGGCACAACATGCAACAAAATCTGACCTTAAATGTAATAGTATATATTTGGGTTAGTAATTTGATATTTTTTCTTTTTTAAATATTTATTTCAATAAACGAAAATTAATATCTTCACCTTGCGATTTTGGTTAAAGAGTTTGAATTGATTGTTATGTTTAATGTTTGTAAATAGAGTAACAAGTAGCAATAACAACAATAGTAGGTAAAATGGCACTTTCCCTCTATATAGTTTTTTTCCCCTTACTTATTCACAAAGTGATGATTATTTTTTACCTAAACACATTAAATATTCATGGTAGACATATGAAAGCTTCTTTTTTTTTTTTTTTAAGGTTTTTTTTTTAAGGAATGAATCAACTAAATATCTAATGTCATTGTTCTTTTAAACTCAAACATATAAAATAGACAAGATAAAATTTATCTAAAATTCTCATTTTCTGACAATAATTATTATTTGAAATATAATTGAGAATATAATTGAGAAAAATTATCGTATTTATTTTGTGCTTTTAGGTTAAATGAACAAAAATATTAAAAGGTTTAGTTAATATTGATATTAAAAAAATGATTTCTCATTTTTGAAGTTTTGATATCAATCATTTAATGAAATTTGGGTAAACATAGTTCCTTTCAATTACGATTGTAGGTAAAAAAAAGTATTGAATGCAATTATAATTGAGGGGGAAATAAACTCTATCTATATATATATATATATATATATATCTATATATATATATATATCACTATTTTAATATTTTTTTTTGGTGCAACAAATTAGAGACCCTCAACCGAGAGGGTTATCTAATCCTAAGCGTGGAGGTGCAGGTGCAATGAGTGTCATTTCATGCCGTGTCCGGGACATTGTCAAGAGTGTAGAACCCCCAACCTTTAGTTTGCCCGAGGTTCGCTAGCCAATCTACACATTGGTTCCCTTCTCTACTAATATGAGAAAATCGAATCAAGTTGAATTTTCTAGCTAGGTCTTTGCAATCTTTGACCAGCGTGCAGTGCCAACCGCTTCCTCTTAGGTTTCCTCCGCATTCATGATGGTCACAACTGTAGCCAAGTCCATCTCCACCCACACCTTATGAATCCCTTCTCTCAAGCCGCAGACCCGACCCCGGCCCACAACTCATCTGAAAAGCTATCCGTCTTCCCCACTATATCACTATAACTTAGGAAAAAAGTGTCATTCTTTCACACACACACACACACACACACACACACACACACACACACACACACACACACACACACACTTTATGACTAATTTTCATCTGATTGTATTCCTTTTTTTAAACGCATGCTTGCATGGAAATCATTATTAGAGAGATAATATCCCAACTCACATCTATATATTAGAAAGCCTTCAATAACCTCTATGCAAACACAAACAAAACAAAAAAGAAAGTACAACATTTTGCAAGCAACCATCAAGATGCCTGGCCAGTTCATATGAAAAGTAAGAAAAAAAACTAGCTAAATTGAAATCATAAAACATAGAATGGCATGCAACATACTAATCACAAAAAAAGACATAAGAAACGACAGCATAGTTCGAATTAAACAAATTTCAAGAAATTAAACATACCAGATCAGAATGAAATGCAAACTTAACGAGCAACAATTGCTGGGGTAGATGAATACGGCCGAATTCAGGTAAACAACCAGAAGAAATTGTAAAGTCAATTTTGATTCAAACTGGGAAGTTGATAGATGATGATGATGATCAAAATTCAAAATTAACTAAGTTGCTATATAAATTAAACAAGCACTAATAATTCTGATCATCATCATCATCATCAATTTGCCCTAATTTGAACCAAAATTGGTTTTACAATTTCTTGTTGTTACCTGCAGGCCTCTGCAACTTCCCCTAGATAGTCTGAACATATATATTCATACAACTATATATAAAGCTATTCAATATGCTAACGTTGGGGATGAATTTGACGATACATCAAAGGAATTGCCTACCCTATATATACACAAAAATTTCTAGGGTTCAGAAAAAATATCGATAGACAAAAATATCCCTTAATATCTTATTATAGTAAGCCGCCAAGCGGGGACCTTTAATTTGGTAAGACTGTAATAGGCAAAAAATCTTTGACATTTTTGATTGACTAAATTGTATCAATAAGTATTAAAATTCCAAAAAATATATATACGATGTAAAACGAATCACGTTAATAATAACATTCGAAAATAAATTTTAAAAAAATATTAGTGTCAGAATTCAAAGTACTTTAAAATAAATCGAGTCGCCAAAAATATTTAATATTTTTTATTTAAATGAGCGGGAAAATAATTTTTAATTCATATAATGTACTCCCTGACATAGTCATCATATGTTCGTTCCCATTTCAACATTTTTGTTTTTTTTTGACAGCTTTCAACATTTTTGTTAGTAGGAATATATATATTTGTTCAAATATTTTGTTGTGGGTTGTATGACTTGTGTTTGTTGCACGATTTGTCAACTACATGATTAATTGTATGGATACAAAGTTGGCTTTAATAATATATTATAAGAAATTTATCAAATATATAATAAAAATAATATATTGCCGCCTTATAAGGTAAAAAGTTTTATACGTCTATAGACTTATAAAAATAATATTATATTTTAGTTAAAAAATATTGAACATTTTACGTAAGACGCTCTTACAAATTGAAGACTTATTCAATATATATAAATATTTAACAAATAAAATAATAAAAAAATAAGAAAACAAAAAATAAATCAAGCCGTTGGCGGCTTGATTTAGGATTAACAAAACAAAAATGAGGACTGTTGTCTGCTGGTTAAAAAAGCAAAACAATTTTTTTTAACAATACTCCTTCCCATTTAACGTGTTTGGTTCGGTTAGCGATGCTCTGAAATTATTTTTAATTTAAATTTTCATAATATTAAGGTTAGTAGTAGTATACAAAATTTATATATTTATAAACTAAACTAAAAGTACTATTAAACACATAAAATCAAATTTAAAAATAAGTCAAAAATACTAAAGAAAATAAACAAAGGAGAAAGAGTTGGTTTGACCAATGAATAGTAAGTAAAACAAATAATGGTCACGTTTTCGACCAATTTATGCCGACAAACACCAGCGACTGAATGGTAGCGTTCGAAGAAGGAGACCAATGTTGGTCGCCTTCTCCAATGGCGACGGGAGAAGGCAACCAACATGGTTTCCTTTTCAAAACGCGACCGGCAACCGTTCGGTCACCGGTGTTTGTTGCCGGAAATTGGTCAGAGGATCACCAGAGTTGTCCGATAGATCGCCAAAATCCTAGTGACTTGCAATTACAGGTTACCAACTTGTTTTTGGGCTTCAATGCTCCAAAATATCATGTTTATGGATTTTATTGCAACTTTTAAAAGTTTAAGGGGCTAATTAACTTTTTGAGTAAAGCTCATAACCTATTTGACCTTTTACCTTAAATTTTTTTTTTTAAAAAAATAACACTAATCTCAACTAAACTTTTTAGTACGTAGCCAATAAAAAGATAATGCATTCAAAATAAATTTATTTTAAAATGTTTTTAATGTGTTAAATCGAGTAAAAAAGAATCAATTAATTATAATCCCACACATTAGTACTTGTACCATTTGTTGTATTTGAATTGTGAAGTATATTCTTGGTTTTATGAATAAAATCTTTTTTTTTTTTTTTATGGTTGTGGGAAATATAAAAGGAACTAATTATAATTCCTTATATTAGTGGATTGAAGAAAAAAAAAATCTCGCTCGTAAAAAAATTATTCCCCTTATTAAGATTTTCAAAAAATAATTCTTCTCATAAATACATTAACATTTATAATTTCATTAAACAAAATAGTCTTTAAATAAAGACTTGGAATACTAATAATATTTGTTACGTATATTAGTATATATTTAGTACTCGAATATAGAGAATAAAAATATCCCGCACTCTTAAATTTACAACTTTTTATAGGTAACAAAAAATCTATCAATTAGTCTAAATATTAAATATATATTCTTCTATATTTGTAGATTTGATTTTAAATTGTGAACGAATTATTTGTACGTAAAAATAGTCACTTCAAGTACAATCGGGGGGAAAGTAATAAATGCAATTATAATTAAAAGGGAAATAAATTATATTAATTAATATAGCATAAGTAGAATCCATGCATACCAATCAAAATAAGGAAATTAAGAAACACTAGATTGTAATCATAAAACATAAGACAACAATACGACAAACTGACAACAGGAACAACGAACACACAAAAACGACAACATATTTCAAACAAATCTAAGAAACATGAAATGAATTAATTGCAGAGAAATACGGCGACTGGATTTAGATAGACCCCGGGAAGAAATTGTAAATCCAATCTTGATTCAAATTAGGAACTTGATGATGATAAGCCGATGCAGAATTAGCGCCGCCGCCATTGTTAGTCGGCAACGAGAAAAACATCTGCTGCTGATAGCTCCCCTCGCCGCCGCCATTGTTAGTCGGCAACGAGAAAAACATCTGCTGCTGATAGCTCCCCTCACCGCCTCCGCCGCCGCCGTGCGGCGGCGGCGGCGGCGGCGGAGCCGCCATGTTCGGGACGAACCATGTTGCAGGGAGCAATTCTCCCGCCGCCGGTGCCGGCGGCTGAGGGACATAGTAAGAGCCGCCACCGTCGGCTCCGCCGGAATCAGCGGCGACCGGTGCAAGATTCCTCTCACGGCGGCGGGGAGGCCTAGCCGCACCGCCGTCATCCGCCGTCGCCGGAAAATCCTGCTTCCTCTTCTCAAGCTCCACCATCTTGTCATCAGCCAACGCGTACAAACCCTTAAGCTGCCGCGCATCCATCTCCGTCAAGTTTCTTCTCCCGGCGATCACCTGTAAGCACATAATCCACATTAAGCATAAGATATGTGGCAATAAATATAAATCCGGCCCGGCCCGCCTGTCTCTGAACATATATATTAATTTTTTAAAATTAAAATCTTAATTTCTAAAATTAATATTACGCTAAATTAAGATTTTGACTAAAAATTCATCGGAGACGAGGATGAGGAAAGGGACTATTTTTTCCCGTCGGGATGGGGACGGGACATGGAGAGGGACGGGGTCGGGAGCAGGGAGTAAAGGGAGTATATGTCTTGCCCTTAGCTTGTCATTATTACTAAATAAGCCTAAATCATTTGCACCACATAAATACTTAATATTATTATTATTATATTCCTAATAATAACAATAATAATAATAGTAATAATATAAGGAAAAACATTGCATACCTCTTTCATCAACACATTCATCTCCTTTCTCTCCACTTCCTCTTCCAACCTCCTCATCTTCCCAATTGCCTCATTAACCTTAACCCTCATATACTCCTTATGAAGCACCATCCTCTTCACCCTCTCCTCCTCCGGAACCTCCATAAACGCCGAGAATATATTCGTCACCGCTTCCACCTCCGGCCAAATAATCGGATCCCTCTCCGTCGGACTAACAATCACAATCCCAATCTCCGATCCACACAGCGCAGAAATCTCCTCCGCTTTCTTGAACAACGCCTCCTTCCTCCTCTCAATCTTGCGTTTCTTCACCACTGCTTGCATGGTCATCGGAAAACTTTTATGGTGGAAGGAGTAATGCAATAAATTATATTGCTATAAATTAAACCTCTACAACGACCAGACTGGTTTAATTTTCCTCTAAAACTTTTATCGTATTATTTATAGTTTCGGTGAGTGGTCGGCGTTTAAGCCATTATGGAAATGTATTAATTGATTTCCATATTTAGAAACCGTATTAAAAGTTTAATACATTTCCATAATGGCTTAAACGCCGACCACTCACCGAAACTATAAATAATACCTATGCAAATAATTAAAATGGACAAAAATTAAATATGAAATCAATTTTAGAAATATTTTAATGATGTTTCTAAATATGTAAAACGATTAAGATTCGCACTATACAAATACTTTCTCAACTGAAGGTTCGACGAGCCAACGCCCCCACTGGAGATCAAACCTGTGACCTCTCACTTGAAAGAGTTATAGCTATGCCGCTTGACCACAAGGCCTTTAGCATTAGATATATAATATTTGGTAACAAAAAAAAAAACATTGACCACCAAAATGGATAAAATTAAATATAAAATCAATTTTAGAAATATTTTAATGATGTTTCTAAATGTGAAAACCGATTAAGATTCGCATGCATGATACAAAATCATACACTATCACTAATGCAAATAATTAAATCCATTTATAATTCTTAAAACAATATCTTTATTAGATTTATAATATTTGGTAACAAATCAAAAAATTGACCACCAAAATGGATAAAAATATTAAATATAAAATCAATTATGAAAATATTTTAATGATGTTTCTAAATGTGAAAACCGATTAAAATTCACACGATATAAAATCATACGCTGTCATTAATGCAAATAATTAAATCCATTTATAATTCTTAATTAATACCATATCTTTATTAGATTTATAATATTTGGTAACCAAAAAAATTGACCACCAAAATGGATAAAATTAAGTATAAAATTAATTATGGAAATATTCTAATGATGTTTCTAAATGTGAACCGATTAAGATTCGCACCATAAAAAATCATACACAATATACTTATAACGCAAATAATTACATCCATTTATAATTCTTAAAACCATATCTTTATTAAATTTATAATATTTGATAACAAAAAAAAAATTGACCACTAAAATTGATAAAAATTAAATATAAAATCAATTATGAAATTATTTTAATGATGTTTCTAAATATGGAAACCAATTAAGATTATACAATAATTGATTAATCGGTTTCCACATTTAGAAACATCATTAAAACGTTCCATAATTGATTTTATATTTAATTTTTATCAATTTTGGTGGTTAATTTTTTGTTATCAAATATTATAAATCTAATAAAGATATGGTTTTAAGAATTATAAATAGATTTAATTATTTGAATTAATGATAGTTTATGATTTTGTATCGTGCGAATCTTAATCGGTTTCCACATTTAGAAACACCATTAAAACATTCACATAATTTATTTTATATTTAATGTTACCAATTTTGGTGGTCAAATTTTTTTTTACCAAATATTATAAATCTAAAAAAAAATATGGTTTTAAGAATTATATATCGATTTAATTCTTTGCATTAATGATAGCACGTGTATGATTTAATTTTTAGATAAACCATGTGTTTTGGACCATATTTAACAAGTGAATGAAACTTTTAAAATTTTTAAAATCTTTTTACCACATTTTTAAGATGGTTAAAAAATTTCAAACATTAACAAAGTTATATAATTTACCTCAACTTTGGTGGTCTTGGAAAAAATTTGTCAATAATCATGCTTTTTGTTTTGAACTGGTCATCATCTTCCCAGTTTGAATCAAGTTTAGAACAACCTTCCTGAGAGAGTATTTTTCACCTCGTATGACAAAAATGATGAGTTGGATGAGAGATAGGAGAGAAAAAAAAAATAAAAATAATAATAAAACATATATAAGTCCTTCCCATGCATTGCAAGAGGATGCATGAAAGCCCTGGAAACAATGAAATGAAGGAAAATCAGAATTAATCATTATAGAAAATCATTGAAAAGAAGGCAATGGAGCAAATTAAAGTTGTTGGAACATTATATTCCGACCATGACGGCCGACACGGCCGGCTAACGTTGTCGTACAACGTTGTTTGGTCTTCAACGGAACAGCTCATTGCCGTTTGTTCTTCGGCAGCAAATGAGCCGCTGGGGATTGTCTTTTACTCTTTTGCTATACGATATATTATTGCCTATGCCTAGGGTAGGCTATATATACACGAAAAATCCTAGGGTTTCGGAATGTGAATGGACAAAAATATCCCTTAGTCTTTTATTCCAGACAGCTGTCAAGCCGGGAATTATGGTAAGAGGCACAAAATCTGACAATTTTTATATATACCTTTTTGGTGTACCGAATTGTATCAGAAATTATTAGAATTCCAAAATAAATTTCAATGTCTAAAGAAATATGTCAGTAATGACGTTAGAAAATCAAAAAATAAATAAATATAAAATGTAATATTAGTAGGTATTAGAAAAAAAAAAAAAAAAAAGGTGACCGGCGTAACATATGCATGTTTTTGTATATATATATAGGTTCAAATATATTGTTACGTTGTGGGCTACGTGACTTGTATCTGTTGCATGATTTGTCAAATACATGTGTGGGGTTGATTGTAATAATATATAAGAAATTTAATAAATATATGAGTAAGTCTACTATGAAACTGCCTCACAAAATATATTGTACATCTATGGACTCATAAAATATTATAATATTTTAGTTAAAAATTAAAGTATTGCATATCTTACATAAAATGATCTTACAAAAACTTATTCTTAATATATATGTTCGGGATGGAGAAAATTGAGTTTAGAGTTTGCTATATGCATGTCCTCCGTCATGGCCGACCTAAGAATGTTAGCATTTACCATTATTTTAAAACGTTAGGAAAAGTTTTTTTTTTTTAAATGAAAACAAATTTAGTCGCAAAAAATCATCACCCGTTTCATTGGATAATTATTAGTTTTCTTGGTTTGAGTCAGTATGGTCAACTTAGATAGATTGATTTACTTGTGCACATTCGAAGACTACGAACTTCATCATAAATTAAAGAAAATGTATTTTATTTTTTTTTATTATTATTTCATATGTATACTTTGAATGGCGTTAATTTTTTTCTTAAAATCTATTACAAAATAAAAGTTGTTAGTGACGCATACTATACAAGTATATGACATCACCAATGCTGAATATTTAGTGATCAAATGAACTTATAAATTTCGTCATTAAATGTTAGAAAAGTTTGTACTAAAAAAAAATGTTAGAAAAGTTTGAATCACTTATATTAATCTGAATAGTGATGATGTGAAATATTATATTTAGTGGCATGCACTTTTTGTAATGCCTTTAAATTTATTATCAACAAATGTAAGATTTCTAGTAGTGATAAAGTTATAATAAGGATGTTATAATCATATGATGTAATATGTGTATGCTGTCTAAGAGTGTATACTGCGTAAACTTTAATCATGTCTAATAGCTTACAAATCACACAAGAGTGGTAAATTATATTAGAAAAATTATGTGTGACAGACTCGGCCAAGAAAAAATTGGTAACAATTAAACTTGTGACCTTCTTATAAAATAATCATATGCTCCTCACACTCGGCCATTCCTTTTGAGACATCTTTTTTTTTTTTTTTTACGAAACATCAACTTTAAAAAAAAAATTGTTTGTATCACTTTTTTGGTATTAAATTATATTGAATATATCAATATATGGAGTATAATTTTATCTGATTAGTTTAATATCGGTTGGCAAATTCAATCTCATGCATATACGTCAAACTAATCAACGACACATGCATAAATATTTAGCATATCTAATATTGCGATCCCAAATAATAAATGTAAAGATCATTCTAAAGTAAATCTATTAATTTAGAAACGTGCCAAAAAGGTCGGGGGTACAATATCCTAAAATATAGTAATATATCCTAGAATATAGTAATATATCCTAGAATATAGTAATATATCTACCAATATAGTATTGAACTTAATTTCTTTTTTCAAACATAATATTCCAAAAAAAAAAAAAAAAAAAAAAAGCGGCTTGCATTATTCCGATAATATAATTATGGACGGACCCAATTAATTACTACTCATTAACTATAATATAATTATTGAATTTATTTTAACCCCATTTTGAGCCATTATTCCTATATTTGTCAAATTAATGAATTATTATACCAAAATTAAAGATATGTCCGTGAGAGTAGTTTCAATAATGACGTCATGAGTGACGTTTTACGGTGTATTTGAAAATCTGAAAAATAATTTCTATAAATCATTCCAAGTTTTTAGTGTTTGGCTTCACGGAAAAAATGGAAGTCAATGAAAAATAATAGGGGTGTAGTCAATGGAAAATAGATGTGATTTTCTGAAAAATAACTTCTCCTTTTTTTGGAAGTCATTTTCTGTTTGCAACAGTGGAGCAACCCATCACTTCCGCCACCACCGCCTACAACCCACCACCATCACTACCCCCACCACCCACCACTCACCACGTACTCACCACTCACTACCCCACCACCCACCTCGACCACCAACACCCCTTACCACCATCCACCACCCACCACCCCCACCACCACTCACTACCCCACCACCACACACCCACTACCACCACCATTGTATATTTTAAATATTTAAAATTATAAATAATTATGCTCATTTTCCAGAAAATGAATCAAACACACCAAGACAGTTTTCTATAATGCAACCAAACACCGAAAATAAAAATATTTTCTAAAAAATGACTCATTTAAACATTTTCTAGAATTCATTTTCATGCTTTCCAAACACTTAATTTCTTTAGCCTGATAAAACCATTCTTTCCCCTTCAAAAACCTTTAATTTGTTGGTTCAATTCTAATGTCACCAATTCTTACCCTTTTATATACATCACATGTATATATTAATGTTGACAACTATATGACATAATATAAAAACAAAAACAATACACACACTTGCCAACAACCTTTCAATCGAGTTCATCACATAAAATTTTCTAGTGCAATTTACTTCTCTTGCGTAGTTCGCGAGTTATTAGATAGGAGCAAGTTATACACAGTACACACCATCGAATAGTGGTTGCGAATTTTCAATATCACCCAAAAATAATACGCTGCCTATTATACTAAATCATTATTTATGGACCATGGTCCACACATTTGTGTGCACCATAAATCAATAAAAAAAGGATACATTTTTAATGACGGATTATTCCAGGTGAATAATTTGCTATATCGTTTATATGCACAAAAAATGACAAGTTTTGGATACCCTAAAATAAAATTTCAACAAAAAGAATGGGTTAATAATTGTGGACTAAAAAATAAAAATATATTCTCTATTAAAAAAAAAGTAGTCCATGTATGTCAAACCTGGCAGTTCATTAATAACGAAGAAATAATGAAGAATCATCACCACCATAGCCGTATATGCGCTACAGACAACAACAGCTTCATCTCTTCAAGCCCTTTCTGTGTACTTTTCCATAATACTTTAGAATTTTCCAGCAGTACCTAACTTTACCTGTAACAAACGCGACAACACAAACACCTCAGATTCCACATCTGTAAAAGTGCCTTTTCAATTTCCTTTACTGCCTATCCTTATTGGCTCTTGTCTTTCTTTTCATCTTTGATTGAGGGGTTTGATGTGATACAGCTGATATTCATAGCAAGCGAGAGTTTTGCAGGGGAGAATGGAGGCTATTAAGAAGCAGGCAACTAAACTCAGGGAGCAAGTTGCCAAGCAACAGCAGGTATTCATGTGTTCCTAGTAAAAATCGAAACTTTTCTGGGATTTTCAAGTGTTTGCTCGATTTTGTGATTTGGGGTGCCGGTTTCTTGGCTGAAAGTGCGTTCAATCTGAGTTTTGATTCGATTCTGGGAACCCCTTTGCAGATTTCTGCTTGTTTACAATGTTCTGCTGTTTTTTTTTGGAATGTTTGTGATTGTAAAATCCTTGAATGGAGCAATTTGGACTGTTATGTCTGTTATATGGATGCTGATTTGCTTAGGAGAATTGATTTGGAGAATGGAGAATTGATACTAAAAATTTATGACAAATTCATATTTAAAAATGAGTATATACTCATACTCATAGTCTACTATTCTGTCGGGCCGGGGTGTGGGGTCGGGGTCTGGAGCTAGAGAATTTCACCTTTTGTGGGCAAAAACGAGTATATATAAGCTAATGAATATATATGCGTTCTTGATATTTTAGGTAAGCATTGGCCAAGCTTAGGATTTGGGTCCTGTCCTACATTGATTTGATTAGTTGATTGACACCCAATGATGTCTCAATGTGAGACGCTTTGATGATTCGAATCCTAGTCCAGATTAGGCCATTTTTGTAATCTTGTCATCTTGAGTTCTCGTTTGGCAGTACTTTTGAAGAGCATTAGTGTATTAAGATGAAAGAATGCCTGCATAAATGGAAACTTAGAGTCAATGACATGGCTTCATCAAGACCTTAGTATTGAAATTTAGACAGGTATCCTGAATTGAGCCATATTTGGACTGTCCAAGGCTCTATGAGGCCCCGGGTTCCGGTGGCTATTTATTTCAAATTCTGCTTGGAATCAGGAAGATCAGCCGAACATTTACATGCTTGGAAAATGAAATTATTGAATTTAATAGCGCGCTGCATACTTCACTTGGATTCTAATAGTCTATGACAATTCTTTTGATGTCTCAGTGTTCCTTTCTTTTGTTAGACAATTCTGAGGCACTTGGGACAGTTGGGCCATGAAGCCGTGATGGTGGATGAAGCTGAACTGCAATGTCATCAACAACTTCAGAATTTATACAGATCCACCAGGGCCGCAAAGGTAATGTTGCTCGAGGCTAGTGATTTTCTCTCCCAATTTTTATCTGATAAACGAATGTTCTTACTCAACTTCAACCTACATGTACTTAGAGATAATGTTTGAAGAAGGTTTTATATCTGCGTTATTATGTTCCACAGCACTTTCAGAAGGATATTGTTCGCGGTGTAGAAGGATATATTGCGACCAACAAAAAGCAAATGCAAATAGGTGTGTGGATTTATTGCCGTATCTTACCTTGCTTGAATTATATGGCGTGGATATGAAAGTTTCAACTCGAACTATGTAGCTAGAAAGTTGGCTGAGGATTGTTGCAAATACGGGATTGAGAATGCAAGTGATGCTCCTCCCCTTGCAAGGGCTGCTTCAATCTTTGGCACTTCACATGCGGCAATGGAAGACCAAAGGGAAACGATGATCGGGATTCTTGGAAAGCAGGTTATATCTTGGCTTGTTGAGCATATAATATATAAACATAAATGTGCAATTCAACTACCAGTTTATGCTTTTAGTTGAGATGGAGCACATGCTTCAATTTGGCTCGTCTAAGACTATAGTGACTACTCTTTATCTCCCATGGTTTCTCATGTGAAAAATATGATCCGGCATTCACTTCTTTACCCGTTCTCACTATTTCACAATTCAGTTCTCGAGGGACTAGGATAGGCAAGAGTTTTCCCTGTCAAAAACTATCCCGATTGCATCTTCCTCTTGGACAAAGTATAAAATGAACGAATAGCAATAGACTAGAAATGTTGTGCTTCATAATGTTCCTTTGAACTGTCACGACATCTATTTAGTGTAACGATTTACTTTCTATCTTCGTTGGAAAAAAATGCTTAAACATCGATTTCTGAAATAGGTTTCTGAGCCACTCCGTGCATTGATTAATGGTGCTCCTTTAGAGGATGCTCGTCATTTGACTCACCGTTATGACAAAATGCGCCAGGAGCTTGAAACACAGGTAATATTCGGCTGAAAACCTGCACACCGTCTTTGGGGTCATAAACTTGGTAATTATATCCTGCTTCCCCGTTTCTTTCTCAGGCTTCTGAAGTAATAAGACGACAATCAAAGTTTAGAGATGCTTCTCCCGAGAGTTTAGTAAAGCTTAAAAACGCCGAAGTGAGATTGACCGATCTTAAATCCGCCATGTTGGTTATTGGAAAGGAAGCTGCGGAGGCCATGCTTGATGTAGAGGAGGAGCAGCAGCAGACAACTTACAAGAAGCTTCTCACGATGGTATTTCCTTTTGCTTTAAAGTTTTAATTCAAACTTTGCAAGCCACGTGAAACTAGCATTTTGTGTAGTTAAAGTTCCCCGAACAAATGAGCAATGGACTATTTTTTGTAAGATAATTGTGCCAAATAGTTACTCCGTATTTATCTGTTGTTACCTAAACAAGTACGGTGAATATTCATCCCCCGGGGCATTGCTTCTGAGTTTGAAAAATTGGTGTTATTATCGTATCTTAAATTAGTTTCAGCTGGCAGGTGGATGCTGAAAGATCTTATCACCGAAGTGTCATCGCTCTATTGGAGAAGCTACATTCTGAGGTTTGTATACATTTTCTCGGGTTTTACTCAATAGTTTCTTAGCAATACTGTTCTACCAGTACATTTTATAGGGTTTTTTTTTATAATTCAAATCAAACAAAAGATTATAACTGGCATACTAAACTAACATTGCTGGAGTAGATGGTTATAGAAGAACAATTAAACGAGCCTGTGCTACAATCATCATCGACTCCACAAAGAGAGGCACATGAAATGACTTCAAATGGATCTTCGCATCAACGAGATGATGTTAAAAATCGCGATTATTTTATTGCAAAGGTAAGGAAAAATCGTTCACATTTAATTTCCTCTCAAGTCTTAACTTCCTTTCTCTTTCCTACCTTTTACGCTTCTTAAATTGTTTTCCCTCCCAAGGTTTTACACTCGTTTGACGCTCAAGCTGATGGTGAACTAAGTCTTGAAGTTGATGGTTATGTTGTCGTCCGTCAGGTACTTAGCGGCACTATATACACTTCGATTATATAAAATGCGTTCACTCCCTTTGTGCTATATTCAATGTGCCTTATCATTAGAGATGTTGATCCATATCTCGGGTGTGGTTGGGAGTGCAGATGTACCTTTAGAAATCGTTAGTACTACCAAAGTTTACGATAAAATTTTTAAGGCTATCGAAGTCGAAAGTAGAGGGACTATGTTTTTCCGTGTGTAGAGGAATATAACACTCCATCGTTACATATAGTAGAAAACAAGAGTGCATAAAGAATTTGCTTGGTCGAAACTTTCATTTCACGCACATCCCCATTCACCCCTCGATGGCATAACATTTTCGCTACTCTTATGTGACAGTATCGATGAAATGAGTTTTATTTAAGCCAGAATAACCTCGTGTTTTTGGTGAAATGAGTTTTTAGCAAGAATAGCCTCGTGTTTTTGGTTCACTTGGGACTAATAGAGTAATAGGTAGCGCCTATTATTTGCTCGGTTTTGTTGAACTCCGGAACTTTCATTTCATGCACATCATCCATTCACCCTCGATGGCATAACGTTTTCGCTACACTTATGTGACGATTTGCTAGATATGATGCTCGGGGAAATGAGTTTTAGCGAGAATAACCTCGTATTTTGGTTCACTTGGGACTAACAGGTAGCTCCTAATGGATGGTCTGAAGGAGAATGCAATGGCAAAGCTGGGTGGTTTCCCTCAGCTTATGTGGAAAGGACAGAAGAAACCCCTGCCATCAAATTAGCCAAAGAGGAGTCTTCCCAATAAATACCCAGTGTTGAAATACAATGCTTTTGTTGTTGTATGTCTATTTTTGTAAATTTCTCAATTGTACAGACATCTTAGAAATTGCACCATCAATTTTCTTGTACATGCGAGGTTTCAAATTCGATTCTATGTGAGAGCTGCTTTTGAATTTCTCGGTTACTTAAGTGTACATGGGAGGTTTCGAATTTCTCTGTGAGAGTTATTTTTGACTTTTTCGGTTATTTAAATATTTATTTTTTTGTGATTTTTTTCCAATTACAATTATAAGGTAGACTTCACTTAGAGAAGCACATATTTGGACAGTGACTATACTCTTTTTCTTGTAAATAATAAATAATTAACGAAATATTTTGTTACTGAAATCTATATTAACAGAATTGCAAGAATATTTAAGAAAATTAAATGATACTTTAAGAAAGAGAAAATTAAATAATATAATAGAAGATAAAATAAATTAATAAAATCAAAATAATTTAAATCATTGATTTCATCAAACAATTAAACAAATATTTTTTAATTTCAGTTTCGGGCTAATTTTATTGGACTCTTATTAGATTTGTCATTTGTAAATGTAGATAATAATAATAATAATAATAATAATAATAATAATAATAATAATAATAATAATAATAATAATATTAATAATAATAATAATTATTATTATTATTATTTTGTTGAAATATTGAATTCTTGAAAAAAAAAAAAGGGAATTTTGTTAATGCTTTAAAAATTCTTCATTTCTGTAGATGAAGAATTTGGTAGCCATTCTCTCTCTTAAAAATGGTACTCTCACTCTCACCGGCGCCCAATCTCCTCCGCCATTATCCCAACGGCGGTGATAGCCGAATTCTCAGGCTGCTCTCCCTCCGCAATTCCCACCATCTGCGTTTCACCAAAAGATTGAACCTCTGCACTAAGGCTTTCAGCGCTCCAGTTCAATGCAACTTGAATCCACCGGCAAGGGTGGTGAAACCCGGCGACATTTTCCGGCAACTCGCCGCCTCAACTGTCCTTTTACTCAGTCTTGGTTTCACCCTTCACTCCTTCTCCGCCTCCGCTCGCGCCGCCGTTGCTCCCCCTGTCGCTTCATCCGAGGATCAGACTCAGGACTCTAAACCCCAAGGTAGAACCCCCCCCCCCCCCTGCCCCCTGCCCCCTCTTTTTGTTAAGGATAATAAAATTGCAATTTTTGTGCTCTGTGAATGCCTTTGAATTAAGGGTGCTGGAGATATTTTAATTTTGTATGCAAAGATTGCTACTTTTTCTCAGCTAAATGTATTGGTGCCAATTGAATCATATGCTTCATCTCAGCTAAAAGCTTAAGTTTGGTCCATCCAACTATCAGTTAAGTTTTTAGTTGGGTCCATCCAACTATCAAGTATCAAGTTTTTAGTTGAGATTGAGCACATGCTTCTATTTGGTATCAGAGTCAATCCCATGCCAAAGTTGTTGTCACCTAATAAAAAACAATACTATGGTCCAGGTGTTGTTTTGAGCCCATCAAAAAGTAATCAACCAGTGAGTGGCATGTTGAGTATATAATATATATGAGTGGATAGTTGGATGCACATGTATGTTTATATATTATATTATATGCTCAACAGTGCCATGCTACTAGTAATTTTGGTTCATGTTGAGATAAACCAGCATAAGACTCCAAAACAATGGCAGAAAATAAAGAATACAAGATTTACGCAATGTGGTCCAGGATAGCGAAGTTATCGTTTGTTAATTGTGATGCTAGAACATCATGTTACTAGCATCATATTTATATTCAACCTTAAATATGATTCTCCAGTACATATATGAGACATACACAACATTTCCCTATGTAATTTGAATGCTGGAAGCACTAGAAAGTGCACTATTTTTTGAGTAGTGCTTATAAGACTGGACTATTGTTACTTGCCATTATGATACAGCAAAGCAAGCCAACAAAGAACAGTAGTTTATGTTTTATGTCCACCTTGCACCATTTTACGGCAAAAATTCACAAATGTGATGGTTCAACTGTTCAAGTGGCTTTTTTAATAATGTAGAGAATGATGAAGGGGGACAAACAAAAAAAGTTGTTGAATTTGATGATGAAGAACTCCAAGCAGAATTCGAGAAATGGAAGTCGAAGACATATGCTTTAACGGTTCCTCTAAGAATTGTTTCCTTCAACAACTCATTCCCTCCCGTATGGATCAAGGTATAAATTGAAGGAATGGTAGCTATGATTTTGTTTTCTATTTCTTTTAAAAAAAATTAATTTTGTTAATGTTTCTACTTGTTGGTACTATACTGTTTTTCAATTATTGGCTTCCTTTTGTACTCATAACCATCGTTTTACAAATTGATTTGCATTTGATTAGAACAATGCTCTACTCTTCGAAACATGTAGGATTTTATACGTTCTCAAGGAAAGAGAGCGCAAGTACGCCCTGAGTTTCGCCGTAGCCTTCAGGATATCTTTCGTGAACTTTCTACAGCGTTTGAGAAAGGAGTTCTCAATCCAAAATCTGCTGCAGCGGCCGATGCTATTGCTCTTGGTGATGCGTGGCTTAGTTTTGCCATTAAGAATGGCTTAATCGAGCCAATGCAAGGGGTAGAAGACCAAGACTGGTTTAATGGATTAAGTGACAAATGGAAGGTGAGAGTATTTTATTTTTGTATAATAAGGGGCAGTATTTGCATAGATTTTTATCTGCCATTGGACTCGTAAAAACCAATTTGATGCATTGAATTTTAGTACCTAAAACAGACTGGGAAAATGCGTTCCCAATTATTTCAGCTAGTTCTTAAACTTTTTTTGTTCTTAATCACCCTGTGCCACTGCTCTTTAGAAGTTTAGATGTGATTTGAGCCATCGTCTTTGGATTATATTTCAACTCCCGACCCAAAACTATTAGACCTAAAAATGAGTCGCAACTCAGATGTCTTGTGACATGGTTGTAAAGTAGAGAACAAGGCGCTTTTAGGGCTTTTACTTTCTTTTACAAATTTCATTTCAATTAATTGCTGCAATGCGTTTTCGTTCTGACCCCTTTGAAGCTCCCTTTGACTTAAATAATGTCAGGTATATTTGCGCAGGAGTTCTGAAGGGAAACTAGATTCTCAAGGGAGGATATGGTCTGCGCCCTTCCGATGGGGAAGCATTGTGATAGCTTATAAGAAAAGAGAATTTCGTAAGCGTAACTTGGCTCCTATTAAGGCAAGTTATTTTAAGGTTTCTATTCATCTAGGTTGTAAATATTTTCTAAAAGATTCGATATTCGATGCTTGTTAATAATGGTATTATTAAGATTCTCTTACTCTGCAAAAATTGATCTGCAAAATGCGTTATAGTTAGCTGGCTAAATGTCTGTAAATCAAATTACAGGACTGGGATGATTTATGGCGGCCTGAGCTCGCGGGAAGGATTTCAATGGTCGATTCACCGAGAGAAATTGTTGGTGCAGTTTTGAAGTATATGGGGGCATCTTATAACACGAAAGATTTTGACTCTGAAGTTACTGGTGGGCGAAATGCCGTGCAGCAGAATCTTGCATCGCTAGTTAAACAGGTAACAGATGAGACAAGATGGACGAGGGCCACGAGGCTTATCATATTTCATATAGTTCTTGGTGCAACTTTTTTTTTTTTCTCGTCATATTATGTGTTCTTTGCAGGTTCGGCTATTTGACAGTCAAAACTATCTTAAAGCGTTTGGAGTGGAAGATGTATGGATAGCTGTTGGATGGAGTACCGACATTCTTCCTGCTGCAAAGCGGATGTCGAACATTACAGTAATTGTTCCAAAATCCGGTGCAAGTCTATGGGCAGATTTTTGGGTATGTTTAGAATCGTTTTCTACTGCATTCTAAGCCATCTCTCCCTATCTCTCTCTCCATTTGAATAGACGTTATTTGCTTCACAGCAATTGATGCACAAACTTCATTCCTGTTGCAATTTGCCTGTTCCCTCCCTCTCTTGAACTTAAATATTATCTTAGAGGCAAGCAGGCAACCCCAGTCAAGTTGGTCAGATTGTTGACTTGGTAACCACAAAGTTACAAGTTTGACTCTTAGGCCCTAGTGGGAGCGGCCTGTTGGCTTTCTTGGTTTGGACTGGTCAGTTGTGGGTAACCTGGGCTGGTTTACCTCCTCGTGGTCGTTGCCGGCTAGGGTCATAAAGCAGGGTTTACTGCAGACCTTCCAGTAGTGATTGCGGTTTCCCTCGTCACCCAAAAAGAAATACACTTGGTCAATCCAAGAACTTTCCTTTATATTAAGCTGAATTTTTATCCTAATATATTCACCAAGAAGCATGTTAAAATTTGTGATTTAGGCGATTCCGGCTGCCACAAGAATTGCATCTGAACAAACCGGGGGGAGAGTCAGAGGGCCTTCACCGCTACTGCATCAGTGGATAGAATTCTGTCTGCAAGCTGAAAGAGAATCACCGTTCAAGGACGAGGTCATCCCGGGCGCAACTCCATATGCGCTCAAAGCCCCAATAGAAGTCTCTGAAGATCGCGAAAGAGGCAAGCCTAAGCTCGAAACAAACCTCGTAGCCGGTGTCCCTCCCCCCGATATCCTGACAAAATGCGAATTTCTGGAGCCATTGTCAGACAAGGCAGTGTCTGATTATCAATGGTTAATAAGTAGCATACAGAAACCTAACCCCAGTCTGACCAAAAGGCTACAGCAGTATATATTGTCTGTTTTACAAACATTTTCACCTAAAGTGCAGTCAAAGGTTGTCTGAGGAAACATGTATATCTTGATTATCTTCCTAGGATTCATATGTTGTGTTATTTGGTTTGGGAAATGATTGTAGTTATTCTGTACAAAACTCATGAACAAATGTACAACCCTTCACTTCTTGAATGATATGGGAACTGTTGATAAGCATTCAACACTAAGGCATTGACATTATGAATCGTTTCTTGTATAGGAAAAGTTTGTAACTTTCAATTCGACTCCTTGTGGGACCGGTTTATTAGCCTTAATTTGAGTCAGTCAATTATGGACAATTTAAATTGGTTTACCTTTTTGTCATTCTTTGTTGATTAGGATCACAATGTGAGACTTACTCAGTGTATACTTTCGAATAGTAGATATAGGGTTTCTACTAAGACAACCGGATATAGTGTCTGATACCGCAAATTTTACTGTGGACTGTGGTCCAAAGAATTGTGGATCGCGCATCAAAACGACGTCGTTTTGATTAATGAAAACAGACGGATGAAACGGCCTATGTCCCACGCAACTGCAATATGTTCAACACAACTGCAGTATCAGTTCAACACAACTGTAGATTGATGAAACGGCCTCTATTCCGTGCAACTGCAGTTCCTTTCAATACAGTTGTAGGTATCAGTTGAACACAACTGTAATATCATTTCTCCCATTTGTCATTGGAGATGAACTGCAGTACAGTTAAGGAGATTGACGATAACTGTTTCTCCCATTTATCATTTGAGATGAACTGTAGTATCAGTTAAGGAGATTTATGGGAACTGTTTCTCATATTTATTATTTGAGATGAACTGTAATATCCGTTAAGGAGATTTACAGGAATTGTTTCTTCCATTTATTGAAACGAAATCGTTTTGTGATCATAGTCCACGGTATAACGACTGGTCTGATATACCACGTTATAACGAAACCAAAACACGTGAACTAAATTCAGCTCGTGTAAAATGAAGGGTGAAGTAACGAATAACAACTTGGATTGCCCAACCATCCTTCCTTCATCTGGAAGGACACAACTGTGTTACGTAGCGAAACGTCTTACGTTGTTACTCGTAATGAACGGCGCGAGGGTCGGCAATGAATATTCTAGGGAAACAAAACAAAATTTGAGAAAAGACGTCGTCAACGAGAATACCTGTTTTTAGCGCTTAAAGAGCTGGAAAGGTTTGGAATCTTGTGGAGATTCGAGACGTTCGGCGACTTGTTCAAAAAGTTGTGGAAATTGGCGATTTTTTAAGCTTTCTCCTCCTCCACTTGCTTCTACAGTTCTCCGCACCATTCGCGTTTTTTATTTTGTTATGTGCTTAGTCAGACAACTAAATTTAGTGATACCTTTTCAACTGGATTCTCGTGACAGGAACCTAAATTTTTGTAATAATTATAGTACAGTTGCGATATTATTAATATACGAATATATACCTATAAGATATTTTATGAGGGGACGCTCTGTTATTATTCGCGATTAGAAATATTATGATTTGATCAAGAGAATATTGTTTTTATAATCTTATATGAAAATTATGTTTCACTTATTTGGCAGTCTTGGCTACTCTTTTTGGAACGTCATTCTTTTTGGTGCATATATACTTGAATATCTTTATGGAAAACCTGCAATTAGGGGTGATCATGGTTCAACATGATTTCGATTATAGTTATTGCTAGTTCTTGTTCGAAATTCGTCGGTTTTAGTTCCAAATCGTAAAAAAAGTTGTTGAATTTGGACTATTTAAAAAATTAGAAAATATGATTTCTTAAAAAAAAAAAAAAAAAAAAGTTCGAATTGTCGGTTCTGGTTTATCATTTCCCATAACAATGAATCAGCAGTTCGAAATTTGAATAGAACCGCGGTCATATATATCTGTAACTACTATTCGAGGGTGTACCGGGTAAATTCGCCTTGTGACCTCAATCAAGAAAGGATCACAATGAGATAAACTAGCTTAGATTGATCATAACTTATTGGTTCAAATCAAGAGTTAACTTGATCTTTATTACTCGGTACTTGTTAAGCCGTACTAATTACTTTTTTTAAGCTACATATTTTTGGTGTTTTGATTTTTCTTTTTAATTTTTTTCGCTTCTATAATCTTTATTTTGTCATTGTATATCTCTAATAATGATGACAAGTTTTCATTGTCATCAAAAATTACTTAAATTAGATTCTTTGTATCGGTGCTAAATGGTAATGGTGGTTGACGCCTAGTCAATGCCATCTGTCTTCTTCCGTTCATATTTACTTTTTGGAAAATTTGAGCCCTTTTTCTATCTCAAAAGCCAATTTTCTTCTCCTGTGGGCTTTTCCTTTTCTTCCGGGGCATATATTCATTCCTTTTTCCTTCCCTAACATCTGGCTTCTAGAAATTACATTTATTATTTATTTGTTTGTTACCTAAAAATTTAAGATTTTAATTAAATATAATAAAGTTGTGGGCCAAATATAGCAATAGTATTGATTTAAATTTAACTAAGAATTAATTACAATAATTAACTACCTCTATAATATAAATATTTAGTTTAATTTAACAAGCAATACCACATTTAAGCAAACTCTTAGCAAGCATGGTAAGAACCCCTCATGTTGATCAAAAGGTATTAGTTTGACTTTTATATTAAGAATGATGACAAGTTGGTAATACCCCATACAAAGCTAACCCTTTTGAGTTTTGAACTTTAATTAGACTATTAGATATATTTGGGTTTCAAGTAACTCATGGGTAGTGTTTGGGTTTGAGAAATGATTAAAAGTGGGAATATCTTGAACGTTGTCCTTCCTTATTTATGTGGTACTCGAATTTTGTACGACACTTAAAATAAAAACTTTAAAAGTTAAACAACTAATTAACCAGAGTCTTGATCATGCGTTTGGACATATACTTAGAGTTGCATCTTGTATATGTATAGCAAAATTATAGCTTATGTTTCATTAGCAATATAACTCAAAGAAAATGTAATCTTATCAAATATAAGATATAGCGAAAGTTTAAGTTGGGAGAATATTATCTTTTAATTTAGACCAGGTATAACCAAAAGTGGATATATGTAGAAAGTTTTAGACTCTTAGAGTTTGCACCGAATGCAATAGGTACATTGTAGCACAATCACGAAACTTTTTAGATTGTACTTGATATAAAAGACATAGTATAGATCTAGACTTTCCTCCTTGCTACTAGATGTATTAAGTGACCAAGGGCCCTTGATTATGCACCCGTATTCACCTTCCAAGGTGAACCCCGATTCATAGCATAATTTGCCCCCTTCCCCCACTGCCTATAGAGCATCTGTGTGAGAAGATGTAAATCATAATAACTAACTTATGAACTTTCTCATTTTGAGAGATTGCTCACACACTATCACTGGTTAAACTTGATCATCAGTCTCGTGCAAATTTAATGACCAAATTTTATTCCTGTGACCAACTGAGTTTACGGAAAGATTGACTTTATTTAGGACTCCTTATGTTGTTTCGTCGGCAATTAGGAAGAGAACAAGAAACAAGCAAGATGACTTTGTCCCATGGTCACCCCACAATCACCTTAGACTTAGCCCCACCCCTCTCCCAAGTGGTATCTCTCTTTCTCTCTCCTTTCCTCCTCACGCGTTTCATCGCCTATAAATACACCTCCGTCTTCACAAACAAATCCATCTTCCATAGCTCAAACACTTCATACTTTCTACTTTCTAATTAGCTTTTGTTTTCTTCTCAATTACGCAATTGTTGTGAATTATTGTTTCCTTTCACCGATCGACGACGACATGGCTCTCTCTTTCTCCACCGCCAAGCTCGTCGCCGACAGGATCTCCGTCGCTGTGAGGCGCGGGTACGCCGCCGCCGCGGCGTCGCAGGGAGGAGTGTCCGGCGGCGGGGTGATGAAGAAGGCCGGAGAAGCGTCGAGAAAGGAAACTTCGTGGGTGCCGGACCCCGTTACCGGGTACTACCGGCCGGAGAATATCGCGAAGGAGATGGACGCGGCGGAGATGAGAGCGGCTCTGATCAAGAACAAAATTAGACGAAACTGAGAATCATTAATTGCCTGAGATTACTCGTGTTTGGATCCGCTTATGATGGATTCTTGAAGTTATATAACAGAAAATGGAATATTTTCCAGTTCTATAGAATTTATAAATTTATGATATGAGCTGAGTTAATCTCTTTTATGTGATGATGATTCATAATTTTGTTCAAAATTCTACTCTTTTATTTAAAAAAACAAACAAACAAACAAATCAAAATTAAAGTATCGGGGTAAAAGTAAAATTAATAAGAATTTGTTGTACGTGTACTAATGATCTTTTCAAAATGTTAAATTTTTAATTCAAAAGATCTTAACCCGACAGAGTATCTAATAGATGCAAATTATGTAACTCAATTGAATACGTGTCACTAGAGAGATTTATTGAGCTACCCATAATAACTGTTCGGGACTTGTTAAAGGTCATTGCACTAATCAAATCAAACTTTGAATATTTAGTTTGTTCGGGTGTTCATCACTTTATTAGGTAGATAACTTCAACTTTAAATTTAATTTATTTAAATTAAATTTATTTTGACTACTCTAATTGTGACAAGAGAAATTAAAATAATCATCTTAATACAATTAAATACAATTAAATATTAACTTACTTGTTTAATTCAAAAATTAAATTAATTATTTATGTTTTTTTCTTTTTGTTTTTTTCTACCAAATTCTATGTATAATTAATGTATGTACTAAAAATCCAATTGACGTGAATAATTACACATGCAGGGGGTCAACCAATAGAAGTGACAGCAAAATGTGTGTTGATGTTCGACAAAGCTAAGAGCATCCTTTTATCTATGAAATTATTTCGTGTTTCTTAAAAAAAATTTTAAGTGTGATTAAAAAAGAAAAAATGAGAGGGGATAAAAAAAAATTAAAACAAATCGGATGTTAAAAAAAAAAAAGTTGTGTTAAGAAAGAGAAAATGAAAAGTTGTGTCAGGCGCGCCTACTCCCAGCAAGCTACTGAAGAGGTTGTCTCCACTGAGATCGAAGGAAAGAGAAAATGGAAAGTTGTGTCAGGCGCGCTAGGCCACTCCCATCCTCCATGTGGGAGTGTAAACTGGGACACCGGTGCCACTAGACCATAAGGTCTTTGGCGAATTACAACTTCTTTAAAACAACAACAACAACAATAATAATATTCAGATTCTATTTCTATATAGTTGACACATTTTGTAGTTAACAGTTTCTGCACATATAGCTATTATATTATGTGTTAGCAATTATTAAGTTATTTGTTTACATATATAACTGTTAATTGTATGTACAAAATCTATTAACTGAAGGTACAAAATTTTTGTATCAAAGTCTAAAATGCAATATAAACTCTGATACATAATATAACAATGGTAATTTAAAGGTCTCAGGTGCCGCACTTCATTAAATAGTTACACAATATTGACTTATTCAAGATTTTTTTTTTTTTTGAAAATACTTATTCTAGATTTTTTTAAGTCATACGTTTCTTTATTTTGACATTAATAATCAGAACATGTACAAATTTTAAGATGAAATAAGTACCTCTAATGACTAGTATTACCAAAATGGGTTGACTGTTTGGGACCTGCTAAATCCCACCATTAACAAAGTTTTAGAGTTTTTTTTTTTAAAAATTATATTTAATTAACAATTAATTTTAAAAATATAAAGCTCACCATTTGAATGGAATTTGTAGACCTCTAAGACCCTATCCAACTCAATTTACATCAAAATACTAAAAATCCATCATCAAACGTATTCTCACACTAAACTGAATATAGGGATGACAATGGGTCGGATGTGGATTGGAGAAGGCTACATAAAACTCGAATCCAACCCGACCCATGATGGTCGGGTGGGATTTTAGGTGAGTTTTGTACATAGAAACCGAATCAAACCCGACCCACCGCGAGTTTACTATTTTAAGACCCATGCATCCTCGACCCATCACTCATTACCACCGAAAAAATTCCGATCCATGCGAGGTGGATATCTGTGGGGCGAATTGAAATTGTCATCCCTACCGACCATAAGTAATTAGGAAGAAAACAAGAAACAAGGAAGATGACTTTGTTGCATGGTCACCCCACAACCAACTTGACTTAGCCCCACCCCTCTTCCAAGTGGTATCTCTCTTTCTCACTCCTTTCCTCCTCACGCGTTTCACCGCCTTTAAATACCCCTTCGTCTTCACAAACAAATTCATCTTCCATAGCTCAAACACTTCATATTTTCTACTTTAATTTCTAATCTCCAGCAGTTTATCTTTTGTTTTCTTATCAATTACGCAACTGTTGTGAATTGCTGCCTTTCAGTGATCGACGACGACATGGCTCTCTCTTTCTCCACCGCCAAGCTCGTCGCCGACAGGGTCTCCATCGCTGTGCGGAGGGGGTACGCCGCCGCCGCGGCGTCGAAGGGAGGAGTTTCCGCCGGCGGGGTGATGAAGAAGGCTGGAGAAGCGTCGAGAAAGGAAACTTCGTGGGTGCCGGACCCCATCACCGGGTACTACCGGCCGGAAAATATCGCGAAGGAGGTGGACGCGGCGGAGATGAGAGCGGCTCTGCTTAACAACAAAATTAGACGAAACTGAAAAGTATTGATTATAAGGAGAAAGATGAAATAGGCTCATCTATTACTCACAATTGTCACAAGTTCTCAATTAACCTCTTGATATAAAATAAGAGCTAATTTAATATATAAAGTTTCTAATATTATCGTATTTACCAATTTTTTTACTTCTATCAAGTTGTCAGTTCACATTAAGTTGACGTTAAAGTTTAATTAAAAATAATATTACGTTATTTACATGGAATTTATTAAGGCTATAATAATTCCTATAAAATGAAATCAAGCAAACTTTATTTTTATTTTCATCATCTTCAACTCTGTCTTCTCAAATCCATATTCGACTTCCTTCTTCAACTTTGTCTTCTCAAAATCGTATCAACTTCGTTCGTCTTATTGGTTTGAAATGTCTTCATCTTCGACTTCATCAGGTGCGCGAAACAATTTAAAGCATGAGTCTGCGATGTACTGTCATCGTGGATTGAAAAGTCTCAATTTGCACAACTTGCGAATTCCTCTTGCAATTATAATATAATTTCACATTCCGATGGATTTTCACTTTTTCGGTGGATTGAAGGATTATAATTCTATGGAATTGAAAAGACATGTAAAGGAAAATATTATTTTGTTGGACGCCATGGTAAAAAAAGTATTTTGTTAGTCACATCAACTTAACCAGACACCATGTCATCAAAATATGATGGAGCTTGAAAAAAATGGTACATGCAATAATTTTAGAAAATTCACGTATCAATTTAGCTCTTATTTTAGACCAAAATGTCAATTGAACACTTATCAGTAGTAAATATGTCTATTTGATCCTTCTACCAAAATTATAATATGACTTAGAGTTAAACTCTTTTTATGTGATGCTTCATATTTTAGTTCAAATTATTATACTCTCTCTATTTTTTTTAATTTTTTTTTAGGTATAGGGGTAAAAAAAAAAAATTAATCATAAATATGGAGAGAGAAAAAGAAAGAAGAATTAGGTGTGCATTAATATCATCGGGGATTCAATAATTATACATGTATTTGACTTGTACTGTTCTAGATTTTTATGTCATTTGCTTCTATATTTTGGCATTGATAATTAAAGCATGTATAAAATTTGAGACGAAATAAATAATTGTGATTACTAGTTACTAGTATTAATAAAGTGAATTGACTGTACGGAACCTGCTAAAGCATGTCATTTCACTAGGCGGGGCAAGTCTATTATATTTTAACTTGTTCATCTATTAAATTTTTAAATATTATATTTAATTAATAATTAATTTAAAAGGTTATAAAGCCCGCTATTTAACAATACATATGGACCAATTAAATTCGTTTTAACTATTTTAATCGTGACAGGATAAATTAAAATAATAATTATAATACATAATTAAATATTGACATACTTATATAATTCAGAAATTAAATTGATTAATTGTATTTTTGTGTTTGTTTTTTCTCCTACCAAATTCTATGTACTAAAAATCCAATTGATGTGAATAATTGCACATGCAAGTGGTCATTGGTCAACCAAGAGAAGTGATAGCAAAAGGTGTCTTGATGGGATGGGCGAACAAGGGGGATGGACTATCTTTAGAATTTGGAATAAATAAAAAAAAAATTAAAATCTATATGGTGTTTACTTTAGGCATATAATATAGGGGTCTTCAGTATGAGTCTCTTCAAATAATCTAATAATCTAATCTAATTTAATGCATGAGTTAACTGCGTCCACCGTGGGACTCGAGAACCCATGACCACAAGGTTAAGAGCCTTGCGCTCTACCAACTGAGCTAGACGAGCTTTTTTCTTTTTAAATCTTATGATTAGTGATAGGGATTATTCCCCGATCACTATGTACAGTTTATGTACCTGGGCGGTATCTATGCTGACAGATGAGGGGAGAGAGTTCCGACCGTTTACTGACCACGAAGTCAACCGACCTTACCCATTATAATGAACCGAGCAAGAATCCAGCTAGCAGTCGTTCTGTCGCCTCTTTGATCCCCCCGACCATGTTAGGTCGGGACAACTGAGCCGACCTCCCCTCTTAGAATCTCAATCTTTATCACGATTGGTCAAATCAACATCGGTTGGATCAATAGCGTTATGAACATCATTACACGTGGATGAACCAACGAAGCCTCCGAGCTTCCCCTATGCATAAGCCCTATGTGTCGTACATGTCGGTCTTCAGGCATGTGTTTTCCATTAATATTATATAAATATCGCATTAAATGCAAAGAGTATAGACTTGTGGCATTTCCAACTACCTAAGAGAAGCACGGGATCGTCTGACTTATAATCATAGCACCAAGCTTGCTACCTCAAACTAACAAACATACTAGGGAAGAATTCGCACGCAATCCGACCTTTGTACTTATATGTATTTGTTAAACGTCAATTTTAAAATAATTGAAGAACTAATATAGATACATAAATAATTAAAAAAAAAAGACACTATAAGCATATAATTCAAAAGAAAAAACATAATTTTCTCATTATTTTTAAGTACTTCTAGTACTGACTCTATTACAGAGTAGTATCTATTATTTTCTCATTATTTAACAATACAGTATTTGTATTTGTTAATTCCTAAAGGGCCGAATGATTAATTATTGTTTTCACGGGGCCAGAACGTAAGGGATTGAAAATATTGTGGCCAATATTAAACATTCCGCCGGGTTTGGAAGGGCCGAAGGGGCAATCTCCGCCAAAAGAGCGTTTATATTAACAGAAGAAACCGGCGAAAACCGGCGACGGCGATCTACATGGAGTCGGCGACGGCGGTGGCGAAACCGAGGGGTAGACAGTGCGTTATCTGCAATGAAAGACGCGCCGCTCTGAAACGCCCTAAAACTCTTCAACAAGTAAGTAGCAATCGCGGCGGCTTCCTTTTTTTAGCACCTCTCCCTGTCTTCTTACTAGCTCTGGTGTTTTTCCCGATGACAGATATGCAGGGAGTGCTTCTACGAAGTTTTCGAGGAGGAGATCCATAGAGTTATCGTCGATAACCAGCTCTTCAAGCCCGGCGAACGAATCGCTGTTGGCGCTTCTGGCGGAAAAGGTCCCAACCTTATCATCCATTTCGTGCTTATTGTAATATATATGTGTGTGCATATATTGTGATTGAAGTTTATTTATTGTGTAAATTAAGAGAAATTCTGTAATCTACATACTCACTTCATAGCTTTGAATTACCTTGTACTGTAATTAATTGGACATGATTGACTGGTGTGCTCAATATTCATTAAGTTTAGTTGCAATGCTTAACATAAAAGCATAGAGAAGAATAGAAGATACAGGAATGGAAGAGATTCACTAAAAGGATATTGTTCTTTGGCTCTGGCCATCTTACTCTGATGTGAATAGAATTTTCAGTGATAACTTGTTCAAATGTATTAGTTGCCCTGTTATTTTGGATGAATTCCACTGCTAGGAAATATTTGTTTCAGCTATCTTGCCTTGTTTAAGTGTTTCTATATTTTATGTGCATGTTTAGGTTTTAACAAGCATCTTAGTGCTATATGTAATTTGTTAAAAGAAGAATTTATTTCATAGGTTCTAGTTGATTTCCTGGATTGCTGAAAGTTTCAATTTTTGTTACTATATGTGGACAAGTATTTCTCAAATTCATGTGATCAAGGCCATCTGATCTGTAAAACTGAGGCCTTTATATTTAATTCCACATGTTAAGAGTGCCATATATTGATTGTTTCTTAATTTTCTTCTTCCTGGTTCAGATTCCACGGTGCTTGCTTATGTCATGTCAGAGTTGAATCGCAGGCACAATTATGGCCTGGATCTCTTCCTGTTATCTGTCGATGAAGGTATCACTGGTTACAGGGATGATTCTCTTGAAACTGTTAAAAGAAATGAAATCCAGGTGTGCATATGACATATTTATTAATTTTTAATCTCTTTAGTTTTTTTAACTTTTGTAGTTGTGATTTTTTTTTACTATTCATTCTTATTTTATTGAAGTGTATTTATTTGGTTATGGCTCTTATTCTCTTTATTTGTTTTGTCCCCCACCCCTGAAAAACCTAGTATGGACTTCCATTGAAAGTTGTTTCGTATAAGGAGCTGTATGGATGGACAATGGATGAAATAGTGAAGTTGATAGGTCTGAAGAACAACTGCACTTTTTGTGGTGTTTTCCGTCGCCAGGTAAATCTTTTATCTATTTCATGACTGGAAGTTAGCTCTTTGTTCAATTTGAGCCTGTAGAACACTGCCCAGGGAAGTTTGGGTTTTCATAATGTTAAAAAGAAAGCTCGATTTAGACTTAAAATGTTTTCTGTTACACATTAATTATGGTTCTTTCTGCTAGTTAAATTGTGCCCATCATCACTGCTGAAAACTGACATAATTATTAGCAAGGTTTTAGAATACACTGATCTTTTGGGAATTAGATTTGGTCTGAGCACTTGCTTGTTTGATGCTGTGGCGGTGTGGGCGTGTGGCCTATCAAGTTTTGATCACTACAAGGAATTGTGCAATTTTTTATTAAGTAGTTCCTTTTTCTAAGGCCCTTGACCGTGGCGCTGCATTGCTGAAAGTGGACAAGCTAGTAACAGGGCATAATGCAGATGATATAGCTGAAACAGTTCTTTTGAACATATTACGTGGTGATATTGCCAGGTAGTTGTTTCTAGTTTAGTGTTTTCTTCTATTCTTCCTTTTTTCTTCTTTATAAATTTGTTAACACAGTTAATATTCTTACAATACTAGGTTGAGTAGGTGTACATCTATAATTACCGGAGAAGATGGACCTATTCCTAGATGCAAGCCTTTCAAATACACATACGAGAAGGAAATTGTTATATATCCTTTCATTTTGTCAGGATATGTAGAGTAATGACATTTTTTGCTTCAAAATATCTCTAGTTGTTGATATATTGGAAAATCTCTTGAGTAGGAATTTAGGATTTCTACTTTCTTCATTTATTGATCGAATTTCCTTAACTTACTGAATACGTATGCATACTTTAAAAAGTTGGATTACTTCTCCACTGAATGTAAGTGTAAATTCAATCTTGTTTTTGTTTTATTATAATATTTTTTATTCAGTTTTTATAATTGAGATTGCGTGTGACATGTTTCATGAGATATGATACTGAATAAGCCAGCTTCTGTAATTGTACTAGTGTCCACACTTCCTGAGTTTGCATGCTGCTATTTTTGTGCTCAAGTGGTTCTTATTCCTTATGTAAGAATTTAAGTAGTTCGTTTGGATTCAGGCATTTACTCTCCAAATGCATACCGTGGCTTTGCTCGTGAGTTCATTAAAGATTTAGAGAGAATCAGGTTAAAATTCCTGCCCGGTTGGCATTATTCATTTTTGGTTCTTACAGTATTCGAAGCTCTGGATCCATACTAAGTAATCTGTCTATGGTCCATTACAGACCACGATCCATACTGGATATCATCAAATCTGGTGAGGACTTCAGGATCTCGACTACCACAAAAATGCCAGAACAAGGAAATTGCGACCGATGTGGTTACATATCCAGCCAGGTAAAAAGACAATTTTACAAGTATAATTTCAGTACACCTGCCCATATTGTAAATGGTTTGTTCTTTTGTGCCTGAATCTTCTATTTGATAGTTGGGGATTTATTCTTTTGTGTCTAATTTGCAGAAATGGTGTAAAGCATGTGTTTTGCTGGACGGACTAAATCGGGGTTTACCCAAACTAGGAATTGGGCGTAGCCGAGGACTTAATAGTGATCATACCAAGAATACAAAACAAGCTAATGGCACCAAGAATTTGCAGAGCAAACAGTGTGGAAGTTTGGACTTCTGATGCATATTTACAAATCAATTAAAGAATTTTGCAACAGAGTATTAATCTTATCCCTGCTTCCCTTAACCATCTACTACCCCCATTTCTTCATCATTCCTACAAACTCTTCATAGTTAATATTCCCGTCCTGCATAGTAATTGAACAGAACATAGCTTTTAGGCGTCACTACTGAAGAAACTATAACGGGAAGGAGGGGATAAATTTTTTCTGTGAGTTTATACTTACTTTATTTGTATCTACATCATTGAGGATTTCATCAATGGTGGCTTCATCCCCCATGCCATATTCAGTAAAAGCTTGTCTAAGCTCCTCTCTTGTGATGTATCTGGCAAATTTAATGTCAGATTATTATCGCACACCTGAAAACAAAAAACAGAAAAAGAATAAAAGGGTACATACCCACTATCATCCTTGTCGAAGTGTTGAAAAGCTTTGTACAAGTTCTCTTCTTTCTCAAGCTTATGCCGATGCATGGTAGCAGTGATGAACTCAAAGTAGTCGAGAGTTCCATTCTTGTCGACATCAGCCTAGGAGGAAAGACGGAAGTAATGAGATGAATGCTGCAGTCTGAAATTTCGGAGTAGTAAAATTCTTACTGCTTCCATCAGCTGTTGTATTTCCGTTTCTGGAAGTTTAGATCCAAGCTTAGCTAACCCAGTCTTGAGTTCTTCATATGTGATAGTGCCACTCCTATCAGTGTCCATATTGTTGAACATCTCTCTCAGCCCCTTGATTTCCTCTTCTGACAAGGTTTTTGCTATGACCTTCAAGGAATACACATTTCAGGCATCAAGAGAGTGCAGAAATAGACAGAAAACTGAAAAGGCGCAGGAAAATGACGCGGTGCAAATACCAGAAAGTGATTAGAGCTTCATGAAAAAAATCAGGTTTGCAAGAAACTTTAGCATTATAACCGTATTACTGGTACCTTCAAAGCAAGCTGCTTCATCTTGTTCATTGCTCTGAATTGCTTCATCCTGTTTAGAACAGCACTATCAATAGGTCTGTCTGATGCATTGCCATCTTCCTTGAGCCATGGATGTTCTAGTTCATGCATCACGTTCCAAATTTTAACGATGCTTTACAAAAATGAACACACACTCACACAGACACCCAGTATATCCTTAGTTTACTGTACATTTGAATGGTAGATTAAAATTTTACTACTTAACTTTGAGGTTAGGCATTTGGTTAAAGAACACGAGTTAGAATATCCACTCACCAAGGGCTTCCGCTGCAGTTATCCTTTTTCTGGGATCCACTGCCAGCATTCTTCTGATAAGATCCTTTGCATCAGAAGATATGGAAGGCCAAGGAGGACTTTTTAGATCAAGCTGTCCTTTCAGAATTTCTTCAAATGTGCCTTTATCATTGTCTGAAGTGTAGCAAGCCAACTATTATTAAGATGTGGAAAAATTATGTGATGCAGAGCTAACAGGTGGGGCAGACATAGTATTGGCCATTTCTTACTTGCACAAGAAATGGGGCATAGACAGCATCATATCTATGTCTGCCCATGATGATATTGTTTTTAGCATAGGAGAATGGAATATTTTAGCCATCAAATGTTGGCCATGTAATGTCAGGTCTATAGGAACCAAGGATATGATCTTATCAGAGACCAGATCATGGAAAACAGAGAGATCTTGTTCACTGAAACATGCTGAGTTTGATAAGTGATCAGTGTAACCCACTAGCCCAATGGATGTAGAACGCCTTTAAGAGAGTTGTCCCGAATGGGGTCTGATTCTGACTTTTAAGAGTCTAACCAAGGTTTAGTCGGATTAGTCTTATTTCGCAAGATGCAGATATCAATTAATGTAAATCTTATAAATACCACCACCTTAACCTAGTTTTTACACCAAGTTTGGGTTATCATAATAATTGCTGACACATAATATGAGCTATATGTACAGAAATTGTCGACTGCAGGTACAAAATGTGTCAATTATAGGTACATACTTTAAAGGTTATTTTTAGATCAAGGTTTACAATGCAAGGTAGACCCTGGTCCATGATATAATTTGCTGGTATATGTGGAGGTAAAAGTATAATTACCTGCACAGAATGGAGGAAATCCACTCAAAAGGATGTATAGTATAACTCCAGCACTCCACACATCTATCTCCTTTCCATAGCTCTTTCGCAATACCTCAGGGGCTACGTAGTAAGGACTTCCGGCAATTTCTTTGTACACTCTGCCTGGACAATGATTGTTCTTTGAATTCATGGGTTATTAACATATAAGAGGTTGATGTTCATGTCAGAACTTATAACAGAGACAAACAACAGAAGGGGGTTAAAAAGAGTCTTCATAAAAGATAATTAACTTATTGTTTAGCTTCCACATCTTAATGATGCAATTTGTTAGTAAGTTATACCTATTATTTTAATTTACAGGAGCCTGTAGACCTCGTGATTTTAGCAAGCAAAGGATGACAAAGAGGTAAACATTGCTCATAAGTAACCGATCAAACCAACAAGATCAAATGATCAATAGACAGTCCTCACGAGGAGTCGAACCTTGAACTTAGTGGTTACCAAGCAAATTGTTTCTCTTACTTGGTTGGGAAGTTATAACTATTCTGCAAAATTCATGAAATTTGTTTGGACAAATCTCGCTACACTTGTTAAAAATCAATAAATTGATGACTTTAGCCACATGTGACTACCATATATACGATTAAATACTGCACGAAATGGATTTGCTATAATATTTTAAAAATATTTGGATTGATATATAATTATTATATAAATTATAACATTAAATATTATATAGTGCAATAGAAAAGATGGTTTGGATCAATTATGTCTTGTGATGTTATTCTTGCTTGAATTTGCCAACTAATTGTTAAACATCAATGATCTTTCAATTATCAAATTTTAATCAGCCGTAGTCTTCTAAGAGAACCATGTTTGATAGGACCATAAATGATTAACTTGAATCACGGATTGTAACAATTTGAAAGTCGAAGAATCATGCCAATTTGAAAGTTATACTTGGAGGACCGCATATGTAATTAATCCCTTATTATTATTATTATTATTATTATTATTATTATTATTTTCATATAAAAAAGAACAGTAACCGTCTAACAGAAATAATTAATGATCATTGCCACGAAGCAAAAAAAATTCAAAATTTAGTTGAAGAATTGAAACTGAGAATTTCATTTCAACTTTACCTTCCTCAATGAAGACAGACAGTCCAAAATCGGTGGCCTTCAAGGGCGAGTCATCATCTCTGCTCACAAACAAGAAATTCTCAGGCTTAAGGTCCCTATGCATCACTCCCATGAAATGGCAAACATGAACCACATTCACAATCTGCCGCCCAATCTTCGCCGCCTCCTTCTCGGAGTAACTCCCCTTCTCCGTTATCCGGTCAAAAAGCTCCCCGCCGGAGCACAACTCCATCACCAAATACAGCGTCCTCCGATCCTCATACGCCCCCTTGAACTCCACAATGTTCGGCTGCCCAGTCAAATGCTGCAGCATCATAATCTCCCTCCTCGCATTCTCAATATCCTTCGTCGCCACAAGCTTCCTCCTCGGAATCGCCTTGCACGCGTATTTCAGCCCCGTAGCTTTCTCCGTACACAAATACGTAACTCCGAATTGTCCGCGCCCTAATTCCCTGTCGATGTCGTAAATCGTGGTGATATCCACTAACAGATTACCTAGAATCGGTCCGATGTGTACGTTCGGCGGAAGCGTAGCCGATCTCCCGAATTTCGGCGGCACGAAAGTATGAGTCGCCGATTTTTTTGGCGGCGGCGGCGGCGATTGACGCGGCGGCGCTTCTATCGTTATCTGATGAGTGAAGCTATTAGCGGCGTCTGGATCGGATGAAATCGGAATTTCTGTCCTCCCGGTAGGGCAACATTGACCCATTTATTGAAGAATTGAAGAAAGGTAAACTGTAAACAGCTGGGGAATTGAAGTACGGAGAACGTTAATGGCGATTTTGTGGGAGGATTGATCAATGGTGAGGGTTTATTAAGGTTTGGTAGCTTTTCGAGGTTCTTTGCTTTGCTTTTTTACCTTCGTTCTCGCTGGATTGTTCTCTTCTTCAGCCATGTTTAATTTCTTTGCATGAATGTATACGTTTTGTATCGGTTACAGTAATACCGGACGTGGGAAATGTTTGCGGGTCGGGCTATCCCATGTTGAGACCCGGGAATTCATATAGTTATATGACTTATGAGCTATGACGACTATGGTCAACTTGAGTTATTAATTTATTGACCTTCTTAAAAAACTACTCCATATTTATCTGAACTGAATCAATCTAGTAGTGAGTCTTAGTGTCACAATATACAGGGTCTTTCTCTCCGACGGTCCGGGGTCCACTCACGTTCACTCTGGGAGGCACAGGAGCTGGCCTAAGGGGAATCGTCACTTATGGGAAGTGAACTCGGGTTCTCTCGAAATTCCTCCTCACAAAAAGAGCTCACTTGCTACTTGAGCTACCCCCACTAGGTTATTTGGTAATTACACTATATTTTTTAAAAAATGACACTTTTAATCCATTGGTTATGACTTAAATATAAATTTAGTTATTTGTGATGTAAATTTAATTCTTTCAATTTCTAGATTGAAATTCAACTAAGATTTTAATTTTTTTTGAAAGCAAAATAGAACATGTATTAACTAAAGAGTGAACGAATATAATATGGGGGGGAAAAACCTCATAAGTCAGACGTACAAACTGAGAGTCAGAGCGTTGGCCAGCTAGTTCGTTGAACATAGAATAAACGACAAACAGACTTGTGAAAATATATAGTTAAGTAAAAAATGACACTAATCAAAGATAGAACTAGTATAAGAGAAATCTCTGTTTCTTTTGGAGATGGCAGCAACAACATTGTTGCAGTAAGATTTTAGTAATTAAATATATATGATATATCATGAATATATTTGCCTTCATTTTGTTAAACAATTTGAAAAGTATGTTGCCAACCTTTTTGCTAAAGAAGTTGGTTCTTTCCCCTAAATTTTAACAAATTAAACGTGCAACTATTGTTGAACTCTATTTGGCATGGGTAAAAAGCTATAACACTTGTTGATCCATGAAACTCATCAAAATTTTACTTAAAGAATTTTGTAGGCTACTCCATACCAACCAATTTTAAAATGTTCAAATTAAAGAGATAAATTTACTTTGAAATTGTGTTCATCCTTGTCAAAATTTTATTACATTGCAATTTTTGAACTACACTCTATAAGTAAATAATTTATTTTATTTTATTTACTTTGAGCATCTAAGAAAAACTACACAAATATAATATTGAAATACTATGGATGTCAACAAAGACCAATAGGTAGACCATCTATTTCAATAGCTCTAAAGATTATATAGTTTGAATTATTTAGCCCTTTAGGGTTACAATGAGAACCAAATACGATTTATGTAGTACACAAGATTTTTATTGACCACTCGCTCTTTGTGGAGCATATTCCTAATTGCTTTCACAATATATACACAATGTATCATTACTTTGTTATTTTTGTATTATTTTTTAAGAACGGGAGGGTGAAATCCGAAAAATAAAAACTACGGGGGAGCCTACACCCTTACATGCACGCAACGTTGTTCCGCAAAGCCCAACATATCATGCCTCACAATCTCGGAACACCCCGGTGGTGAGTCCTTGAACACCGTACCCTCCATTCTTCACTTCTTTCCACAATCATCTTGGCAAGCCAATCCACAAGACCACAACAACATTATTTGTATTTTTTGCTATAACTTTTAATGAATCACTTTCAACATTTACCTCTTTGAAACTCCTATCCTAACTCATTCTAAGACTATAATAATGATCCAGATTTATGCCATGTAAATATTTTTTTTATCAGACCGAGGGACTAGTGCCATGGAAATATATTTATTAAGGTTTAGCATTTATTACAAACACTTTACAATTGTATTGACTTTTATTAAGAAAATGAAATTGTATTTTGGTAATCAATGGTAGAATGATAAGTACTTTAAAAAGAATCATATTTCAGTAATAAAGATTATGAGAATTTGTTAACTATGAAGTAATAATAACATTATATGACATAACAATAACAACGCTAACAAATTTCATATCTTAGAACTAAAACCCATAGTTACACATATGGTAAGGAAAGAATGAGGTTATAATTCTCTTAAGTATATACCAAGAATAGACAATTAGGGTCGTTACTATATCATATTTAAACATAATATTTTTTTTTTCAGATAAGTTATTAATTGATAAATATGCAGCTAAAAATCTAAAATTGTAGGGATGACTTGTGAGTTGTGAGAAACAATTTACTAAGTTATAAACTAATGATACTTACTAATTACTACCTAAAATAAACAATATGCAAATAGACGAAATTAAATATTATTAATTATAATTAATATTTTAGATTTTAAAACATATTAAGTAAATTAGAAAAAATACATATATAATTACGAGGAAAACTCACAACATAAGAGAGTGTACTTGATGTATTAATGAAAAGAGGGTGTACTTATAAATTTCGTGATTTTCAGGTATGAAAATCATTTCGAGACAACAAATTTCAATATTATATCACGAAATTGTTGTTTAAGGTTTAGTAGGATTAGGAGGGCAAATCCTTTTCCCGGTTAAACCGGGAGAATAGAGTTAGGGCAGCTGCCCCGAACCGGCTATAAATATTTGCGACTCCGCAGCAAAGCGGCCAGGGCGTAAACGAAGAAACGAAGCCGAAGAAGAGGGCTCTTCTCTCGTGGAGCAAACTAATCTTATCCTTATTCAAAGCCACAGGTATCTATGGATAAAAGCTTCACTCATTTCAGATCCTAGCCTCAGTTTACTGTGTTTTTATGGTTTCTCGATAATGGATTCATGAAACGATAAACCCTAGCTTGAAATTCAGAAACCCTAGATTCTGTTTACTGTTGTGTTCAGCGGTTTAATTTGATTTTTCACTCGGAGATCCATTATTGTACGGAATAAAATCTGGGATTTGCTTCAAGTTTTGTTTTTGATTTTGTTTTTGGAGGTTACGGTGTTAAAGCAGTGAGTTTTTGTTTGTTGTGGATAGATGGATCGGTACCAGAAGGTTGAGAAGCCTAGAGCAGAGACACCCATTGATGAGAATGAGATTCGGATTACTAGCCAGGGAAGGATGAGAAGCTACATCACTTATGCTATGAGCCTGCTTCAGGTATACTGATTATAGTAATTGGTGCACACCATACTTATTTGATTCACATGTATGGATTCATGGTATCTTATATGCTTTTGAAACTATACTTGTGTGTGAATGTTTTACTGTCTATATAGTTTGGTTAAATGAATTGGTGTTACCTTGGTGCTGAGAGTTTGCCTATGTGTGTTAGACACTTAGACTTAAGTTATGATTTAAGGTAAACTGTTCATAGATAACCAAATAAAGGAAGAAATTTTACCAGAATATGGTATATCTTTAGAAAAGAATTGAAGAGAAACCTGAGTCTTGCTAAGTGAGAGTTAGTCCTAGTTTCACCTTCTTACTACCACATCCTTGTTCACATGCTTTTTTCATCCCCCCTAATCCCTAGGAATTCCATTCTTTTAATAGATTGTGGCATATAAATAGCTATTTCTGAGAATAACTGGAAAGATACCACTTCCAACTACAAGTTCCTTTGAAAACATTGAGGAACTTGATAGCTTTAGTAAAATAGTACTGCAGAATATATTTAATGCATACCTGAGGTGAAGTGACTGAACACACTAGGGTGAGCAATTCTCACCTGAAGCTATGGAGTCGCTGATAAATTTCCGGGAAGCTTTGGAGTTGACAAGCATAGATTGGGATTCGATGAAGTTTTTGGAGGATGGGTTGGCATTCTTAAGACTGAATCTCTCCTCAAAGATTATGTTCACTTGGTTGATGTATTAAAGCACAGTTTTCTTCTATTGTGCTTCAATCCGTTTGATTTGTGACAATCACTTTTGACATTTGTGGTCTCATCTCAATTTTATGGGTGCTTCCTAGCTCCTACTACAAAATGAGGCCGTTTGGCTAATAAAAGAAGTATGAATTTTTGAAGGGTGTCCACATTCATTGTTGATGTGGCAGCAAATGTAGCAGATGAATTTAACTATGAATTTGGACATCCTCATTAAAATGAGAACTTTTCTTTAAATAGTGAGTACATTGAACAACTGGCCTGTGATTTTTTAATATTTTGGTATAAAGGGTCAGAAGTCTTCAAACTTAAACAAATGCTATTAGACTACTGAATTGAAGAAACTCCAAATATGCACTTAAATTCTGGAAACAATGCATTTAGGCCCTCTTGATGTGATGCTTCGTCTTCTTCATTGGACGAAGTGTCATCTTCTTCCACCTGAGATGGATGAGGAATCTTCTTCTCTATACCTGAGAAGTTTTACCAATCATTGAATGTCCTACACACAACACATCAAATTCATTGATGTATGGTATAATGAGACTGGCAAAAGGCTGAATTTGTGAATTATTGAATGCCTTTTAATGTAGGAAAAAGGATCCGAGGAGATTGTGTTCAAGGCCATGGGTAGAGCAATCAACAAAACTGTAACAATGGTGGAGCTTATTAAGGTTTGCCCTAACTCATTGTTCTTATGTTTTTTGCTCTTCTTAATTTTGTTTTCCTTATCATGATTTTTAAAATTTTTTTATTCTTATTGTAGAGGAGGATTGTTGGTCTTCATCAAATCACATCTATTACATCCACTGATATCACTGATACATGGGAGCCCCTGGAGGAAGGCCTCCTTCCGTAAGAGCACCTCAAACTGAATTTCATACTCTGTTGAATGTCAAGCATTTTGAAGTGGCTGTCCCTTATTTTCTCTGTTTTGTTTGTAGATTGGAAACTGTCAGGCATGTTTCAATGATTACAATTACTCTCTCTAAGAAGGAGCCTGATACAAAATCTGTCGGGTGAGTGTACAAATTTTTTGGTGAATGTTGAACATAATATCTCCTTGTGAGTTTTCTCCTAAAAATATTAGTTCAGCCAAATCAAAATGCTTTTTGGGTGAACGAAATTTGGTGGGAGTACGAAAACAGGCTCTTAGTTTAAATTTGTAATGCTCATTACCATTTATTGTTCTGCAGGTATCAGCCACCCATACCAGCAGATCAGGTGAAGGTGTTTACAGAGATTGATTATGAAGGAGGAGGTATCCTATTTTGCAACTTACTATTCTTGATGTGTGTAATTGGAATATCATCTGATACTTAATTTTCATCCAGAAGGATCACCTAATGTTCGAGGAAGAGGCCGAGGTGGTAGAGGAAGGGGCAGGTCTAGAGCTGCATCTGGTATGGATTTTGATTATCAGTTACTAGCTGATTAAGAGGACTTTTCCATAGAGTCTTGATCTGTATATGGTTCAATTAGGGTATATATATACTCCGTATATACTTTATACGGATGATCTGAAGTGAATTTAGTAATATAACATTATTTGTCTAGTAAAAGAGTAGATTCATGCATATTGTTAGAACAGGATTCCTTGTACTGTTATTTTGTATTGATCTAGCTGTGAGGCATTAATCTTTTAGTCTCGTATTTGCTTGGTAATGATGATTTTTACATCTTGCTGCAGGAAATGGTTATATGGGTATGGAGTATGATGATGGTGGTTATGATAGAAGTCGCAACTATGGTGGTAGGGGAAGGGGTCGAGGTAGAGGCCGCGGATATTTCCGTGGACGTGGAAGGGGCGGTGGTTACAATAGCCCACAGTTTGATACCCAACAGGATGGTGGCTACAACCATGAGGCTCCTCCTCAGGGCCGAGGTACTGCATTGCGTATCTCTAGACTAAATAACATTTGCTCTTGTGCATTACTCTTTCTTTCAAGCTTCTCAAAACTTACAAATACTCTACATTGTAACAGAGTCAATAGTACTAAAAAAAACATGACTATCCATCCTTTTTACAATTACTTCAAACATGAATTCACCGTTTCTGTGGGTGACAACCTGTGCAGGCCGCGGTCGTGGAAGGGGACCTCGGGGGCGAGGGCGTGGATTCAAATCAAATGGGCCGATCCATGCGGCAGCTGGAGGTGCTTAGTTGGTCAAAAACCGGAAAGCATTACAGCAACTATGATGTTCTAAGAGTGCCTGCTCAATTTCTCTATGTTATCCTGTTTTTTTCTCAAATTGTTGCGAGTATTAACTTTTAGGATGATATTGAATTGATCCTATAATCGTTGTAGACTAATTTTAGAAATTGTGTCCACCTGTTTGTGGTGAGCCTTTTTGTTCTCTTTTTTCTTCTTTTTTGTTTTCTTTTACCATTTTTATTAGCTTGTTTTTAGGTGTTTGTTTAAAGTAGAAAGGACTTGTGAGCAGCACATTCTTTAATTTATCTGTTAAGACAAAAGGTTGTCACATTAGCAAAATGTTCATTTTTGTTAATATTTATGTCTTGATAATGTTTTATACCCTTTTGCAGTTCTTTGATTGGATTTATGTCATCTATGTCATGAAGTTCATCAGTGTGTATGCATATATAGTTGTTAACATTTATGGGTGTCAGATATATAGAAAAATATATTATATACTATAAAACTTTTTCTAACAAATTATAAATACTACATTAATAGAAGTTTTGAAATGTTTGTAAGGGTGAATTCAATTTAGAGTACTTTTGTAGACTTTTATAGACTCAAAGTGATGAAAATCTAAAATATTTTAGAAAAGTATAGAAAGATTATATGAAAATTATTTAAACCTTAAAACTTTAAAACTTTTTGAAAGTTTATACCTTAACGGGGCGTTTGGTACATTGTAGTTTAGGATGCATTGAATTTGAATTCAATGAATTGGGAAATTACTGCGTTTGGTTGGAGGGAATTGCAATTCGGCCGAATTGCAATTCCCTCCTTTTGCTGATTTCCAATTCCGAACCCCCACCTAAGAATTACAATTCAGCAGATTTTGGGAGAAAAATGGGGCTGTGAAGACAAATTTGCCCCTCTTGCACTTGTCTGCCATCTTGGATTTTGGCCATTTTTTTTCATTCAATTATTTTCATTCAATTCTTTAGCCTAAAATGAGATCTATTTGTTTTTTTTTTATCTGTTCTTTTCTTTGTATATATGTATTATGTATTATGTGTATAAATGTATTATGCATTCTGTGAGGATGCATTCTGTAGATGCAGTAATATGTTTATATATGTGTGGATGCCATAATATGTTCATATGGTAAATTATTATTATTATTATTATTATTATTATTACTTCTACATAAAGGACATTTTAGTCATTCTGTCAATTATTACCTTTCAATTCCCTGTACTTCTATTCCTACGTACCAAACACTGTAATTTCAATTCCTACCTTATTCAATGAATTGCAATTCCACCGAATTACAATTCTTTTCCCTCCAAATTCCTTCCTCCTAACCAAACGGGCTGTAACACTCGGATTGGTGAATGAGACAGATTTTAGGCATGTATTTAATGCATGCCTAATTTATCAAACTTTGTGTTATATCTTTAACCGTACCCTTCATTTAACACAAACCATAAACGCAAACCATAAACCCTTTGCTTTACAAGAAAATCCACAATTACCATGTGACTTAAAAACCACAAACCCATTCCTTTAAAATATTATATATATTGCTGACAATTCCATGCACTATTGTCTACGTTAACTTTATGTGGACCGATAGACTTAATTCTTAAATCTCTTATTAAATTCCATCTAATTAACTCATAAACAAATTCACCATAATAATAATAAAAAATAGTTAATCTACAATTTAGTTTATTGATTTAGTTTTAAATAACTTTTTTTTGTACTTAACTAAGTCATGACTTTGATGATTTTTATCAATTAAGTCATCTGTTTAAATAACTTGTAATTTCACCTGTATTAATACTTAATTTGGTCTTCAACTATAGACTATAGTAATTAATTTTTGACTATAGTGATTTTACCCAATTTTATAAATTAATTAAATACAAAAAGTCAATTATGAGTAAATTGAAACAATGAAATAAAATATACTCCGGTAAAGCTTAGTCCAAAATGCATGGCTTGACGCCTTGACTGACGAGCAAAATTCATGATTGGATAACGTGGTGGGCTGGTGGCGGCTTCAACAAGGTGTCAAATGTCGACGACTTGAGTGACGTAGGCGATGAGCTCAGCCGTCGCCTATATATAGTGACGATGACGAGTTGAAACGAAGGAGAGGTAGCTAAGCTAGTAATAATGGAGATGAGAGAGGACATTGTTATAGTCGGCGCTGGTATTGCCGGTCTGGCTACTGCTCTCGGGCTTCACAGGTAAGAAATTAAAAACACTTCAATTCATTCAACCCGGCCCGGCCCGCACCGGCTCATATCATCTCATCTGATAATGCATATATGCTTGTACTTTAGGCAGGGGCTGCGGAGCATGGTTCTGGAATCATCGGAGTCCTTAAGAGCCGCAGGGTTTGCGCTTGGCTTGTGGACCAATGCCTGGAGAGCACTCGACGCTCTCGCCATCGGAGATTCTCTCAGACAACAATCTGTTCAGAATAATGAGTGAGTGACAAATTTACTGTTCTTACCACTGTTTGCGACTGTTAATTGTTCCTTACTGTTAACATGAGCTTTTTTTTTTTTTTTTTTTTTTTTTTTTTTTTTTTTTTTTAACAACTATATGAGAGTGTGCACTAGTTTATCCTGGCCGGCAATGGGCTATAACTCAAATAAAAAAATCTAATGCACAGCTCCCATGGGAGCCGAACACACTTTTATTTGTGGTCGGTTACATGTTACAGTAAGCTCTAGAGGCTAGTTGGGTTGTGCTCTAATTGCACCGTAGAGAGTGCCTAGTGCCTGTGCGAGCGCTAAAAGACTAACTAAAAAACCAGTGCAAAACCAGTGCACGTGTGTGGGTGTATATATGTTATATTATATATATATATATATATATATATATATATATATATATATATATATATATATATATATTAGTAAGGCCGAGCCGATCGGATTAACTAGGTTAACTTAATGAAATGGACGAGTTAACTCAGCTGAGTCAACTGAATTAGGTGCTAGGCGGTCTCCTAGGAAGGAAATTGTCACGGTCTAGAAGTTCTTAGACCAATTTTTGCAACAGTGGTCGGTTATCAAGTGAACGCTCAGACCAACTTAGTTTTATTTATTATTTTTTGTGATGAGAGAGTCACTAAACCTGCCTTGTCAATTGTCATCTAGCTGATAAAGATTGACCCTACTAAAAAGGCCCTAGTTATATGAGCCTTCTTATTTACCAAGCCTAGATGGTTGTGGAGAATATGAGAGAGTCTGTGAGTCTTGAAAGCTTCTGATTGTTGATGAATGGTGTGCAGGTTTCAGGTTTTCTCTGCAGATTCTGGGCTCCCAACTACTGCTATACCACTGCAAATGAATAAGAACCAGTGAGTTATACCAAACCCTTATGCTGATTCTTGTATGGCTTTCATATATATTAGCTATTGTATGAGTCCTTTATGCCTTTCTGGTTAGTCTTCAATAAACAAAAAATTCTCTCTTTAATAACAGACAGTGGATTGAACATATATAATGCTGTTTCTTCTGCTAAAATCTTTAAGAGGAATATGACAATGTTTAAAGAATAGTTGGAGAAATTTTTATTGACATGAATAACTGTACCGACAAATTTTGTCTGAATCCTTAAAATTGCGGTTTTAGAAAGACATGGAAGTCAGCTAAGCATGGCTATTGTTCTGTTTTAATTTGATGTTATGGAGTAGACATTTTGAAAGCCGCTGCATGAGAAGGAAAGTGTTACTGGAGACATTACACAAAGAACTGCCCGAAGGAACTATAAGGTACTCTTCGAAGGTTGTTATGATTGAGGAATCGGGACTGTTCAAATTGGTTCATCTTGCAGATGGATCCATTATCAGAACAAAGGTAAAAGATTGTAGTGTTTGTAACAAGTAAATCTAGTCAATTATGAGACTCTCAAACTGGCTAAGATTAAGCTGCCATTTTCTGTTTCCTCAAGGTCGTGATTGGGTGTGATGGAGTCAATTCCGTGGTGGCCAAGTGGCTCGGGCTCCAGAATGCAGTTGATTCCAAGAGGTCAGCCATTAGAGGATTTGTGGAGTGTCCAGAAAAGCATGGGTATGAGCCAAAGTTCTATGCTTTTTTTGGAGGTGGTGTTCGTTTCGGCTTTCTTCCCTGTGATGAGACGGGGTTGTATTGGTTTTGCACTTACAATGAATCCACTGCCCACTGTAAGCAAACGAATGCATATTCATTCTGAACATCTTCAATTCCTACACAACATTCTCGAGGGAAAATCTTAACGAGTTTAATTTCCTGCTGTCAATTCATTGCAGTTGATGAAAATGCAGAACAAGATCCGGTTAAACTAAAGGAGTTTGTGCTAAGCAAGACTAGGGATGTGTCGAAAGAAGTGACTGGCATTCTCGAGAGAACTCCACTTGACTGCATTTCCTCTGCTAAGTTGAAGCTGAGACTACCATGGAATATTTTGCTGGGAGATATTACCAGAAGCAACATTTGTGTAGCGGGCGACGCCCTTCATCCCATGACGCCCGATCTCGCGCAGGGCGGATGCTCAGCGCTCGAAGACAGCATTATCCTCTCCCGGTGCCTTGCAGAGGCGTTCTTGGCAAAGCCAAGAGGCGACATTGAAGATGACCAAAATGCCAGTGAAGAATTCAATAGGATCAAAAATAGTCTCGACAAATACGCTAAAGAGAGAAGATGGAGAAGCTTTGTTCTCATCTCTGGTGCTTATTTGACCGGTTTCATTCAAGAGAGTAATAACAAAGTGATCAGCTTCCTGAGAGAGAAGTTCTTGGCTCGTTACACTCTGAGGATTGTGCTAAGTGCAGCTGATTTTGATTGTGGGAAACTGCTGTTATCTTGATTAAGATAGTCATTTCAATATCATTTTATTTCTATTATACAAAGCTTGATTATGATTGGGCAAACCAGGTGAATTCTAGACGGGGAACCCAAATTTGAAATCTTTATGCTGTGTAATCTGATATTAAAGAAAAGATTATTCGCTAGACCTTCGAAATTAGATATACTAGTTGCCTTATCTTTTGTTTGAAGTTGTTTGTCAGCTTATGTATAAGAATAAATTTTGTCCAAATAAACTAAGGCTCCAGCATGAATCATGTTGATGGTGACTTCTTGTCTGGCTGTACAAGAAAGTATTGTTGGATATTCTCTTAGCGGTTTATCTCATTTTGTTGATTGGAGTTGGAAAGCAGACTCAAAAGATAGAGAAAGGGGAATGGAGACGACAGTGGATATTGTTATAGTGGGTGGTGGAATTGCTGGTCTGGCTACTTCTTTGGGACTTCACAGGTACGAAATACTGCTAGAGATTGATTGCAGAATTTATGTTACTTACGTGTAATGATTCTGTTCTTTAGGTTGGGACTGCAGAGCTTAGTTTTGGAATCATCCGAGTCTTTAAGGGTCACAGGGTTTGCGCTTACGCTGTGGACTAATGCCTGGAGGGCACTCGACGCTCTGGGCATTGCAGATTCACTCAGACAACATTCTCTTCCCATTACTGAGTTAGTCCTCATCTAAGCCACCCCTTTCTCCCTTTTCTGTTTCAAATTTGTATATCACAATGCCTAGAATGACACCACTATTCAAGATGCACTCTTTTTCCCTATGTATTTTAGTTGCGATTTAGCGAATTCTGTTGGTGGTGAATGGTACAGGTTTCAAGTTATCTTTGCAGATTCAGGGCTTGAGAAATCATCTGTGCCATTGGATGTGTACAAGAATAGGTAGCTATACAGATACTCTATCATGATTTTTTTTTTTTTCGGCTTTCATATCAGCCAATCTATGAGTATATCGTGTTGTATTAGAAACATTGAATGCCGGTGTTTGAGAAGGAAGCTGTTACTGGAGACATTAGAGAAAAAACTTCCCCAAGGAACCGTCAGGTATTCTTCTAAGGTTGTTTTGATTGAAGAATCAGAATCAGGACCATACAAATTGGTTCATCTGGCAGATGGATCCCTTGTCAGAACCAAGGTCTTGATTGGGTGTGATGGAGTCAATTCTGTGGTGGCCAAGTGGCTGGGACTCCAAAAACCAGTTGATTCCAAGAGAGCAGATATTAGGGGATTCGTCGAGTATCCAGAGAAACACGGTTTTGAGCCCAAGTTCTATCTTCTCGTTGGTGCTCAAGTTAACTTTGGCTTTCTTCCTTGTGATGACAATGGCATTTATTGGTTCTACAATTTCGCTCCATCCATTGCCCACTGTAAGCAAATTTTTCTGCCCCGCTTTCCATACTCTGTGGCTGAAGATGCTGACCATGTTTAATTTCCAAATTGATATATAACAGTTGATCAAAGTGCAAAAAACGACCCCGTTAAGCTGAAGGAGTTTGTGTTGAGCAAGATCAAGAACGCGCCAAAAGAAGTGAAGGGCGTTGTGGAGAGAACTCCACTCGACAGCATTTCCTGTGTCGGGTTGAAGCTGAGACTGCCGTGGAATGTTTTGCTCGGAGATATTGTCAGAAACAATATCTGTGTTGCAGGTGATGCCCTTCATCCAATGACACCAGATATCGGCCAGGGCGGATGTTCAGCTCTCGAAGACAGCGTTATCCTTGCCCGACACCTAGGAGAAGCGTTGTTGAAATCGGGAGATGAAGAACTCAGAAGGATCAGATATGGGCTTGACAGGTACGCCAAAGAGAGGAGATGCCGAAGCTTTCTCCTCATCACTTGTGCTTACTTGATCGGTTCCATTCAAGCGAGTGATAACCGAGTGGTGAGTTTCTTGAGGGATAACTTCTTGGCTAGATACACTTTGGCCATAGTGTTGAGAATGGCAGATTTCGATTGTGGGAAACTGTTGTCATCTCGATCAAGATAGTAATTTCAATACGTAATTTATAGTATTCTCATTTCATTGTCACACAATGAAACATTTAAGCATATCTGCGAATAAATTGGTATTCTCAAAGATTGCAGTCAAGATTAATAATAATAATAAAAGATATTAGTGGCCTAGTGGCCTTAGCTTTTGTCTGAAGTTGCTTGTGAGCTTATGTAGAAGAATAATTTTCTGTCCAAATAAACTAATGCTCTAGCATGAATCACGTCGATGGTGACTTCTTGTCTGTTTGTACAAGAGAGTAGTCAAATGTTGCCATGGTTGTCTGTCATTTTCCTTGGTTGGGTGCTCCTATTAGTGGTTTATCTCCATTGTTGACTGGAATTTCGAGCAAATAGAGGAGGGGGAAATGGATCAGACAACAGTGGATATTGTTATAGCGGGCGGTGGAATTGCAGGTCTAGCTACTTCTTTGGGGCTTCACAGGTATGAAACAATATTGCAGACTATATGTTACTTACATCTAAATCTAATGATTCGATCTGTTCTTTAGGCTGGGGCTGAAGAGCTTAGTTTTGGAATCGTCTGAGTCTTTAAGAGCCGGAGGATTTGGGCTTATGCTGTGGAATAACGCCTGGAGGGCACTCGACGCTCTGGGCGTTGCAGATTCACTCAGACGACATTCTTTTCTCATTAAAGAGTTAGTCCTTGTCTAAACCATATTCAAGATGCACTCTTTTAATTTCCCCATGTTTTTGCTTCAATTCAGCAAACTCTTTATGTTGTGAATTATGCTAAAGAATTAGTTTCTCGGGCTTTATTGGTGGTGAATGGTACAGGCTTCGAGTTTTCTCTGCAGATTCGGGGCTTCAGACCTCATCTGTGCCGTTGGATGTGTACAAGAATAGGTGACTATGCTGATACTTTATCATGATTTCTTTTTCCAGCTTTCATATCAGTCAATCTATATGAGTATATCGTGTTTTATTAGAACCATTGAATGCCGATGCTTGAGAAGGAAGATGTTAATCGAGACATTAGAGAAAGAGCTTCCCCAAGGAACTGTCAGGTATTCTTCTAAGGTTGTTTTGATTGAAGAATCAGGACCCTTCAAATTGGTTCATCTAGCAGATGGATCCCTTATCAGAACAAAGGTAAAAGTTTAAACAATTGAAGGATGTGTTCGGTTTCAACTAAAAGTTTAAACTGATAGTGAAACTTCACCCTCAGGTCTTGATTGGGTGTGATGGAGTGAAGTCTGTGGTGGCGAAGTGGTTAGGACTCGAAAAACCAGTTGATTCGAAGAGGATAGGCATTAGGGGGTTTGTCGAGTATCCAGAAAAACATGGTTTCGAGCCCAAATTCTTTCTTCTCATTGGCGTTGGAGTTCGATTTGGCATTCTTCCTTGTAACGACAATGCCTTGTATTGGTTCTACAATTTCACTCCATCCATTGCAGGCTGTAAGCAAAATTTTCTGCACTGCTTTCCATATACTATACCTAAAGATGTTAACAAAGTTTCCGATTTGGTAACAGTTGATCAAAGTGCAAAGAAAGATCCCGTTAAGCTGAAGGAGTTCGTGTTGAGCAAGATCAAGAACGCGTCGAATGAAGTGAGGGGCGTTGTGGAGAGAACGCCACTCGACTGCATTTCATGTGTCAAGTTGAAGCTGAGACTGCCGTGGAATGTTTTGGTCGGAGACATTGTTAGGAACAACGTTTGTGTTGTAGGTGATGCCCTTCATCCTATGACGCCCGACATTGGCCAAGGTGCCTGTTCGGCTCTGGAAGACAGCGTTGTCCTAGCCCGTCGCCTAGGAGAAGCGTTCTTGTTGAAACCGGGTGGAGGCGATGGAGATGAAGAATTTATGAGGATAAAAAATGGGCTTGATAGGTATGGCAAGGAGAGGAGATTTAGAAGCTTTCTGCTCATAAGTTGTTCTTATTTGATTGGTTTCATTCAAGAGAGTGATAATAGAGTGGTGAGTTTCTTGAGGGAGAACTTCTTGGCTAGATACACTTTGGCCATAAGTTTGGGCATGGCTGATTTTGATTGTGGGAAACTTGTGTTTTCTTGATCTTCCCCAAGTCAAGAATTTTGATCTAGTTAGACTTAACTCTGTACGATGGGTTATAACTTATAAGATAGTTTAATTGGCTTAATAATCTAAACAATAAACTCAATCTATCACGTTTTAGCCGTACCATATGCATTGAAGAAAGAAACCACCATAATTGTCTGAGAGCGTCGCCATACCATTTGATTGGCCACCACTTAAGCTAACCGAAGAGCGCCATGTTAGCCTACTTGCAAGGTGTTATTATATTATAGCATAGATAATAACTTGGATCAGTATAAATAGCTACTTTGGATCATATTCGTCTCTACTATTGTATCTAACTAGAGCTATCCGCCAACTCCACATAGTCGACCATTTCTTGATTTCATTGTACTAGCTCCGCCTTATAGAGTCTTATTATACAACATATTGTTTTTATCTTTACGTAATGTAAATACAAATCCTTACACCTAGCAGGCAAATGGCTAAACTCATCAAAGCAAGATCAACTCGAGCACAACTTAACTGGTTGATTAACTCATAATAAGTTGATATCTTTATAAAATTTGATTCTTACTCAAAACTAATTAAAAATTAAGATACGAAATGACTCGACCATTTGAGACACATACATTTCACAATTTTCCTCCTCCAACAATTCCCAGTCTCCAAAAACAGGAGGGGTATAATTTAATCCTTCTTATCAAAACAAGGATCATGATTAAAGGCATCTATAGTATATTGATTATGATAATTTTGTAGTTAACAGCTGTAACAAATTGGTAATCATCAACATCAACCTTAATTAAAAATTTGTTGGAGGACAAGAGATGACGTGTCCTTAAAAGGCCACATAATCATATCAGTACATGTGCATCACACATGATAACAGTGGTGATGTTTCACATAGTGTCAAAACTCAAAAGAGAGCCATGTGAGGTTGCATGAGATGATTTCTAGGACTTATATGTTTTTATCACTACAGGACATTCAATATTGTTTTGCCCTTTAAAGTTTCTAAGTGTCTTTCTTCAAATACCAACAAATTTATGTTTTTTTTTTCCTTCCTTAGCGTGATGGTTATTACACCATTGATTCCAAAACACCAAATTAATTAAATCATGTTTTAAAATTAAATGTAATTTAAAAAAACTTAAATTTTAACAATTATATATAATCAAATGAGAATCTTCTTTTATTATTATTATTATTATTATTATTATTATTATTATTATTATTATTATTATTATTATTTGGAATAATATTCAAATAGGTCATTGTACCAAATTGCAAGGGAAAATGCAATTAGATCATCAATTCAAAAAATAATAATTGGGTCAATAAATAATCCAAGGTCATGTAACTAAAAATTAAAATTGACGTGTTCTATAGGTATCATGGTTATATATATATATATATATATAGGGTCATGATCAGGTGTGACCACCTCTTAACGTGCGATCAGTGCGGCTGCAGCACTATGTATACAAATATACACCACTCAATGTTAACAAATGCACCATGGTGCATTATTTTGGGTGTGTGGTGTGTTTTAGGGTGTTTTTATGTATTCTCATTGTGGTGCGTTTTCTAACATTGGGTGGTGCATTTTCTAATATTGAGTGGTTTGAACTGCATGGATCGCACGGGAAAGAGCGGCCACATTTGAACAGATTTCTATATATATATATATATATATATATATATATATATAGATCAGACACACTGCAGTGGAGATGAAAAACATTGGACAACTACAAATTTTGATCAGATGAGGGGTTGTGTAGGCAAAGGCATGTGTGGGTAGGGGGGAAGATGGGTGGCGACGCGAGGTGGAACGTGGGAATAATTGAATGAGCAGGTTCAGAAATTTTTGCAGGGATATGATATGATAAATCTCCATTACAATAACACAATATTCTACACTACTGTCTCTGATCTTAGCTGCACAGAGATCACATGCGGGGTGGCCGGTGCCACCATTAAACAATTCTGAACGCTACCTATATATACACGCGCCACCACCTTCATTCTAAACACCAAACACTACTATACATACAAATTTCAATAACCCTAGCTACTTTTCCTCATCCGCCATTGATCATCTTCTTCTTCTTCAATTCTTCCTCTTTCTTGATCATCATTTCACTGCAAGTTGAAGGATGGGCGTCAAGGCAGTGGGTGCAGTAGTGATGTTTGGGGTTTTGAGCCTCTTCTTGGTCGATAATGTTAAAGCTTTCACGGCTTCTGGGTGGCAAAGTGCCCACGCCACCTTCTATGGTGGCAGTGATGCTTCCGGCACCATGGGTACATCATACTCTTTAACTCTTATATACTCCCTTGATCTCTCAAATTCAATGATCTATCAATAGGATGACTTTTTGATCTCCTTTATTTAAATCACCTAGCTATTAACAAAGTAGTTTAGTTTTTTGTGATCCTTTATAAACTAAGACACATAGTTGCAGTAAGCATTAGGCGCTAGTTCGGGGAGATAGAGGAGTACCTAAGGTTCTTAGAGGAGCACCTAGCACCCCTAGACGGGTGCCTATGCGTCTAACAGTCCACATGTGTGGATATATATATATATATATATATATATATATATATATATATATAAATTAGCAGAGCCGACCGGATTAACACAATTAATTAACTCAATTGAAATGGACGAGTTAACTCAACCGAGTTGGGCACTAGACAGCCGAGTCGGCCGAATTAGGCGCTAGGCGAACACCTAGGAAGAAAATCGTCATAGTCTAGGGGTTCCTAGATAGATCAATTTTTGTAACAGTGCCAAGACTACAAGTCCAAGTTGTTCTCATAAGCACTTTTCGATAGTAGTTACGAATTTTTTATTTGATCTTAATTTGAACTGGGCAGCTATGAACAATTTAAAATAGTGTACTTTCCTACGATTTTTTCTTAGATAGAATCACAATGTGAGTTTCACTCATGATACATTTTTGAGCAGTAACGGGTGACATTTTCATAAATCAAATTCTTGAAGTGACTTAAGAGTTTGGCCTACTCTATCTAGCACTCCATTATTAATTACCAAAAGCTAGAAGTGACAAATATAATATTGATGTGTGACAGGGGGAGCATGTGGATATGGGAACTTATATGCTACTGGCTATGGGACCAGGACAGCAGCATTGAGCACAGCACTATTCAACAATGGAGCCTCGTGTGGACAGTGTTACAAGATCATTTGTGACTACCAAGCCGACCGACAATGGTGCATAAAAGGAGCTTCGATCACCATCACCGCCACCAATTTCTGCCCGCCTAACTACGCTCTTCCTAGCAACAACGGCGGTTGGTGCAACCCTCCTCGCCCCCACTTTGACATGGCTCAGCCTGCTTGGGAAAAGATCGGAATTTATAGAGGTGGAATTGTTCCTGTTCTTTATCAAAGGTATTTCTCATATTCCACCTAAGTCACATTAATATCATGTTTATCCTCATGGCATTGATTTAGTAGATAATAAGTCATTTACTTACCAACGCAAGGTGAAAGTACTGTCGAAGCGGGTGAAAGCCCGCGAGCTGGTCTACACTTGTCCCACAATAGGATGGATTAGGACTAAAAAAATTGACTCGCGGAGGAGCGGGCTTGGCTCGCTAAGGTCCGCAACCCTTGCAGTCCCTGTGGGCCAAGCCCTATTTTAAAAAAATATATATATATACAATGTGTACTGTATACACATGAATATACATGAGAGCCAGCGGCCTGGCCCGCCAATTCGCATGGGACAAGCTAAAATTGCATGAACCCTAGCCCGTGGATCTAACGGGTCAGCTTGCAAAAGCCCGTCATATACTAAGCTCGCAGTGGGACGGCCCAGCCCGCTTTAACAGTACTAACTCTTTGTACACAAATTGGTTTACTTTCACATCGACTATGAACAAGTTCATGAGGTCTAAAATATGCTCTAACAAAACTAGAAATCTAGGTTATAAAATAAAATTAAAAAGATACCAAGTTTGGATTCTAATGTTGTCATGTGTCACATGAACAGGGTACCATGTAAGAAGCATGGTGGGGTTAGGTTTACGATCAACGGCCGGGATTTCTTTGAGCTGGTGATGATCAACAACGTTGGAGGGCCAGGATCTATCCAATCTGTGCAAATCAAGGGCTCAAAAACCAACTGGATTGCAATGTCAAGAAACTGGGGAGCGAACTGGCAGTCAAGCGCCTACCTCACCGGTCAATCTTTGTCGTTCAAGGTCACCGCCTCCGACGGTGTAACCAAGATTTTCTCCGACGTTATTCCGGCCGGGTGGAGATTTGGGCAGACGTACTCAAGCCCAATTCAATTTGAATAAGCCCAGCCCAAATCATTGGGCTTATAGTTATTGACCCAACGGGCCGTGGCGTGCTTGGTAATTTTCGAAAGCAGCCCGCCATACTTTTGGGTCTGACCCAAAATATACGGGCCTAGAACTCTCTATTCCGAAATTGGGCCTCAAAGATTATTATATGATACTTTTGATTACCATATGTGCCCTCAACTTTTCTTTTATTTCCTTCTGTGTCCGCTTGTAATACCTACAGCTCCATGTTATATACATGTACCGATTTTATTGAGTTTTATCAATTAAAATTCATGTGATTTAATTTTGAGATTAAGTTTGATGAGATTGTATGTAGTTAAAAATGAAATTTCATGTTGGTGTTGGGGCAATATGGCAATAGTTATATTATAGACCTGAGTCCACCTTACGTTCATTTACATACTGAATAATAAATGTTTACAATTTGAATTGTAAATATTCAGAATGTAATTTGTGTATTTTGGACACGAATTCTCCTTGTAAAATGAACCCGAGTCTACAAAATAATTTACCAGTTTGATAACTATAAGATTCTAAATTTAATTATCGTTAGAGTTATTTTTTTACTAAGTGATGACAAATTATTCAGTGGACCCGATTTTACCTTGTAAAGTGAACATCGGTCTAAAATACAGAATTTACATACTGAATATTGCGCTAAATGTTAACAAATTGTGAATATTCAATATGTAAATTATGATGGGTTCACTTTGCAATGTGGACACAGATAAATGGTATAACTATTGCTAAGTGATGATACTTTGTTGAAACAAAATTTAATGGGCCGAGGGGTTGGGCCATTATCACTAATCTGAGGCCCAATAAGGGCCCACGACCGTGCTTCTTCTCAACAATCTACCCGCCGTCGAGAAAGGGCCTGAAATTCAGTGAAACACTGCAAAAGCCTATCGCCGTTTCCCTGTCCTCCGTTCTCCGGCAACCGCAGCACTGCAATGGCGGAGCTAAATGCTGTAGATGCGAATTGTATCGAAAACTCCGACCAAGGAAACGCCAATCAAACGCTGAGATTCTGCTCTTCTTCTGCTCTGGACACCGCCGGAATCTCCAGAGCTGAAAACAACGAAGAAGAAGAAGAAGAGTTGAGGAGACTTCTGGTGCCGAGGATTGAGGACCTTCCTTCTGTGCCTCCATCCGCCGTTGAATCCAATTTCGTCACCTACTATGCTCCTGGTAGACCCAATTCCAGCTTTACTTTATGATTTGTCAAAAATTATCAAAAATCAGAATTTATGTTTTGTTAAACCCATCTAAAACCCTTGGTATGATTATCAAAAATGGATGTTGATTTTAATTTAATTATCGAAGTTTTTATTTGTGCTTCAGATTTTATGAAGCCAGGAAACGATCAATATGTCCGTCGTCATGCCAATGGGTAATGCTATTATGACTTTAGTTTGTTCTCTTGTTGAGTAAAAAACAATGGCGAGCTGACTTGAATGAATTTTCGTGAAGTTTGTGCGTAATTGGGATAGCTTCAAGTCATGTTGCCTTTAAGGATGAAGGTGGAGTCACGGCGGTGGATTTTAATGTGGGGAAGTCTGATCGCAGTGGGATTAAAGTCACCGGAAAACGGAAGAAGGTGAGTTCTAGAATCATTTTTCTTGGTTTCTAAGAGCATTTATAGAGCAGAATGACATCTTTGTTTTTTTTTCTACTAATTAAAGTTGAAACCTTGGGCAATCCAGTTTTTTCTACTATTAGCTTTCTTTGTATACTGTACTCCATTCTCAGTATACTGTGTTCCATTCTTAGTTACTTTATTGCTTCTGATAGACATTGGTTGAGGTTGTTTTTAAAGGATTAATGTTTTCTGCTTTGGTAGAAATTATGGTTCTGGGATTCACTGACTGTTTTTAGTATTTCTTACTGTTTAGCTGTGTCATTCAGTATCCTTATTTAGATGCATTGTACTTCTCTGTTCTAGTTACTGTCTCTGTAGGGAAAAGAACAAGGAGCTCGAGCAATTTAAGTTAGGCTAGTTTGATGTTTGGATTATGCTTCTTGTTTCTCTGTATTGACATTTTTCCTTATCATTAGTAACTTTGTTTTATGCTCAGCTGCACAGAGGTTGCAGAATGGTAGTATATATGTTTAGTAGATATTGTTAGTTTAGATCTCTAGTTCATTTACGCTCCCATACTATCACTAGATGACGGCTTTGGTTAAGCTTTTAATCATGCTTTACATAGTAACTTGTTGAATTTTCCTTAATGCTTCTAAACTTGCTTGGGTGCACACTCGTAAAGACGAGGTTTGCAACTGATGCAATATTTTTCACTTATATTTTTGTGTTCTTCCAATTTTGTCCAACCATACTATTTTGAGTAATTTCCTGGTGTTCTTTTGCAGAATGCACAGCATTTTGAGTCCAATACAGCGCTCTGTAAAGTGTGTACAAAGGATAATTCATATATAGTGAGGTGGAGGATTTAACGTTGCAGCCTTTCCGAATTGAAATTTTAGTTCTTGTAATTTGCTTACGCATAACTTGTATTTTTTTGGGGGTGCAGATGCTGTGTGAAAGGCTCTCTATTGGAAGTCAATGAAAGATTGATTGAACGCCCAGAATTGCTGATATCATCTGTAAAAACGCTTGACCATATACTAAATAATTTATCGTTTTAGTTGAATGATATACTAGATAATTCTTGTGTTTTATCTTTGGTATTGAGTGGTCTTGTATAGCCGAACACCCTCCATTTTTAAGTTGCTAGTGGTATGGGTAGGGGTAGGGAGAATAACAAAACGGTAAATGCTTATAGTATAAAGACGAGAGCTTGAAATACTCAGCATTTTTTACATCAAAGTAGAATGACGAGAGGTGATGGATAGAGTTCTTCGCTTCGCTTGATAATCTGAGTTCCTTTGGTTACAATTGTTGCTATATTGTTGCTTAGATGGCGGTTTTTTCTGTGTAATTCCACATTGGATTCGTCTTATATACGTTTCCCTCGTGTTTCTCCTTGTATCTATCTATCGCAGGCAGAACGGGAGGGATATATCGCGATCATAATGCCCAAGCCAGCCGACTGGCTCAAGATCAAAGCTTCCTTGCTGGGAAAAGAAGATTACTGTAAGTTGAGAACTGCTTGCGTTGCTGACTCCCTGCAATAGACACTTTAGTTTCTCTATAGACTAATGTGGAGTAGATTTGTTGGAAGGGTTAACTTTCTAAGTTAAAATTAAAGGGTTTTCAACTCATTGTTTTGGGATTTTTTTTTTAGTCAATTGAATAGTTTTAGTTTGTAGGCTTTTATAACTGAAAAAAGGATTAGATATCTCGAGGATACCATGTTATTACGTTATGTACCATTCATAGTTTGGCGTTTGTTTTTCTATTTGAAGGATTAGATATTCCGAGGATACCATGTTATTACGTTATGTATCATTCATAATTTGGCGTTTGTTTTTCTATTCATTGGCTTCTCATGAATTTGCTTACTTCATTGTCAAGTTATATATTATGTTACTATCTTTTCTTTCTTTTACGAATAAAATATATATAACGGTTCTATCTTTTTCTTTCTTTTACGGATAAAAATATATATAGTTTGACGTAATATAACTTATTGAATTTAAAGTCACTTTTTGGAGCTTTCTTAGTGATCTTTTCAACAGACTATGTAGCCAATAAAGTATGGATTTGCAAGGGAAAAATTGCATTTTTTTTATTGCCCAAAATAGGTTGAAAATGCCCTTCAGTTGATGCTTGGAATTTCTTCCTAATTTTCAACCACCCATTAAATGTGACAAATTATATCATGGATCAGGGTCCATCTTGCATTGAGATTCTGTATTTGTACAAAAACTATTAACGGTAGGTTTTGCATTAGGATTTACAACCTACTTGGTAGTCAGAATAACTGGGAAGGTGATAAGGAATATTAATCGGAAATAGCGAATTTTCTAACTATGCAAACCATGTTAGATGAGATGAGATTTGAAAATAAATTAAGATATAATAAAAATGGAGCAAACAGAAATTTCATTAGCTTTATTGAAATATGATCAAAATATTGGAGCTAAGATCCTAAGAACACCAAGACAAACGAGGGTACAACCAGCAGTATCAAAATGTTCTTTATTCTTAACAAGTTTATCCACCAGGACTGAGGGTACAAAACATCATCTTCTCCTACATTTGGGTGGTGGTGAATAAACTACTGAAACTGTAAACAATCAAAAACAACAAGAATCCAAATTGTACAATTCCATACAAACCCTAAACTTGAAAACTATGTAGCACGCAACTTGTCACATCAAATGCAACATCTCAAACGTGATTGTAACAGAACGCTAAATTTAACCTTTCAAGCCTCGGTAAGTAAAATCACTGTCCAGCAATTCAACAAAGCTGATTTTGCCCTTTCAAGTCTCGATAGTATGGTATCATTGTCCAACAAAGCTAATTGTTGATTTTGCCATTTCAAACCTCGATAGTATCCCTGTCGAGCAAAGCTAATTGCTGATCTTGTGAGACGGGCTCGTCACACCCCACAATTTCTTTCACAATCATCCTCCTAGACCTCATAATGTTGAGAAAACACAAATAAATGTGCTGCTCAAGCTCTTTCAACACCTCCAAGACCCACTCTTCTTGTATGGCAAATTTCCTCACCACTTCCTTCAACACATCATCACAATGCTTCCTTTCCCACAGGTCAGCCATGGTCTTGTTATGCTCCATTTCATCACTCAATCTCCCTACAAGCCGGCTCACCGTACTAAAATCATTGATCAATACATAAAGCCCCTTCGCGGCCACATCAAGCTGCATATAAAGCCCTTTTCGCGGGATTATCCCTCGTTTCGCCTCCTTGAGCCTCTTGACCATGCCCAACGAAAGTGCAATTAGGCCCGGGACGGCCATAGTGCAAACCACAAAATGCACTGTGAGAATGGTAAAGGTAATCACGACCGCAGTGTACCCCACCAGAAGGGTCGACCCTAGAGCCACCTTGAAAACCCTAATGTGTTTCCTCCTCCTCTCTACCCTCCCCTTCTTCGATGTGAGCCTGTCTAGTAACCCGAAGTGACCCTCTCGTAGCTCATTAAACCGCACCCCCGATAAAGGGTTCCCGAACAGCGACAACCCCGCGATTTCCCCGTACGCGCGATTCACTTGCTCGTCGCCCCACACATCGTTTCTCTGGAATTCGTCGATTTTCTCAACAGCTTTCTTGACACTCTTGTAATCAGCTCGAGTTTGTAGAACGATTTTGAGGAGAGATTCGCAGATCACGCACGCTTCTAAGCTTAAAACGAAGTACTCGTTGAGCAGAGGGTGGGAATTAGAAGCTTGTTGGGGCAATTCTTCCATGTTTTCTTGGCTGAGCAAAAGCTTGCACCCTGGTGATAATAAGCTTTCATGGCGGCTGATCAGAGGGGAAGAAGATGAAGATGATGAAGTTATGGGAGAACTGTTATCGCCTCCAACGATTTCTTTGCTTCTTGCGGCTGCTGCTAGCTGTAATTGAACTTTGTCGTAGATTTCAACGTAAGAATTGGTCCTAAAGGCCGCCATGTATTCATGGCTGACGCTCGATGACTTGCGCCCCAAGCTATCCTCATTTTCGCTGGAATTTCTTCCTACAATTATTAGGAGAAAAAAATTATAAAACAAACCAAGTCGCAATAATAAATAATAATATTATTATTATGCATGTGAGCAGAATTTAAGGTTGTTCATTCTGTTTTGTTTTGTTTTGTTATTATTATTTTAATTATTACAACGGACTAGAAAGAAAAACGAACAAGTTAAGTTATCTGATATCGACAAGTATCAAATTTGTGACATCTTTAGAATGGGAGTCAAAACAATAATAATAATCTATTAAACTGACCTTATATCGAGATATAATTACAACCTTTTTTAATATTATATGTACTAATAACAACGCAATACCAATACTTTAATTTACAATAGATGTAGTAGATTAATTAAATATCCAAAAAAAAAAAAAAAAAAAAAGCTAAGGTGTGTATATACCACACTTTGAAGATATTCTAAGTACGTTAGAAGTAATGTATACACATTCACAAAACAATAATAACAATAATATACAATTTATAAATAAAAAATTTTGATTCATAGTTTCACACCACACACAGGCATTGCATCAAAATATGATAAAGATCGAAAAAACCGATCTAATAATATAATTTATAAATTATAAAATAAAATTAAAACATATATATACTAACAATTTGGTTCACCAGCCAACACTTTTGAACTGAATTAACTGATAACCAAAATTTCTAAAAATCATTATCCGAGCTGATTAAGAGCGGGAGAAACTAATAAGTAATAACTCACTTGGTGATTTTATGATGAAAGCGGATTTCATCTTAGAAAACTTCTTCAGGAGATGCAGATGCATGCTGAGACGATGAAGTTGAAAAGAACAAATGTATATATATATATAGAGAGAGAGAGAGAGAAAGAAAACTAAGATGGAAGATGAGAAAAGTATACACAATTGCAAGGAGCAGAAGTTGTGAAAGCAACGGCCTATATATATACGCTATATGCGGCGGGGGGGCGTTGTTGCTTGGAGATGGCGGCAACCTTAAGGCGATCGAAACCTGAGCTAAAACCAGGTGGCTGCGTGCTGTGCTGGCCGGTATATATGTAAGAAAGAAAGAAATTAAAGGGGAGAAGATTAAGGATATGGCCGTTAGCACCGCCTTAAAATTGTGTGGGCGAACTCTTCTGCCTTTCACCTGACGTTTTCTTTCCGCCACGTTTTTTCAGTTTTCACGCGCCTGGATTTCCTTCTGTCGTGTTGTAAGAGAACCAACTAATTAACTCCTTCTTCCATTTACCTGCAGCTTAAAGAAAAAGTCTCTAGCTAGTTTTCTTTTTTCAAGCCACGAGATGTCTTAAGCAAACACTAACGGGACACCTTTAATCCCGTACTATACTCAGACTAATCCTCATTTACACCGGGTTGGTCCAAATTAGGGGTAAAGTGCTAGCCAGATTGGTTTTTCAATTCCGTACAAGAGGGAGTTCGAACTTCCGATCTTTCTTAAGAGATAAGGGTGCACAGCCACGCCACTCACGTCAACCAAGTTGTCTAGACTATCTAGTAAGTTCTATTTTAGGGTTTGCACTTAACCCCGAGGTCTCTCAGGTGCCCGGTAGAGCCTCTTTGAGAGTGCGATCGTGAGATGTGTCTTAATAATCTTATATGTTGGTGCATGCGTATTCAATTCGTGCTTATATGCTGGTGGACAATTTGACTAATGTACGTCTACCAATAAAACAAATTGTCAAGAGTAAACGCTTATCACTAAACTAAAAGTTATAACTAGTAGCGAATACGTAATTTTATTTCGTTATACTTGTATAACAGTCAATGTCACGTTTTAGTCACAAGTTGTTGGACTAGACCATTAAGCTATATATTAACTTTATTTACTTTGAATTAGTAAACCAATCTCAGCTACAATATTTTAAGGAGGACATATAAATTTTATTGAGTTCATGCTATTTAGGGTTTTTTGTTTTAGTACAGTGTAGTTTAATTGGCCGCATCCAAGAACACATTGTACAACATAATGCAGTAATGAATCGTGGAAGTTTCATAAGTAATTTCATTTTTAGTTGCTCCACTATAGTAACATTTTTTATGGTTAGTTATTGGACATTCATTTAATTTGACCAAATTTGTCCATCTTTAGACTTTCTAAAACCAACCAAATTTGTTATATTTTTGCTGGGACCATAATTAGTTGGTTTTTAAATACCCAAACACTTAATGTGGTTAAAGTAATTAATAGCTGATAATTATGCGTATTAAAGATGTTACCATAGCCATGTGACCAAAATGAATTTATGACAAGGAAACCTGCCACAATTATCTGAAAATGTGCATTGAGAAAACTCGTTCTTGTATAATAGACAAATAGCACATATGAGAAGTGTTGAAATTTTATAAAAATGTTGAAGAAATTGGCGTAGTAACATATACGGCTTGTAATTTTATAGCCTGGTAATTTTTTAAATAAATCATACCCTTAGTTTGTTATGACTTTTTTTTCGTTACGTTTAAGTAATCAGAGATTATACTTAATTGTAACTTTCTAGCCTACTCTATTTAACACATTTCTAAATATGGTAACATGATGAATTGTATGAAACTTTGTATCAAAATTTGGGAAATTGAATAGAAATGCCATCAGAATTTCTTGTACTCTACATCTCAATTTGGGAAAAATTTTGTTGCATTAATTAGGACCAAAAGTTGCAAATTTATGGATAAAGATGACAAATCAAGTTGGTTTGGGAGTTAGATTTTCTTTGTCAGCCAAACTACCTGTTGGGACAATCAAATAAGAATAACAAACGAACACACAAAACCATTAATTAGGAGTGGCTAATATAATTTAAGAATCCTAAGATTTTGGTTGCTTGACAGTACAAAATTCGATCATGAACCTATATGTTGACACGTGTCAATATTCTAAGCCACTAATCCACAAAGCAATGGATCAAACGGTGTAAAACGTGTTTAAGGATATACAATGGTAGAAGTAGCTTGAAAATCATGCAAACACATTTCGAAAAATAAGGAAGAAAAAAGAAGGTTTACTCCATAAAGTATGATGAAATATGTTGGCAGAAACAGTTCAAGAATTGCAATTATCTTCTTTTTTTTTTCTTTAAATATGATTATTTTATACGAAATAATAGTTACGTGCATGTTACGTGTAATACTTTTTAGTTAAATCTATATAAGACATGACTACGTGAGCCAGATTTTTTTAGACAAATTAAAATAATTCGTTCCATACGAAATTTGTTTAAATACCCGGTATTAATGACTTGCATCTTATTGTTTTTGTCAAAAAATTTCTTCTTTTTTTTTGGTCTCTGAAAAAAATATACATTTTTCGTTAAAAGTTATAGCTTAGTAGGAGTAAAGTGATATAGGAAATGAAATAGGGTGGAAGGTAATATATCCAGGCTTGTTTTGTGTGTGCATAAATGGATAATAAAGTTTAAAAATAAATGAAAGTTGCATGAAAATACTCCCTTTGTTTCTTGGAATTGTCTTATTTTATGTTAGAAATAATTTATTCTTCTTAAGTATAAAAAACAATGATGACGTGCTACAAATTGCCATATGGAATATGTTGCTTTGTTGGTGAGGCATACATGATATTATCTAGTAATCAAATCATGTATAGATATTTCTTTATTTTTAGATCCGTCTTATTTATAAATCTCCTGTTATCTTACTTTCTTGAATTTTAATAAACGTCTTTGAGTAGTAGATAATTGAGTTTAAGTAAGAGAAAGAATACATGTCACGGCTTCAAATTTGAGTAGCAGAAATAACGATACTTTCTTGAACTTTAATCAAACGTCTTTGAGTAGTAGATAATTAGATTTAAGTAAAAAGAGAAAGAATACATGTCACGGCTTCAAAGTTGGGTAGCAGAAATACCGATACTTTCTTGAACTTTAATAAAACATCTTTGAGTAGTAGATAATTGGATTTAAGTAAGAGAAATAATTGTAGTCTGTAGACATCCCTAACACTAAGATTAAGTGACTGGTATATTTTTTTACATATTGCACTGATATCCACACTTCATATTGTGAGACTAATTCAAACGAATCTCAATCGAATTATTTTCAATAGGTATTTTTTTCAAAGGTTGAGTTTTTTTTTTTTTTTTTTTTTTTTTTTTTTTTGAAAACCCAAAGGTTGAGTTAATACATTTTGATCATGCATTGAGAAATGAATAGCGATTTTGTTGCACCTATCGATTACACTCACATACTTTCACACATACATACATATTCCAATGTATAAGTAAAAAAAATACAAATTTAATTGCAAATATCAATTTGGAGAAGAATATTAGTTAATAATACATATGAAAATCCAAGGGCAAAGGACAATGACAAAAATTTCATTTTCATAGCTGCAACAACAACGGTATTATATTGTATTGGAGCAATGGAACCCCACAAAATAATTGGAGTCACACGCGACAACAAATACAAATTAACATAAGAAATCATCGTACAGCATAATAAATATCTGTTTTCTCCTTTTCCAATTTAAATGTTGGCTCAGGCCCCACACTGGGAAGGGCAAGTTGGGCTCCTGCACATGACTCAATGTTAAAGGGTACCAAGCCTATTAATTTTATGAATAAACTATCACATACACCGTCGAACTTTAACTAAAAAGTTAATTAATTTCGTAACTTTTAAAAATGTAATTACACTCATCAACAGTTTATTTTAATATAATACAGCTCAAAAATTGATTAATAACCTACTATCACATGTTATTACGGTTTCGGCAAAATTTCAGGCAACAAAGTGACCGGCAAATGGTCATCAGTCACGGAGAAGGAGGCCAACTCTGCGAATTGGGCCCACCTAAAAAGGGTCTAAACGGCCCAACTCGGCAAATTGAGCCGTTTTTACAGCTCTAAATACGAATAATCACTCTCAATTTTCAAATTTAGTTCTAGCCCGCCGATAAGCTCGATAGTCTGAAATTTAGGGTTAGAGCCAACCCGAACTCAAAAATAAATCACCGATTAACCAAAATCGATAAATCTGACAGTCCGACAATGATAGCTGCCCAAACCGAACAAACTGACATGATTGACATCCCTACTCCTTACTAACTAATAATGGGGTAAATTATAAATATTTTTAAACTAAAGTACTTACTATACAAACTAACCATGGGCAATTCGACCGATTTTTAATCTCTACTGGACGTGACCAATACAAATTATATCCTAAATTAAGATTTAACACAAGTGTTATAGACCTTGTTTAAGTTATGCATTTACCATTAACATGTTATGTACTTTTAATTAACAAATTCTATATTTATTAAAGATACATATTATTTGAACTATAAATAAATAAATGAATGATACATAAATAAATCAAGTCCTTTCAGGTACATTGTGAAATTTGATTCACAGTAGAAAGATTTGGTAACCAAACCTTGAATCTGAGTTGAGTCCTACAGTGTATATATATATATATATATATATATATATATATATATATATATATATATATTTCTATTTGCCCTGTTGGTCCCATTATTGGGCCTCCATGGCCAACCCAGAGACTTTTCCTTTAAATAAATTTTAATATGATTAATTTATGATACTTTTGTATGCATACTATATATTCCGTAAGACTTCTACTACATTACTCCCTATTTTTACTCAATTATTTTTTAGAGCAAATACTAATTATAGTCCACAACTATTAGCAAAATGATAATTTTAATCTATATGTTTAATTTTTATTAATTTTGGTTCCACGATTATTATTTTAGTACCAATTTTAGTCCACGACTACTGTTTTAGACTTTTAGTGTCAAAATTATCGCACTAGTCATCCGTTTAAAATGTGCTGAAATCTAAAATTTTTAAATGTATTTTCGTCTTTTTCAACTCAATAACTCAATTTGAACATGAATAAAGAGATTTAAATTTTAAGATCATACCGATCCACATTTTTCCTCCTTAAATTAAGGTAAAATAAGGAAAAAACTGTTAATTTTTTTTTTTTCTTTCAAAAAAAAAAAAAAAAAAGTCCATCCATGGTTAAATAGAGATTCCGAAGTCATCACGTGCACCCAATGGATGAATTCTGGAAAGACATCACTCTCTCTCCTTCCCACCATCCCATCTCCGCCGTCGCCGTCTCTGTCCCCGGCGACGGCGTTTCTCACACCACGATCCTCCAGGAGTTTCTGGCTCTACCCACCGACGGCGGCCGGCCTCCCCACGGTACCTCCGGTCACCAGAATGGCCATGGCCATCCTCCGGCGACTGCCTTGTCCTTGAATACTCACCGCCGCCTGCCCTTCCTTCCCCCGGACTCCATCACTCCGCCGCCGCATCATCACTTCCACACCAGAAAACGGCCGCCCGAAACCGATGACGGCGACGAGCGGCGCCACCACGAACGCCTGATCAAGAACCGAGAATCCGCCGCCCGTACCCGTGCCAGAAAACGGGTAACAACACCCTTTCATCTGTTCATCGCATCTTCGCTTATATCTCTTTCATTTTACTTTTCATTACTCAAATCTTCTTTGTTTTTTCTTTTACTACTTATCTAATATCTGTTTATAACTACTCTCTCAACCTAACGTACAGAGTCAATATTACCCCATCTTGAACTCATGATCTTTCATTTGGGAGAGTCATTTTCAGTCAGAAATAAATAATGTTAAGAGTGTTTTGGTTTAAAAATTCTTACATTTATTAACTTATAGGCTTACACATATCAACTGGAGATGAAAATAGCGCATCTGAAACGCGAAAACGCTAAATTAAGAAGGCAGAAGGAGAAGGTAAGAAGGCTTATGGGAATAGTGTCTATTTTGATAGTCTGATCTTCAAAGCAAAAAAGTGTGTATTTTGATACAAATTAAGTAAGGTATGATTGAGTTTGTTTAAATGGTGATGCAGTTAAGTATGGAGGTGTCTTCTGCTATGCCATCCAAAAAGAAGAATAAACTCTACAGAACGTTGACTGCACCATTTTAAGAAGAGCTCAGAGTCTTAGGATTTGAGCCATTTTTGGTTGGTTTGTTTCTATTCCCTGTTTTAGCTCCACCCCCCAGGCCCCAATAAAGAAGCTAAGAAAGAAATCAACCCAAAAAAAAAAAAAGAAAAAGAAAAAGAAAAGGAGAGAGTGGAAATGGTAAAAAAAATCTTTCAACATTGTCATGTCAAATCATAGAGAAACAGAAATAGAAAAGTAGGGAGTGGGCAGTAAAAATCTACTGTTAAAAATAGAAAAAGAAGAAAAAAAAGCTTCATGATTGTTGTCACGTTAAAATCAAAGTTGTCAGGTGGGGTTTATTTCTGAGCTGTGATTGTATTTTTTTTCATGAGTTTTACTACATATATTTTCAAATTTCACTCTTTCATTTTTATTACATGATGTGGTAAACAAGGATAAGACATTTTTATCATGTGGGTTTAAGAAAAGTGTTTACATTAAAGATTTGTGAGAGGAAATAAAAATTAGGGGTAAAAAGTGAGAGTACATATAGTATTTGATCCAGGTGGTATGTGAAAATTTTCTTTATTTACCTAGTGGCAGGCTGGCAGCAGATTTTTTTTTTTTTTTTTGAAATATTTACAATACTTTTGCTAGTGTTTAGTTAGATATTGTTATTTATTTATTTATTATATTTTATAAATTTTAGTACAAACAAGTTGTGTGGTAGATAAGGGCTTTTTTTTAATTTATGTTTTTTGGTGGTCCAATGAGGTTGCTTGCTATGTCTTGCTTGGCCATATAAAGATATGTGGGTGTGGAGTTACTGTCAGACATGTTTGGCCAATTAAAGCCCTTTGTTATCCCCCAATTGTAATTATATATTTTATATGTACAATCTTGCTCATTTATTTTTTATTGATTTACTTTTTTGATAATTCAGGTTATTCTGACTTCGTCCAACTATATTTTAGACTCCATTAACACATATATCCTCAGAGCTATAAGAAGGTAAATTGAATTTTGAGTTTCAACATTAAACTGACAATTTGAGACATGAGCCTAACCCAAATTGGAACCATATTATTCATGGCAGGAATCAAACTCTTTTTTGACGCTGAAAGCAAGTGTTATGTGAAATTTTTGATCTACCAAGCCAATGTTGTGACTCGTGGGGCAACCTTTATTATGTTTTTTGTATGACAAATTTGGGACATGTTTGCTCAATTATTACTCATCTTTTTGTTTTTCCTCTCCCAATTTGGAGTGATCGTTGAACTTATAATCATTAAAAAAATTAAAAAAAAAATTTAAGATAGCGATTGCAGCGAGTAACTAATAATACCTTATATCATCATATATGATATACATAATAGCATCAAGTTTGATTAATATTAGTGTTGTTCAACATTTTAAATTTTTTTAAAGGTAGAAGTTTCAAATAGCTCCATCTACTATTTGTAACTGTGCAAGTAACTTGGATGTGCGGCTTGTTTGTACCGATCCCTACGGATGACGCCAAGAATGATGTGGTAAAAACACTGGGATCTACCAATACACCTACGCATAGTCTACGGAGTATGTTAACGAGCTCGGGTAACTTAGACAATGAACCGGCCATTCCTGAGTTAAGATGTACTATTAGTGAGAAATCCAAGAGTCCCTCCCTAAGGCATTAAATTCGCCTTATATTGAGGGTTAGAGGGAGTATATGCCGAGAGCTCGGCATGTTGGCCATGTGTCTTGCATGCATTGAGGAGGCTAGAGACATCATTAATACGTCCACGTGCAAAGAGATTCTTGACGCATAAGAGGCCTTGAAGGTGATGTGATCGGATAGAGCGACATTGGCTGTGTTTATTCACTAAGTGTATAAGGCTTTGCAATCAGGACAATCAGTTTGGCTTTGAGATCGAGATTTCCACCCGAGCTCAAGGTATGATGCACAACAACTAATAATCTTGGAGGAACAGACTTACGCCTCAACTTGGGTCGGGTTGAACCCCGAGGGGGTTGAGCATGATCGGGAAGTGTCCCCTATGATACATGGAGTAGAAGTCAAAGTAGATATACGATCATACGCTCGAGGATATATTTCCTATCAGGTATCTATATTGATATTAACATCATAATAGTTGGCACACACATAATGATTTGTCTCACAATTACAACATTTAAAGGTAACCATCATATATGGTGCATAACGTTGGGGACAACCTAAACCGAGTTGGTTGAGTAGTTAGCTTGGTAAGTACAAGATTTTAAGTTTGACCATCTGTAGGAGTTCAGTATTGATCTTTTTTATTTTCGCCAGTTAACTATGAATAACTTAAACTCGTTTATCTTCTAATTATTTGTCAAATAAGGTCACAATACATATTTCACTCAAAACGTACATCTGAATAGCAGTTGTGAGTTTTCGCGTGTACAATATTATTGTCAAATCGTACCTGCTCCACTTCAATTAACATATTGTAGATATTTATGAAGTCAAATCGATTCCAACTTTTTTTTTTATATATAATTATTTTAAAATGATTTTTGTTTTTATATATATCTACTACAAATACTAATATATGCTTTGCCCAATCCTGACTCAAGATCTGTTAATTATGATCAATTAATCATAGGATAATATCATGAAGCAACATTCAACTACTCTCTGTCGCTTAGCAATTAATGATAACGAAGCTGTAGATAGAAATATCCCTTCGAAGCACCTTGTGGTTCAAATCATTAGGGAGAATTTCCTAGCCTATATATTCTTGACACCATAAGAAAAGTAAAAGATTCTATCTTGAAGGGTAAGGATAGAAATAATTGTCGAGGGGATGAGGTTTTAATCAAAATTCGTTATCTCGTCGAATATCTGAAAGAATATTTTATTGTAAATAGATGAAGTAGATATTGTGAAACGTAAAGGAATATGCAATGGATCCCACTTCACATATAAATAGCAAATCTTTCGATATTATTTTTTTCTAGTAATAAGATCTGAATAAAAATGACATCTTTGTATTTCATCCCATTCAACTCACTCCAAGTACTGTTACCTTGGAGGGCGTTTGAGAGCATTTTATATAACGAGATGTAAGGGATTTAAGCGAACCACGGAACATCAATCCGTTGTCGTCCAGCGGTTAGGATATCTGGCTTTCACCCAGGAGACCCGGGTTCGATTCCCGGCAATGGAATCTGTTTTTCGTTCCCAGTTTATTAGCTTTTAAAATATTTTTCTACCTTGGTTTCCGATGAAGGCAATTGTAGAAAGCTAGCAATTATTTTTTTTTTGAAAGCAAACGACACAAAAACTTCATTAAGAATTTAGTAAACCAGTAATACAATCAGGAAGGAATGAATCCCACGAATCCCGGACAGACAAAAAACCAGTTGCCCTTAAAAAAAACATGAGCCACATGATTTGCTGACCGCTGGACATGGCGAACGAAAACATTCCAATGTCCCTATCAATAGAATGACATTGCTTAACAATAGAACCAAATAAACCAATGTAAGATAAGTCAATAAAACTGGAATTAAAAGCAAGACAAAAATTTAAACAATCAGACTCTAGAATAATATTGTGATGTCCAATATCGTTAATCCACGTCAATGCCTCCTTGATCGCCAACGATTTGGCTAGAAGAGGATCACGAACGAACCCGAGCCGATCACATTTAGCAATTATTAACATAAAATGACATATCAAAAGGTTACACATTTAATTATTGTCAAAATTCTTTCGATGCACAACTAATTAGCTCTTTGAACATTTTTCTACTTGTGGTTCTTGATGGAGACAATTGTAAAAAGTTGGCTGTGACTAACACAAATGATACATTCTAGCCGCTATTACACATGAATATAGTTTATTTTGTGCGCACCCTGATATACTAGGTAAATTTTTTACATGGGTCATAGTATGAAGTATGAACTCTATTTTAATTTCATATTTCACACACACTAATTTCATGTATCTACTATCTAATTTCATTTTATACGCATCCAAAACACATTCATTTGATAAAATACATATCTATATAAGCTCTTTACTATTCAATTTCATTTTATACATATAATAACTAATAAGTTTATTATAGCAACACTAAAGTCTCATTTTAATTATATTATGGATTAATTTGTCAATATACATAGGTTCATTATAATAACATTAAAATATCATTTTAATTATACTACACAATATACATATTTGAGGCATATCATGATAATCCACACAAATGCATGGACATGGCTTACCATATAAAGATTGCATATAATAGGTGAAGGTTTTCAAAACAGACAAATTTCAATTTTCCAGACTCGTAATGTGGTACAACTTGCTTAGCATATGCTATAAGCACTATATTTTCCATTGCAAGTTCTTAGAGATCACCAAAAGGTCCAAAACAAAGGACAAAATCAGGATAGTGTCAATATGAAAAAAAACAAAAGCACAGTACCATCATGAAGTATAACATCCAGTGAATCAAACAAATGACAAATGATTAAAACCAGCTATCCAGCATCCGCCGCATCACTCAGAATCAGCCATAGATGGAGAGAGCTCAGAATCAGTCATAGATGGAGAGAGCTCAGAATCAGCCATAGATGGAGAGAGCTCAAAAGCCCACTGGTACTCCTTACGGATCTCCTCTTCCTCCTCGGGGGTAAAGTCATTCTCGATGTTAAGTATCTGGCGAACCTCTTCTGGAGTTTTATCCTTGATTGAATCCGCGAAGGTTTGGCAAGTCAGATGCAAAAGGTCCGTAATATCCAGGTAGTTCGCAGCCTAAAAGATTAAATAACAACCATAAGGATCGGATCACATGTACGTGTTTAATTACTAACAGGGAAATGGAAACTTAAAGAACAAAAAGACAGAAAATGCATTTACTTACATTTGGAAAACAGAATACAGAGAATGGAGAAAGGAAAACTAAAACTAAAGTAAACACAAGTATTGCATTCATCATAAAATTTAACCATTGATACAATTTTAATCATAAAAACCACCAGGCTAATTGGCTAAACATTTGAAATGAAGCAACTCATCATATCATTGCACTACCTTTTAGTTTAAAAAGGGAACCAAGTATTAATTAATTTTTTTCACAAGAAAAATAATAAGATGAACTCAGCTCTAAAGAATCAAGACTAGTTTCAATGTTTTCCAGTAGAGCTTTCAAGTGTGATAATCATCTTAGCTACAGTAGATGAGGCTAAGCATGCACTGATATGCTTGAATATCAATCGTTATTCATAATCTATACTTACATGTCACAAGAGAATCAGCTGAAAATACCAGTCATATATATACCACATCAGTCTGAATATGTTAACGTATTCATTAACTTTTTTCACAATTGTTTCAATGTTTTGCAATAAAGCTTTCAAGTGTCTGATATGCTTTAATAACAATTGCTAATTCATCATCTATACTTGCATGTCACAAAAGAATTAACAGAAAATAACAATCAAATACTACATCAGTTGAACACTAACATCATTTAGCATTCAGTTGTATAACTATCTTCTTTTTTTGCGGTACAAAATTCAAAATTAGTAAACTACCTAATCAATTACACCTAACACAACTTCTAGTAATCGAGAAACAAGCCTTTCATGAAACGAAGAGATCTGAGCTAAAATCAAGAACAATTAAAACATCACAGTCAAAACGAAGCAACTAGCATAGACTTCCTACTATTTCACAGTAATAAGCAAGCTAATAATCATCGATATGCAATGCAAATACAAATAATGTAATCACAACAAACAAACTTGGGGAATATAAATGATTTTAAAGCTTCAGAATCATAAAATTACCTGAATGAGGTCGAACAGAGTGGCCTGGTCGACTTTTATGAACTCCAAATCGAAGGTCCTGAGCTCCTTGAAACTCGAAACCTCGACGTGCTTCTTACAGTACTCAATCACCTTTTCGAGGATCTTTCCGGTAACTTGCGGAATAGGAATGCATTGATCAGCGCAATCGACTTCGATCATGCGCTTTAAAGTTTGCCACTGCAGAGCCACCGTCAGCGACAGCTCGAACATCTGTCCATCGGAACTCATCACCTTCACCTTCTTCTCCTCCGCATTCACCTTCTTCTCCTCCGCAGCCTCCGACGACATCGTTGCGGTAGCAGTTAGTGATTGTGGGGAATTTTGGGGGGGGAAAGGACACAGCAAATTTGCGAAATGCGATTATGAGCGTTGAGATATTCTGTAGAAAGATTTTATAGAAGCTCTGAAGCGGTTATACAGTTATACTCTAAAACAAATTCTCATTTTGTTATAACTGATCTAACCCCAAATATCTATCTTAATATCTTGTAGATTCATTTTGAATAAATTTACAGTATATAAAGAATAAATATATATATATCAAAATATAATAAACTTATTTTAAATGAACATGTAATATAATAAAAATAAACTCGTAATATATAAAAAGATCACGCTTCACCTACTCAATTACGCTTTGATCAAATTTCTCCATGAATGCAGTTAGATTATTGCATTATAACAAACTTCCAAATAAATAATTTTGACCTTTTATTATTTTTTTTAAGGTAATAAATAAAATATCATTAATAATCTTTAAAACGTCAACAATAAATGGGGAGGAACATATGTCCACTCACAATGTTCCGAATGAAATCCTGAAGCTCTGGTTAATGGATTAAATAAGTGATCAAAATTTTCAGGGAATGCAATTACGTTATTGAATTACAGAAGAACTTCTAAATAAATTATTTTGACCTATTATTACTTTTTTTTTTTTAAGGTAACAAATAAAATATCATTAATAACCGTTTAAAACGTCAACAATAAGCAGCGAGGAACATATGTCCACTCAACCGGTTCCAAATGGAATCTTGAAACTCTGATTAATGGATTAAATAAGTGATCAAATTTTTCAGGGAATGCAATTACGTTATTGAATTACAAAAGAACTTCCAAATAAATTATTTTGACCTATTATTACTTTTTTTTTTAAGGTAACAAATAAAATATCATTAATAACCGTTTAAAACGTCAACAATAAACGGGGAGGAACATATGTCCACTCACCCTGTTTCGAATGAAATCCTGAAGCTCGAGCAACAGTATGAGCTACCGAGTTCACAAAGCGTCTCACATAAGTGACATTAACAAAATCAAAGTTATTAGCATAACATATTATTACTTAATACCTTAAGGCTATAAATAATAGAATAGGTTAAATCTGCTGTTGGAGAAAATATCAAATGAGAGGAAATCAAGTTTAGATCAGAAATAATGTGATTACACTGCAGTTTAGCATCAGTAACTATGTTTGAATTATAACACTTCAAGTCTACAACAACACTTCCACAGTTCAGCCACAGATTGGGTCATGTAATACTGCTGCATATATACATACATATTTAGAGAGCACCTTCGGGTAGCGACTACATGCTTTCCCGTAAATCGAAGCTATATATAAATGAGATAGAAAGATTCATGTACAAATGATGGATGATAACTTATAGCAACGTATAGTCGATAAAGAACAGTCTTTTAGTACTCCATGTTCTGAGGTGGGGGAGGGTTCATACCAGGTTTCGTCGCTCCTGCAGAAAGAAAGAAATTATCTCGTGAAAACGAGTGTTCTTGTGACAATGCACATCGCGTGGAGTTTTAATTCCAATGTTTTAAACGAGAAAGTAGGTATTGTGTGTTTACCTTGCACTCCTCGGATCTCCACCTCCCGCCATTCTTGGACTAGTGCACAGCAGCAACACAGGAGATGCGAAAAGAAGTCATCAACAGCACCTCCCTGAACAAGTGCAGTGAAGGAAAACTGAGTTAGAACCCGACGAGTCTTGCAGGTCAAAATGCAGCATTACAAAATGAATCAACGTTCAGATTTGGGTAAACTATTTGTTTAACAGATTCACAAAACGAGTATTTACAATGCTTCTATGGAGTAAATTCAAATCTAGAACACAGTACCCTTGTCATCAATTTGAAGCAGTAAACTAGTTTTTGAAATTACAAAGGCAAGACAGTAAACCGGGAGCATTTAGTTGCTTGCTTAAAGATTTTCCAGTTCAAAAAAGCGGTTCAAAGTGCTAATGATACGAGGTACCTTAATGTTGAGAACCCTACGGAGCTTTTGCCGGATGCAGCATGTATAGCAGCAGCACGATAACACTAAAGAATAGGCCATCATTTCATTACAAGCTTCTGCTGAAGCTGCAACAATTAAAAGAACATATTTCTCGTATCAGTTCTGTGATTTGTAATTCATTTCTTCCGATTCAGAACAAGCTGAAGACATGATGGGGGAAGGTGTCGAGATTCACTTACTGATTTGTTTACCGGTAGCTACTGATGCAACTTTCGCAAAAGTTCCACATGGCCAAAAGAAAGTCTTCACACCTGAAAATATGATGAGGCAATCAATATATAGCGAATATCGGAGATCAATAAGTGGATACTGATCATCTCTGACTCACTACAACTTAATGGAAAGGTAATCTCGAAGTAGCTGCACCAACATACACAAGGAAGGCTTGGAACAGCATCCAAGTAGATCCGCTTGCCACTCTTCTTGCCAACTCGAGCTCTTAGTTGATCCAAGATTATGTCCCGACAGAACTCTAGGACACACAAAAAATATGCCTACATAAGAATAATTATAAACTAACAACAAGGGGAGCAGGTAGACCTAAGTAGTTTACGATATCTGTCAGAGTAAAGGCAAGTTTCCTGTAAGATAGTTTTCAGAAATCAGAAGGAAAGAACTAAGGAAACCTTACATATCTGAGAAAGTTAGAGTACAGTTCTTGAAAACAATTTCATATTTTTGATGGGCACTTCCAACATGTAATTAGATTGAGAACTAAAAACAAACCAACCGTTCAGTCTTATGACTCTCTGTTAGCTTAGAGTCATTCTCGACATTCACCTCCAATTTCTTTGCACTTCTCACGGGTGAACTCTCTACTGACAGACTACTCGCCACGTCTTCTGTAACCTCAATCAGACGCTGAATCACTTCGAATTGACCTGCGTCCATATTAGCTTGCGACTGTTGTAATTCAACCAGGAGTTTCTTACTTTCACTCTTGAGCGCTGCATTGACTGGCAAATTGGGATAAGAACGAGATAGGTTCTTTATCAACACAATCCTGTCGTTTTTAGAAGGTTGTGGATTCAGAATCACAGCCTGCACTTTCCTGTCATCTTCATCCAACGTATATTCACGCTGATCCCTCTGAATATCTTCTAGCCTTCTCTGCAAATTTCAACAGAGTAAGATAACACTGCAGACCATAACACAAATACAGCATCAAATTTTACAGCATCTACTCAATTTAACCTCTTTCAGAAGGGAGTAATATTCATATTTCATATCTGCCTAGAAATTCTTTTAACAAAGAGGAAAGTGATCAATCAGAAAGGAACAGCCACAGCTAATATACACAAAGAACACGAGAAACAGTCCCAAATCAGAACAAGAAGGCAAAATTTAACCATCTCACATATCCTTATTCACTAAAAGGATTCAAGTTTTTCATAAATATTACACTTTCACTCATAACTATTGCAAGTTTTCTTTTAAGTAACTCTTCAACTTATAATATTATATATTAATTTAAATATATAACATTTTGCATCAAAAGTATGTCGTAAGTGTTACCTTTTATATTACATTACATTTTGATTTAGAAGCAATTAATTTTTACAAACTTCCGGCATAAGTATTATCCTTTTATTTTGGCCCGACCAATTTCACATATAAAAATTAGTACATTTTTCAGTATAAATATTAGTACAATTTTTATCTTTACACCCAACTCGTCTCGTGTATGAGGATCCATGAAAATGTTTCACAGAATCACTGGAACAAAAATCATGTAAATCAAGCAAAGATCAAGTCTATCTACCTTGACTCTAGCATTGTCAAGAAGGGCAATGAGAGGGATGATCCTCAAGTAGCGATCAATCTCTTCCTGAGCCCTTCTGAACTGGTAAACAATGCTCCACCCCATGGCAATCAGGTACAAATAGCTCCGCTCCTGGCAACTGTTTATGAGAAGATAAGCCCTCCTCAGAGCATCCTCAAGCTGCTCTAATGGCTCTCTAGTTTCAGGGTACTTCTCCAGCTCAGAAACCCTAAGCTGATCCAGAAGATTCCCGATCATCTTCACGTGCTGCGCGAACTGGTTGCAATTGTGCTTGTGCATTCGCGCTGTGTTGGCGGCTCTCACTATTAGTCCGATCAGTGCACCGGCGCTCAGCCCCGCCAGCTGCGCCACCGTCGCCGCCTCTCCGAGAGCCATCTTTTGCTTCCCGAGCTGGAACGGATCCGAATCTGTGCAGATCAAAGATGCATTGTCGGGTTTTGAGTTGAGCTGCTTTTGTTTTTGCTCGGAATTGGGGCAGAAATCAGAAGATTCAGCCGAGAAATTTAGTGGAATTCAGATGCATTGCCTTCAGAGACGACCAATGGTGGTGCACTGCGAAGATTAAAGTATGAATACTTTTTCAGAATGGAAATTCATCAGTTCTTGATACTCGAGAATGGAGACTCTTCATACCTTACTGTGACAGTGTTACACGAGGGTTCCCAATAGTTCCAGTAAATCCACCATGCCCCCATAAATCAAAAGTATAATACTAGTAAATTTTGAACACCCTGTATATAAATTATGAACATTTAGTAGGTAAATTGTGTATTTTAAATCGGGTCTATATTATAGTTATCGTTACCCGTAATATAGTGTCAAACTTACTGCTTCAATAGGGAGTATTTAGGATAATAAAAAACAAAGTTTGAATCTCGGAAGAAGCATTGTGATGATTATGCTCAAGTAGACAGATTTCTTGTGCACATCGATATTTGGTCATGTCTACTGAGCTAATGAGTCACCATGATTTACATACTTCCATGCGCTCTGTCGAACTAGTGTGTGGGGCCCTTGGAGTTGAAGATTCAACATTTTGAAAGAAGTCATCAACAATCTTTAAATTGAATTTGTTGCACAATATCTTATATTTCTAGTATAATTTATTTCTCTTATATAATTTTTAGCTACTGATTGCAACTTTGCAAGTTTTCTTGTCATACACTCTATATCTTCTAATAATTTATAAAAATTGTAACATTTTTCTCTATTAATTATTTGTGCAGTGCAATCCCACATCGACAAATAATTTTTTTATTTTTGAACTATTTTTTTGTGATAAGTTATGGTCTCATTTTCTTAATCAATCAACTTAGGTTAAGTTAGTAGAAATAGTACAAAAGAAAAAATAAGTACGGAGTACGAAAATTATTCAATTCTAAATTTCAATATTAGCTTAATTTAACTGTTTATAGCAATTAGTAAATGAACATAACTATAAAGTCAACAAATTTGGTAGGGATACATTGCTTATGCCCAGAACTTTGTAAACATGATGGAATATGAATTAGTTTCATCTTAATCGAAAGGAGAAGGTATAAATAGGTCACTGAATTATTTGGAAATAGCAATTAAGCCACCAAATTCGAATAAACTCTAAATTAATCTCTGAATCTAGAAAAAAAAATTAATATTTTTAGCAAGTTAACAACAAGTTTGTGCTGATTTATGGGATTAACAAACATTAATTCTGACAAAAGCAATGGTGCATTCCTAATGCCATTATTAAAATAGATGCATCTTCACAGTCACAGTACTGAATTTAATTTAGTTAGTTTGGTGCATTCCTAATGCCAATATTAAAATATAGATAGATGCACTTTCACAGTCATACTACTAAATTTAATTTAGTTAGTTAAAATATTATAGTACAATTTTATTATTATTTAGTTATATGCAAGTTTTATGATTTTGCGATAAAAGATTTGATAATTTGGATAGGAGGGCATTGCCTTCTCAGCCACCAAATTAAATAATACCTCCTATTATGAAATTTATTTACAAATTTTTAGTCATTGATATATAAATATATGTTTATCAAATATATCATATGTACATATTTTCATATAATCAAAGTCTTTATAAATTATCATAATACACCAACAAATCAAATCCATACATTCTTTTTCTATTCCCCATCCTTCAATCAAATCTTGAGAAGAAAATTAAAGGGAACACTTACAAACAAGATCATGAAGTTGTTCCTATGAACTATATATACTATACGTATCCAATGTTGTAAACTTCTTGTTAACAATTTGTTTAGATGAAACGACCGATATATTTTTGAAGGATTTGATGTACAAGAATCCTGTAAGCAGTCTCTGTGGGATGGAAACTATCCCAAAACACATATTTAGTGTGATCAGGACATGTACCGCTGTATTTGTTACATAAAAACGTGACCTCTATCACTCCAGTCCCGCAGCATCCCCTGTCAGCAACCTCGAATCCTGCACCAATTCAATCACACAAGAAAAAACGATTCAGGTCGTTGTTGACTATACGTTCTATCAGTTTAACGACTCAATTAAAATTGAACACGTGGGAAAAATAATCGGACCGTATTTTTGAGGGTTTTGGATGAGGTCAAGAAGGGGATTGTATATGTCTACATAAACAATGGTGGATTGTGGCAATTTGTTGTTTAGATAATCAATCTCAGCTGAGAGCTTGGAATTCACTATTTGTGCAGCTTCATTATACTGTTCTACACAAGCTCTTGATTTGCCTCCTGCTATTGTTCTCTGAGAGGGCACACACCCTGCTGGTGGGATGCCAAAAATCACAGCCCGTCGCGCCCCCTCGTCGTACAATTCCTTCAAAAAAGATCAACGATAATGATAATTAATTTCGAGACATTCGATTTATACAGAGTTTCATTCTTACATTTCTTTATTTTATTTTATTTTTTGAAAAAAAATGACGTTTATTATAGAGAACTAGCTAAGTAAGCTAACCCAATCCTAAACAATTGAGGATTCCATATTTAATTCCTCAATTATCATGTTGGTGATAGATATAGCCTCTAGATGACAACATTTGTTAAGTATCAACATTTGCTCCAACAAATTACTTTTTGTAATTTATCATTCTACTACATTACCCTTTTTCACTCGAACTGAGGAGCAAACATTATTGATATTTAACAAATTTTGTCACCGAAAGGCTAAATTCGTCACCAAAATGCCAATTGAGTAATTAAATGTGACAACCTATTAACCAGCTTGATTGACGTGAGTGGTTGTGCACTCTGGAATTCAAACATTCTCTCGATGGAAAAACTAATTTGGCTAGCACCCCCTCTCGTATGAACAACCCATTAACCAGTTTGGTTGGCATGAACGATCGTGCACTCTCATTTCTTAAGAGATGTCAGGAGTTCGAACCTCCTTTTGTATGGAAAAACTAATTTGGCCAGCACCCCCTCTCGTATAGAAAAATTAAGTTGGCCGACACTTTACCCCTCAATTAGGGCGGCTGGGTGCGAATAGGGATTAGCCGGAATATAATACCGGTTTAAATGTGCCTCCTACTTATCATAGAGTTATAATAAATGTAGAAAAGCCTACTTTACAATAAACGAATTTAATTAATTACCTGGATAAAATTGGCGGCTCCTTGTATCATAAGATCGGCGTAGGCATAAATATCGTACTTGATACGCCGGACAGGGAGGGAGAAATAGGTGTTGAGGACGTCGTTGGTGCCGGCGACCACCACAAATAGTGTGTTCTCAATAATGTAATTTGTTTGGTTTTCACCCACCATCTCTTTCAGCTTTCCCTTATATTCTTTGAAGTAGTTTAATTGCGTCGTAAGGGGTATAGCTGTCTACATATTTTTATTAAAAAATTAACAATTTATTATTCCATTAAAAAAAAATCAAAGTCGAGAATTATAAGTGAAAATGTAATTATAATTGAGCACAAAAAATAGAATAAATTTGAAAAAAAAAAAATTTACCGCAATTTCTGCTGTTAGAGGATCAAATCCACACCCTCCTGATGCAAAGCTCACGCCCGTTTTGTAATCTTCGGGTTGTAAATTCGGGTCAAAATAAGCGGGCAGGAGCTCTTTCACTCCCAATTCTTCCGCTGGAGTATTGAATGCGTAACAATTAATATGAACGTTGTTTGATTGACCAAACTTTTTAACTAAAATATTTGATTTATGAAAAAGTTCACAACTGATACTCGAAGTTGTCAGTGAAGTCTGTATACGGTAATGTTAGTAAATATTGCTCGTTGACTAATAACATAATGCCAAATTAATATATTACTTTTATGACAAGCTTATTTTTATTACTCAAAACGAATAACAAAAAGGTTTAGTTATTACGGAATATCACTCAAACAAACCCTGTCTAGGAGGGTGACACCAAACCAACCACCAAAAAGAACCTTGGAGAGATAAAGACATAATGTATGAATCGAAGAAAAATATCAATTTTCAATTATTAATAGTGTATTTAAAAAAAAATAAAAATGAAAATATTGTGATGCCCATTCTTCCTCTTTTAATTTAATTAAATACAATTCAATGCTAAAAATTGACATACTAAATGCTAAAATTCCAAAATTCCAAACTTTAATCAAAACTGCTTGAATGAAGAAATTATATCCATCAGAAACTACCTTGTAAATTGTAATAGAGTCGATAATACTTAAAAAAGAGTAAAACTGTATGAATTATTCAAATTAAAATTCAATTTGTACCACCCACGTTTCAATTCGAACTGAACCGTACCCCTTAATAAATAAATACTGAGACATTAAATAAAATATTATTACTTACGTACCTATAAAGTCCGACGGCGTCTTGCCGTTGCAAAACCGGCCGGTAGGCCTCCCGCCGGCGAAGTCCTGGCCGTACGGCGGGTAATTGCACCGGGCGAACGTCGTCTGGAGATTGTTGTTCATGCCTTGGTCGACGATGGAATCTCCGAACACGATAACTCCCTTCACGACGGTTCCCGGCGGCAGCTTTACCTTCGCCTCGCAGCGCCGCCCGAGCAGCAGCAGCATCGGAAAAACCATCAGCGCCGCCATGCACGCGGCGGCCGCCGGAAACATCGCAGCGCGTGACGACAACATTTTTGGCATCGGAGTTACAGCAGACGGCCCATACTATACATATTATGTTCTGAGGATTTGCTATCCTTACATGCCTCAAGTAGTGTTGTTTGTTGTGTATTTATAACACATGCAACAAGATGACGTGTCGAATCTGAATTAGTCTGACAGTATTAGATCGGAGTTATCAAATATTACCAAAAATATATTATAATGTTTTAACATATTTAAACAAATGAGTGAAGCATGATATTCATATCTAAAAGTCAGAAATTTCAATTTTTACTATCACTTGAGCTTGCAGCACAAAATTAATGACTGATATGGTCTATTGACTATAGCAAAATTATCGATTTTCTCATCGACTATTATTCTTACCAAATTAAGTCATCAGCTTTGAAAATCTATCCCAATTTCATCCTCCCGTCAATTTGAGTTGTAGGATGATTGTCAATTTGAGTCGTATGATGATAACAGAAGACGAAATTAGGTGAGATTTTCAAAGTTGAGAACTTAATTTGGTAAAAATGATAGTCAATGACTAAATCAGTAATTTCGCTATAGTCAAGAAATCAAATTAGTCATTATTATTAACTCTATAAAAACAAAATATAGGTTACTCGGTGTTTATTTTCGGATAGTGATTACAGTTTTCTTGTATCATCAAAAAAAATGTATTTTAATTATTTGCAGGAGTAGGTACATATTTAGCTAAATTGCTGGCACTCCATTATTACACTACCTAGTCCGTGTAAATACTGCAGCCACCAATCCACCATAATCAATAAGCCAATATTATATTATTATTATCATTATTATTCATGATCTACAACTCTACATGCTGTGACAACCATATATGTTTAAAATTTTATAATATTGCAAGAAAAAATTCAGGTTTTTTTTTTGAAATATTACCTACTGAATCAGTGAGTTAAGCTCGTGCAGACAAGAATAAGCTCGTGCAGACAAGAAAAAATATGTTTTTTAATTCGATCTCTTCATTATTATTGAGCTATTAATTTAGTCAATTTTTTCAATATTTTGCAAATTTCACCTTTAATTGTTAAAAGAATAATTTGTAAATCTAATTCTTCTATGAATATCAAACTTCATTTATCCTTAGGGTTTTATTTAAAGCGAAGAAGAAGAGAAAAAATAGATTAGAAGTTATCAAAATGTTCTCATAAAATCCTGGTAGATACAAGCAAAACTCGGCGCCTAAATTAATCAAGAAACTAAATTTACAATTCAAATAAATATTAAAAGACTAAATTTGTACAAATAAAAAGAGAAATAAATATTAAAAGACTAGATTTGTACAAATAAAAAGATAAGAGATAGTCAAAACCTTGTTGTCTAGTGACGACGACGACAACAACAACAATAATATTATTATTATTAATGAAAGAACCTCATTTTTTTGACCACATTAAAAGCATACTTCATTACTTTACTTTTAAAAACAACACTATTCTCTATTTCTCTTGCCCACTACAGACATTATTTCTAGAACATTCAATTGCACTAAATTGAAGAATTATATTATTACAAAACTTATACCCTTTGTTAGGGCACAGTTGTAAAACCTTATAGCAAGTTCATCACTAAGTACAACATTTTTAAAGTTCAAAATTGGAGATGGAAAATGAAAAAAAGATCAAGAAATGCGTTATGAAAAAATGTAAAAAATCGAAAACAGTTATTTTCCATATATGGAATATGAAGGATAATTACATCAATCTAGGCCACTTCAAGCCAACAAAATCATCAAAAGAGCAATAACCTCAATCCCTCCAAAAGTTGATTGAAAACCTAAGGGATCCTCATTAATGATTTTTGGAGGGACTTTTGCAGCTTTTAAGTTCATGTGGAAGAGAGAGGATTGGAGAGGAAATGATAAGTTGCTCTTGCAAGACTCAAGTTTTTTGTGAGTCTAAAGAGAGAGAAAGTATAAGGCTAGTAGGCTACTGCCTTTGTGCGCGTTTCGTGCACATATACAAGCCTTAGCCGAGCGTGTTAATTGCGTTACTTTTTTTTTTTTTTGTTAGATTTGCTTTTTCCTTTTTTTATCCCTTTTTTTTCTTCTTCTCTCTCCATCCTCTCTCTTAGTTGGTACCGATCTTCTTGCTTACCGAGCTCGTGTAACTGGCTTATATGTGGGTTCCTTGGCCGCTCCTGCCTACCTGACCTATCAAGCTTGACATCGACATATCGACGTAGACTTAGTAACAAGATTCTATATCCTCAGGAACATTAAGGCACCTATGCGGGGCCCCCTCTTTGGCCCCGATCAAAACATGTGAATGGGCTCCATGTGCCCTTCATGCCGTAAAACCGAAACTTGTCCCCATCTTGGCTATAAATACCGCATTTATTACTGAGAATGAGACTTTTGACTGATTCCAACTACCACTTATGAGCTCGAGAACATCTGACTTTAGCTCACATCTCTGAGTTCATCCCTTTAAGTTAACAGATGGGTCGGTCCGGCCAAGCCCATGCGTATTCGTATAGGTATTCGTAGTCAAGAATTAATATTTCTGACATTAACTATTAATATTGAGGATGCTCTAAAGTCCATATATTGGGAATGCCGTGATTACTCATCAACCAATCTGTACAAATGATTTGATTTTCTATGTATGAATTTGATGGTGCAGTGTCCCATTCTTACCCTAAAACTACATGCATATCTCTAATATAAAAGAATTTCTAAAATTTAATATAAACCACAAGTATGTACGTGTGAGAATTTTATTCACTACTTTAAGTATCTTTTTACTACACTCAATGTATGAACAAAACCTAAATTCCTCTTCCAAATAATACATTTATGTTTGGTCATCTTTCATTCGGTTGCACGTCATTGTTTTTGACCTTTAGCAGTTAAGCATCCCATCCAGCTAATTAAATGCATATCATGAAACACATTTCGCTAATCTTAAAGGAGAAGATTTTATTGAGTTTTTTCTTAGCTTTTATCTTAGATGGAAGAAAGAATAAAGGAAAGATACAAGAAAAGGTTTTTGTCTCACCAAAAATGAATAAATAAATAAAAATCACACATGATCATGTGAGGCATGCCTTTTACGCGACTATCTTGGAATTTTTGTTTTTCTTACTATTATTATTATTATTATTATTATTATTATTATTATTATTATTATTATTATTATTATTATTATTATTATTATTATTATTATTATTATTATTATTATTATTTTCTCCTTTCAAACTCATACAAATCGGGCAAAAAACTCAAATTTGGGTTTTTATCATTGATCGTGTTCTAAAAAGCTCATGGCATGGTTGCATGTTATTAGAGCATCCATAATAGTGGAGTTCTTTTGTGATTTTTTGAGAAGTTTTTGTAAGTGTGATTAGAAAAGAATAAATAGGAGATGAAATTAAAAAAAAAATTCTAATTTTAAAAAGAAAAAAAAAAAACATTTGTCAGGCACGCGTCGCCTGGGGCGTGCACTGCACGCGATCGTTGGGCGCATATTGTGGCAGTCAAATGGTCACAGCGCGATTCTTCCATAATTCTCAGTGGGTCCCACTAACCTGAAAAAAATAATTACTTGCGAATGATCCCCAACCTTCTCTTTCTTCCATGTCAACTAACACTGTTCTAAAAATATCAATATAAACCACCGATATTGATGCTCTTAGGTTTTCAAGTTTAACTAACAATCCCATTTGCTAATTTGTTGAACTTAGAAACACCGTTACAGTGTCCGGCCCAGAATGTATGGTCTTATAGTCTTGGAAGATGTTAATTCAACTCTCTTTCTGTATTCATAACTTTTACTCTCACACTAAAAATCAGAATGTATACACTTTTATTAGAGCTTGAAATATAAAAAGTAAAAAAAAAAAAAATTTGATAAAAGTAAAAATTAGGAATAGATATAAATATATAATGGATTAGTCGAACCAATGAATTGTGTGAACACGAGTCAGACGTGAGGAGCATAGATGTCCTTTTTATGCAGACGTGCAGAGCAAATGGGAAAGGTGATGTGAAGGCAAAAGGGGGTCAGATCAGAGCCACTATATCTTATCGATGGACCGTTCACCCATTAATGCTTAGCTACTGTCTATGTGTCTATATGTATATAGAAAATATTTTATCAACTCTTAAATTTCTATTCTTTACTTTTATTTTCACTTGTGATAAATTTGATCAGAATAAGAAAAAGAGAAATAGATAAAAACCATAAACTCCCACTAAATTAAGCAATCAAAGTTTGTCATGTGAGTAAAAAATGAAGGTAATACAACTACACCTGGACTCTAAACGATAGAACCATTGTCCAAGGAATCGACAATGTTGACATCTCACCGCTCCAATTGAACAAGTTTACATATCATTATAAAAATTTTATCAACTTCTAAAGAAATTTGTAAGTTAATTTTTACTATATCATTATAACAATATCTATTGTAATCATATATTTTGAATTATTTATTATCATCCTATATTGACAACAACTCATTAACAAACTCCCAAAACAATTTATCTTAACAACGAAGGGAAATTAAAAAAAATCAATAACTTTATTGTTGTGGATGAAAAGTAAGCATCACACTCTATTACTCTTATTAAATTAAATAGCTTAGTAGTTATAACAAAAAAATAATAAATATGCATTTCATTAATTTAGAATTATAAGTCTACAATGCCTTTATTCAAAAAAATTATTTATTATAAAAAAAATATTTTAAAAAAAAAGAGGATATAATTTCATTAGTTGTAACATCTACGATCTTAAAACTTGAAAGCACAACAATGAGCACTGGAACTCTGAAAAGGTAAAAATGTGCCTTGTAAAGTAGAAAAATATTAAACAATTATTGAAAAGATTAAATTTAATGCATGTCTTCAACACAAATCACTAAAATTAGTAATTAGTGATTCATTCAAGATCAAATGATATATATATATATATATATATATATATATATAACCTATGATGTAAATATTGGAAGGCACAACAATGTGTTCTAGAGGCTCATTAATATTCACTCCAAATTTATTAAGTCATTGTTATAGTACAAAATTAAGTTTATTTGTCACTATTATAAGGTTGAAATATTCATATAAAACATATTTAATCCATAAATACAGGTAGGTTTGACATAAAATTTTGAAAATTACATACTACTCCCACATGGTATTAATTGAACCATGCATGCATATAATAATATTTATAATTGCATGCATGTGTAAAGTGGATGGTTGGCAATAGGGCACATACCCCCTATACTTTTTATTTAATTCAATTTTGAGGTTTTGATCCATTTAAATTAATATTTTAATTATTTCAGCCATTTTGTTGCAAAGGAATGGAAGAGAATTAATACCGATTTTGACTTTTAACTATCAATTTGATTTTTTTTTTTACAGTATACTCACAATCTCATCATGTACACATCATTTATTTATTTGAAATATCATAAATTTTGGTACTTCATTTATTAAAAGGCATTTCGCAGTTCACCACCCCTAGTTTGATGGGCTACCCCTATCGCCCTAATGCCCTAATTTTATATGAATTTTGTCTATAAATCTAGTTAATAATGACTAGTGACTAAGTCTTAAATTTTTTTTATTACAAAAAGAAAAGTTATTCTAGAATTTGATTAAAAATTGGAATAAGAAAGAAACTATGGTTTAAAAAGTCATGTAACGTACTCCGATCAACAATCATTTAATACATATATAGTCACTCCACGTTTACACTTTACCATTAATGTATGTGTTGAGAGTTTGAGGAGAAGCTATCAAGCATTGAATGGAAAACCAACCACCATGGACATGGTCAAAAGAAGCCCTAAGAGTCTTAGACTCTTAGTTGAGCACTTCCCATATGGAGGTCATGAGACCGAGCCTCAGTGGAAGCGAATTGACTCTTTGTGTTTCAACAGGTTGAGAAAGTATATATATATATATATATATATATATATATATATATATATATATATATATATATATATATATATATATATATATGATAGATACTACAATGTAATAGGGTGAGTTGAATTCAAAAAAAAAAAAAAAAAGTTGAGCCCTTCCCATAATTTTCTTAGTGCGATTCACATCTCATGTGTAATTTGTAAGTTATTACATAAATTCAAGATTTACTCAGTGCATACCATCTATAGGTAGCAGTAATTACGAGTTTCATGGTCACACAAAAAATAATAATACCATTAAATAATAATTGTAAATTTTCCTCCTCAAAAATAATTTCTTCATTTTACCAAATTTAATCTTCTATAGTTCTACTCCGTATCATATAATCTGTGCTTAACTCTGGTTTTTTAAATGATCTTAGGGATGACTAAAATCTATAAAAATCAGGCTAAAATATGACAAAATCATTATCGAAAACAAAATCTATTTCAATTTAACAATTCATTTAATACACCTGTTGATTTGATGGGAGCGAGAACAAAGAAAACCGACTGCTCGAGTAACCAATAATCAATTACGAAACCAATCAAAATTTTCAGTCGGCAATTGGTTATAAAGTTTTAAAAAATTAAGTTATTTAGGTTATTTTAATTTTTCAATCAGGTATGATCAGTGTTGTAAAAATCGGTCCAAGCGGTCGTCTAGGTACTAAGCGTCTCTAAATCAAGACGATTAAGCCCTAGGCAATTTTTAGTCAGTGCGCTGAATAACCGACCGACCGACTAGGCACCCTAGACGTTGAGTTGGGTGCCTAACTTGGCCGAGTTGGCGCCAACTCGGCTGAATAGGCACCCAAATCGACTAGTGTCCAACTCGACCGAGTCAACGCTCAACTCGGTCGAGTGATTTTTTTGCCTGCTCGATTGTTCCTCTTCTCTATTCCTCCCGTCATTTACTCAACTAACCATCTAACATATGTAGGTGACTTGTTTGTAGGATTATAACAATCTAACAACTCACATCCTTGAGTGGAAAACGTAAAGACGATATTGTCAAATTACTCGACCACCTAGGCATCCCTCAAACGTTCAACTAGCGCCTAGCGCTTTCTGCAACACTGGGTATGACTATCTTTATGATTAAAAATTGAATAAACATTTAACCATAGAAATGTTCAATGGTCAATTATCAACTAGTTATAACTAATTTAAAAATTTTCAATTATTTTGGGTATTAATCGAAAACCGACTAAAACCAACAATGGCATGCCCTACATGTTGAAAGGAGTTGATATCAACTTTACATTTCTCAACGAAATATTATAACAATTCGAAAGGTTCTAGTCGCTAACATTGCTAATTTGCTAGTTGTCTCTTAATGACACACCGGCCACTTTAATTATCACTTTCCATTATTAAATACATTACCTTTAAATTTTCTCCACGTCAAACAATATTTCATCCCATGAAAAGGAAATCATCATTTGTCTTTGGTCACTAATCACACTAGTCACAGCCAAACAGTTGAGAGACAGCATCATGCTAACCACAATTATTAAATGAGATAGTTTGTGTTTTGCAAGAGTATTAGTATGCCATAGATTTTAAAGATTTCCATTACATTTAATGCATAATCTAATCACATCCTCAAGAGAAGCAAGCATTACCGCAATAGTTATGCCATGTACCAGAGTTCATATTGGATTTGCATTGTGAATCCTGATTTTGTACCTACAGATAACAATTTTTGTGCATACAAACAAATAACTTGATAATTGCTGACACGTAATATAATAGTTACAGGTATAGAAATTGTATGTGTCAAATATAGATACAAAATCTGAAGGTTATTTTTGGACTAAGGTCTTGAATGCAATGTAGACCCTGGTACATGGTATAATTTACCATTGGACAGCTAGATAGCCTAGATTTTCAACTTTTTTTTTTTCTCGACGTAATGACATCCAACATTCCTACGATTGTAAGACTAATTTGAATTTGGCCCAAGTTTCACCCGCATAGGATTGCCAAATGGCCTGCCTCGGAGTTCTTTAACATGACACATATATAAGACTACAAGAGTCGACCTTCTGACTTTCTGACTTTGCAGTTACATTAGCCAGCCGGACAGCTAGATTTCCAACCACCTTATTTTGAAAATCATAAAACGTGTGGAAGTAGTACATAGTACATAGTACATAGCAGGCAGGGCTTGAAAGTCACACACACTAGTGAAGGCAGTACATAGTGCATACTATGGCCATGTAACAATTGAAAGAATATATAATTGAAATTGAATTATTCTGTATCAAAATCAGTGGCAAGTAACTTGTACCTTCCTTTGATGATGTTATTAACTTCCCTGAGGTGTAAATTTACCCTTGAAAAGAGTGCTGTTAATAGACCAAACTTTTAATCTTAAATATTTGAGGATTGGCTGCAGGAGACTGGGAGAGACAGAACTTCAGTTAGGCCAGGATTATAGGTGGCTCGCCGACAGCTCTTTCCATTCGAGAGTACCAATCACCAATGCGAGTGTTCTCCACCATGTCTTGACCAGATTTTAAGTAGCGGATTGGTCTCAAGACACCAAAGACAGCAAGATCAGCTAAATTTGGTTTAGACCCACCTGTTAAAAAGAAGGACGATCAAGGAAGGACAATAGTCACAATACTGGACATGGTATGGAAGCAGTCGGAATCAAACAGAAAATCTCGTATAGAATACAAACCAACCTAGAAAATCTCGCCCATTCAAAGCATCAACCCAGGTTTCTGCTGCTTCATACAACGCTGCACGCTCATCAGTGATGTTATATTTTTTCTTCAATTTTTTGGATACGAAATACATGGCTGTAGCTCCAGCATACTTTGCCACTGTTCTCTCATAAAAGGTGAAATTACCTGGAAGCATAAGAAAAAGAGTACCAGGTCTTAGGGCAGGGAAGGCAGAACAGGAGTCATAATCAGATACAATGGTGAACAGATAGCAGCCATGCCATTTTGATTACAAAGAACTGATTGAAGGCAAATTTTATCAGCCATGGAGGTAACTAATTAATTCCAGTCAAATCTTTCTTTCCAGAAACGTGACAACAGGGTCTCTAAAATGTTTTACATATTCACCAGCAATATGGGATCTTACCTTTAGATGTGATGTAATCAAATGATTCCAAGGCCTCGGAAGCATTTCGATATATATTTGGCGACAAGACATGCACCAAGTGATTATCCACCCACCTAAACGTATAACATGTCCTTATTTCAAACCACTATTTACCAATTTAGGATAGTAAAAGACAAATTTTAAATGTCAGGAATCTTTCACAATTAACAAATCTCCCTACACCAACTCATGGATTCTGAGAGAAAGTGCACTAGTTAAGCTACATTTTCATTATAAATTTATAAGAGGTATAAGACATTCATACTTGCGCCACTTATTCTCTTCTTCAACATCGAATGTGGATTTAGCAGTGATCTTAGGGCGAACCTTTTGGGAAAGCTTATCAATTATATCTGCATACAAACAATGGGAATGGCTTGGAAGTTAACCAAGGAATAGAACATATCAGTATTAATATGCTTCTGATCATTTTAAAGTTGTAGTTAGTTAAGATGATACTATAAAGATTCAATTAATACCTGATGAGTCCACCAATTGTTCACCATCTACCATCAAAATAGGAACTTTCTTGTAATCTGACCACTTGATTTCATTTTTGCTAATTGGATTGACCTCCACGATTTTGTAAGGTATATCACAATAATCTAGGAATGCTGGAATAGCAGATGAAGAAAAAAAAAAATTAACACAAGTTAGTATGCTAAAATTTCAAATAAGGAATGGTCAATTGAATCAAAATTTGATTAAACAATCCAAATTTAATTGCAAAATCTCGAACAAGCTAACTTTCCATAAACAAATAAACCCTAGTTACAACCTACACATTAAAAATTACTGGAACCGAAGCTGAAGACGCACTTGACAAAATGAAAATTGAAGTAAACTAATCACATTCTGGAATAGGACGATAATATGAATACCTTTAACCTTGTTACAGAAAGGACAAGCTTCGTACTGATAGAGAACGACGTCGTTAGGGCGAAATTTCGGATTGATCGGCTCTTTTGCGTGGACCTCATAAGTCAATGCGGTGGCCGCGACAGAGAAGAGCATTGTTCCGGCGACGGCACGAGCAGCGGCGCTCGAGGACTGATCCTCGAGCTTATTACAGGACAACCAGCGAGACCTAGCATCGGAAATGCCGCTTGAGCTGTAAAGAGACGCCTGTACGATCCGGTAGTTTGAACTTTTACCGCCGGCGGCCCGGCACACTGCGGCGAGTGCACTTAGCCTCCTCATTTTCCAGAGATCCGTTGCACGGCCGGAAAATTTGATCGCCTGGAATTCGATCCGCAGCTACTCGTTTCGCCGTTCCGATGGGTTTTGTGAGGGTTTTATGAGTTGCCACGTCAGCAAAGTAATTTGGGCTTGTCTTAACTGTCTTGAAGCCTAATTACAACCAATCATATACTGGGCCTAAAAATATACGGAGTATTATACAATAAAATGGGTTGATATAGTTCGCCAGGCCCAATTAAAGGTACAAAACATGGGCAACACTTTGAGGCCTTTATTTCAGGCTTTCCTTACGAAATATATACTCCTATCTGTCTCATTTTACTTGTCTTGTTACTGTTCATTAGTCAAAATAATTCTTTTTTTATTGTTTGATTTACAAATTATTACATAGGAATGAAGTTTACTCAGTGCACACTCTCAAATGTTTTTCCCGTGCTTTCAAAATGAAGGCTTTAAAAGAAAATTCCCTTCTTAAAGGCACACATAAGTATCATCCAAATTGGATTTTGATGGCTTTAACAAAAAAAAAAAAAAAAATTCCCTTCTTAAAGGCACACATAAGTGTCACCCAAATTGGATTTTGATGGCCATCTCTCATTTATTCTCCTTAGCACTATCTTTGATTCTAAATCTCCTGCAATTTCACCACCATCTTTTTAACACTATACACAGAATCTGAATCTGTTCTCTATTAGCTCCCTCTTCCTTCTAGTGGAGAATATATGCTGTCTTGTTCCTTACAATTCGTGCGGTTTTCATTCTCTCTGTGCAATCCAATAATCTAACTTAGAACCACCAACAAGCATTGGGTGCCATTTTCTCTCATTCATTTTAGTATAAAGTTGCTCTCAAAAGACACTTTTCCCCAACAGTTGACTTCCATTCAATGGCAGTGTAAATTAAATTTTGTATCATGAGCACAAACTTCTTGTTGACAAAAGTGCGTTTGGATTCTTATTCTTGTTTTCAATCACATCGTTTCGTGTAAAACAAAAATTTTGTGGGCTAATAGTGTTTTTTTTTTTTTTGGGTGACGAGTGAAACATATATATAGCTACTGCTTGAGGATAAATCACGTTCATGTGTAATAATCCACAAATCACCGTGCTATTGTATGTTTCCGAGAAGGAATAGGCTACTATAGTTCACATCAGGCGTCTTTGAACAACAGATGCCTGAAGTCAGAACTATTAGCGTCACATTCATAGGCGTTGTTGTAAAACGGACGCCTATTGCTTCCTACAATAGATGCCTATGACCTATTTTGTACTAGTGGCGCCAGTGGGTGAACCTCACTAGAAAAACTATACTCCAGACTCCAGTATCAACTCTGTTATTGTATAATGGCACACAAACCACACATGATAAAAAAATCTTGTGCGACAAGCTTGATCAAGAGGAGGTATTAACAATAATTGAACTAGTAATGTTTTGGTACAAGAATCATGCTTTACATATCCACTCGAGTACCTCTTTCAGAGTAATATTGCGCATTTTAGTTGTAGTACAAGTGTCTTAGTTTGGAGAAAAGAAACATCCCACAATTAATATGGGTTTTAAATGGAATCATTTGGTTCATGCTTTTAAACATTGTGATCCAGCTTTGGATCGGAGTTTGGTTTGTACTTTCTTATAAGATGTAATGGGGTTTGACATTCACTTGATTATATTAATACCAACTCCCTATAGTGCATTCCACCGGACAACAATAATCCTAGTTTGGTTAATCTAGAACATATGTTACAGATTTTGTCAAATAGGGATACTAAAACATATGTTACCACCAATGAATTTGTGATCTAGTGGCACTCGATTTCACCTCAATGTGAAAGAGGTTGGGTTCGAAACGAAAAGACAAATGTATTAAGGAGTAACTTTTTTGATAATCCATGTTTAGTGATTCTAAATTCTCTCTTCACTTCTGCGCACAAGAGATCTTTATTCTTTACCACCATTAATTGGTCAAAATTGAACCCACCTTATTGCAGAAAGTAAGACTATTTGTTGAGTGTGTAACCAATTGAGCTACTCAGCACGCACGATAATTCTTTCTTGGCTCAAAAGCACGAACTACAGCAAGGTTGAGGTCGAATATGATGCTCAATTTGTCATTCAAAGCATCAATTCCGCAACTGACTCATCTTCCTTTGACCTCCTTTGACCTTGTTATCTAGGATATGATATTAAGTGTCTACTATATTAGCTAGGTATTCTATTTTCAATGCAGATCGTAAAGATTGGTTCGTCAAACCTCCTTCCTTCATTTGTAATGCTCGTTCCTTTAACCATTCTATATTTTAAAAAAAAAAAAAAAAAAACACGATAGTTATAAAAATGAGTTTGACTCGTGTACTATGAAGTTAGAGTGGAGACAAATGATAGTTAAGACTTGGCAGATGGGAGGACAGGAGGTCATAATGAGAAGAGGGAGGATCAGATTTGGTCATGCATAGCTTAACTAAAGAACAAAAAGAGGAGAGTGGACTTTTGACTTGCAGCCGAACTGAAAGTCAGAAGGGTAAAATAGGGACGTCCGTTTGGGAAAAGACACAGACAGCCTTTGCTCTGGGCCCCAACCTCCATTTGCACGAAATTAAAAGTACATCATCCTTGTTGATAGTGCACATTTCCGATTTCTTCATACTATATCATGGATTATATGAATTCATTTTTTTTTGAAGCCTATTCATTTTCAAACTTATACACATGTAAATTAAGTCATTCTAATTTTAAAATTTAATATTAAATTGTATACTTATAAACCAGTTGTCCTAGCCAAAGTATTAGCTACCTGATTCGCTGACCTCCTGATATAGTGCACAGAAACATTGCCCACATCACTAACAATGAAATGACATTGCTTTACAACCAAACCCACATATGAAAGGTCTAGAGTTTGAGAATTAAAAGCAGTACAAAAATTTAAGCAACCAGATTCAATAACATTAGGACGATCGTTCGCTTTGAGCCATGATAGAGCCTCCCTGACAGTTATTGCTTCGGCCAAATAAGGATCAGTACTACAATCCAACCGACCACTAATCGTTGCACCCCATTATGGTCATGCACTACTGCACCAAAACCAGCTCCATTCCCAAACACGATTGCATCGACATTACATTTAATTCTACTCATAAAATAAATAATCTTAATTTTACAATATTTTAACAAATTTTTTAAAATCTTGATTTTTTGAGTACTATAGACACCATTCAAACCTATAATCTTTTTGTTGGAAGAGTCACAGTTATACATAATTATTTGGCGAAACTAAAATCTTAATTTAAAATGCTTAGAAACCTAGAAGGCTATAAGGGAATAACATTAGATCCATGCATTTCCCCCAACCCTTTTCCATACGGTTTTGATTAAAAAAACAATAAACAAAGATTGTTTTCAGAGATTTTGGTGATTGGATGGAGCCTTTGATTCGGTGTTCTTTTCCACGGCAATGGCTACTCTCATATCCTTTCTACTTGTTCAAATAGCCACCCTATCCCCTATTCTCTTTCTGCAAATCTCCCATTTCTTAAATTCTTAGTTTCCAGTCTCCAGCTAAACCGCCATTGATAACTCTCCCAAAGATCAAGATGCATTCTTCTTCTTTCTCTCTTTTCATTTCCTTTATGATTTTCTTCTTCCTGTTTTCCACTTCCATTCTCCATGCCTCTGATCTTGACGTGCTGCTGAAGATGAAGGCTTCCATGGTCAGGCAGAAGAGCTCCGGGCTGAGTGACTGGCGAGACGCCGGCAATAATGCTACCTCCGCCGCCGCCGTGCATTGCTTCTTCTCCGGCGTGAAGTGTGACGGAGATTCGCGGGTGATTGCTATAAATATTTCCGGTGTTCCGCTCTTCGGCACGCTCCCGCCGGAGATTGGGCTGTTGGATCGGCTTGTTAACTTGACTCTCATCGGCGATAACCTCACCGGAGAGCTGCCGCCGGAGATGGCGAAGCTCACGGCGGTGAGAGTTATTGCTCTGGAGAATAATACTTTTTCCGGTGACTTCCCCGGGGAGATCTTGGCTGGGATGACGGAGCTTGAGGTTTTTAACGTTTACAACAATAACTTCACCGGGAGGTTACCGGTGGAGTTTTCGAAGATGAAGAAACTGAGGATTCTTACTCTCGCCGGGAATTACTTCGCCGGAGAAATCCCCGCGGCGTACTCTGAGATCACTAGTTTGCAGATTTTGTACTTACAGGCAAACTCACTCACCGGTGTTATACCTCCAAGCCTGTCTAAACTCCCCAACCTTCAGGAACTACGGCTCGGCTATTACAACACATATCACGGCGGCGTTCCGCCGGAATTCGGCTCGTTTGCCTCTATCCGCTATATCGATCTCAGCAGCTGTAACCTCTCCGGCACCATTCCGGCGAGCCTCGGGAATTTGAAACGCCTGCATACTCTATTCCTGCAAATGAACAATCTCACCGGTCATATTCCGGCGGAGCTGGGGACTATGGAGAGTTTAATGTCTCTGGATGTTTCGTATAACAATATGACCGGAGAAATTCCTGAGAGTTTCTCTCAGTTGAAAAATATGACGCTGTTAAACCTGTTCAATAACAAATTCCACGGTGGCATCCCCGCGTTTATCGGCGACCTTCCGAACCTAGAAACGTTACAGGTTTGGGGTAACAACTTCACGTTCGAATTGCCCGAGAATCTCGGGCGTAACGGCCGGTTGCTGTATCTGGACGTAGCGTCCAACCGTTTCACCGGTACGATTCCGAAACATCTCTGCGCCGGCGGGAAGTTGAAGATCATGATTCTCATGGAGAATTTCTTCTTCGGTCCGATTCCTGAGGAACTCGGCGAGTGCAAATCGTTGACTAGGGTTCGCGTTATGAATAATTTTCTCAACGGAACGGTTCCGCCCGGGTTCTTCAATCTGCCGCTGCTCGATATGCTTGAGCTGAATAACAACTTCTTCTCCGGCGAGCTCCCGGCGGAGATTTCTGCCAGGAAATTAACGAATCTCGGTGTTTCAAACAATATGATCGGCGGCGAGATCCCTCCGGCAATCGGGGGATTAGAGAGTCTCGTGAAGTTGTCGCTTGGCGGGAACAACTTCGTCGGGGAAATCCCTAATGAAATTTCGAATTTACGGAAGCTATTGACGATTGATTTGAGCGGCAACGTTTTAAAAGGCGAGATTCCGAGTTCAATATCTCAGTGCACCCAGCTGAGCTCCATTGATTTGAGCGGAAACAATCTCAGCGGTGAAATTCCTAAGCAAATCTCAGAGCTTCACAGTTTGAACGCACTCAACTTATCCGGCAACGCGCTCACCGGCGCAATTCCCGCTGAACTAGGGCAAATGAACAGCTTAACCGTCTTGGATCTTTCCTACAACGATTTCACCGGCCGGAGACCGGCCAACGGGCAGCTAAGGCTCTTCGGTGACCGGTTTTTCACCGGAAATCCAAACCTCTGTTCACCTCACGCCCGATATTGCTCCTCAGCTTCATCTTCCTCCGCCTCTCGCAACAACCACTCCCACGTTTTCACCACGACGAAGATGGTGATCACGATCATAATCCTAGTCACGGTTGCGCTTTTGTTGGCCGTCACGTGCGTGATAATCCGGCGGGAGAAGATCCGGAAATCAAAAGCGTGGAAACTCACGGCGTTCCAGAGACTCGATTTCAGAGTAGACGATATTCTCGAGTGCTTAAAGGAGGAGAACATCATCGGCAAAGGCGGCGCCGGGATTGTCTACCGAGGATCCATGCCCAACGGCGTCGACGTGGCGATCAAAAAGCTAATCGGCCGCGGCACCGGCTGCCACGACCACGGCTTCTCCGCGGAGATTCAAACGCTCGGCAGAATCAAACACCGCCACATCGTCCGATTGCTCGGATACGTTTCCAACAACGACACAAATTTGCTGTTATACGAATACATGTCGAACGGGAGCTTAGGCGAGATGCTTCACGGGACCAAAGGCTCGTATTTGCAGTGGGAAACGCGGTACAGAATCGCCATGGAAGCCGCTAAGGGGCTCTGCTACTTGCACCACGATTGCTCGCCCGCCATTATTCATAGAGACGTCAAGTCGAATAACATCCTGCTCGACTCTGACCACGAGGCCCACGTTGCTGATTTCGGGCTCGCTAAGTTCTTGCGGGACGCCGGTGTGTCCGAATGCATGTCCTCCATCGCCGGATCTTATGGCTACATTGCACCAGGTACGGCCATGAAATGTTTGCACTTTTTTTTTTTTTCTTTTTAATACTATTGACTCTATTATAATGATCCAAACTTATATGTTTGCTGTTTGGTTAACTGAGGCTTAGATTCTAACAAATGTTTTGTTTTGAATATGTAACAGAGTACGCATACACATTGAAGGTCGATCAGAAGAGCGATGTGTACAGTTTCGGTGTAGTGTTACTAGAGTTGATCACGGGGCACAAACCGGTGGGCGAGTTCGGGGACGGGGTGGACATAGTGAGGTGGGTGAGGAAGACCATCTCGGAGCTATCTCAGCCATCCGATGCGGCCTCCGTGCTAGCCGTGGTGGATTCTAGGCTCAATGGCTACCCACTCCAGGGCGTGATGAACTTGTTTAAGGTTGCCATGTTTTGCGTTGAAGATGAGAGTTCTGCCCGACCAACTATGAGAGAAGTTGTTCACATGCTCACTAATTCTCCCCAACCTGCCCCTACCTTCCTCACTCTTTGAGACTAATCACCTATTTTATTATTTTTATTTTTAAAAATGGGATAAGGCATGTATTGTAGAAATAAAAATGTGTAATCTTTGTATTGTTCTTGGGTGCAATCTATCACCCAAAATTTCGAGAACAAACTGATCGAGCTACTCGTGAGAGTCATATTTGAATTGTTCTATTGTATAATGTTGGGTTGGATACATTGTTACATACATGACTTGAATAATGCCGGGAGAGCTTTTCAAATAATGTTAATGTATGATTGTAGTTTTGTTATGATACTAAAAAAAAACATAGTTATGAAGTATTATTTATTTAATGGATCGCCTTTATACAAATCAAATTTAGTAAGATTGGGTGGAATATGAATTTCGTATCAAAATGTCATGAATTTAATTTTTTGTTAACAATCTTTTGGTTGTATTTGTCGCACAGTGTTTTCATAATGCGTTTTATCTCGGTGAAGAGGGAAAACCGCAACCACTACGTGGATGTGTACACTAGGAAGATCTTGTGCAATGTGCTAGACCGAGAGAGTGTTGATAATAATCAAAATTGTGACCTTTTGATACTATAATCATGCTTCATCCACTTAGTCAACCATTTAGGGGCATTTTAATCTTTATACTAATTATTTGAAAAAAAATTTATGTTTTGCGAACCAAACAATGAAATTAAATAATTTATTTTTTCATGAAATTGAAATTCAATTCATTTTCGATTATTTTCTATGAACCAAACCAATCATTATTGTGTGGACCATACTATTAAATAATGCACATTCAATATAAAAATAATGTACATTCAGTACAAAATTAATGTACATTTAATACATTAATAATGTACATTTGATTATGATCCGCATAGCTGTGTGGATCATAATTTGCCGAACCCAACCAGCTATTTATATTTTGGTTTAGCAAATGGGCTTTACCCACAAAATATGAGGCCCGATTAAGCAATAAAAGGCTGTCCAGTTCACTTCAATTCCCCAACCCGGTTTCCAGGCTTTGTAGCTACGGAGTATTTGAAAACTGAAAACTCATTTTTCCGCCAATTCTTCATTTCCTTACAGGTTGATCGTCGGACAGGGAAGGTAAGACTGTTACTCTGTAAGAGGATGGAGGCGAAAAGCCCACCGTCGTGCCCCAAAACTGTGACCGTTCGCCGGAACCCCCATCGGCGGGCTCGAGATACTCCGTTAACGAATGTACCGGTGCCTTTTCCGAAACCAACTTCAAAAAATGATATCTCTTCTTTTCCAATTGAAGAGATTCTCTCTATTGAAGTTAAATCAAATTCAGAGGCTGAGCCAGTATCAGCTGAAGAACCGGTTTCGGAGAGTCTCAAAGTTTATTTGAGAATCCGGCCGGTTGTTGTTCAGAGCTATGCTGCGAAGAAGGCAAAAATTGGAGCTGAAAATTTACAGGTGAAGAATGCTTGGCCTAGAAACCCTAGAGCGAAGAGCGCTGTAGAGAAAAAGGTAAAAAAGAGCAGCGAAACTTGCATAACGGTGAATGATTCACATTCCATTACGCTCCAACCGCCGGCGAAGTTGCAAAACAGCAGGCGGATTAAATCCGAGGTTTACGAAGGCTTTTCACACGTCTTCTCTCCAGAGGCATCTCAGGTCTGGTTTATTGTTATTCTCTGAGCTTCGTTGTTTACTTGTTTGTAGGGGTTAATAATTGAATTGAGACCACATCTTACGGAACTTTTGTTTTGTATTACAGAAGGAAGTGTATGAGAAAATGGTGAATCCTTTGGTTAATGACTTTATCCGGGGAAGGAGTACGATGTTGGCTGCTTTAGGCCCAAGTGGCTCTGGAAAGACACATACAATATTTGGATCTGGGAAGGACCCAGGTATGGTGACGCTGGCACTTCGAAAACTGTTCTCAGAAGAAGATGCTGCAAAAACTGAATCGTCAAGGTTATTTTAAATTTGGTGCAGTTTATGGTACCTTAATGTTAAGTTTTGCTGCCCGTGATTACTTGTGATAGTTATTGACCAATATTCTTCTCAAGTGAAAGATGCAAAAATTAACTTCTATAATGCTTAATACAATTGAAGCTCTGGTTGTTTGATGCCATTTTTGAATATCTTGTTCTAACTTTATGAAGCTTTTAATATTCAGAAGTTTTTACTCAGTATTTAATTTCTGTGATTGTTGAAATTTGTTACAATTGATCAACTGGCTATTTCTTCTCTGAATTATTCATGGGCAGATAGAAGTAACCTGTTATTGATTATCATGCTTTACCATGGCCAGGTATTTCTACCTTTCGATGTTTGAAATTTGTTCTGAGAAAGGAAAGTCTGAAAAGATATTTGATTTAGCCCAAGATAGGACTGATTTATGCTCACAGCAGACATCTATTAAAGGCCTGCAAGAGGTTTCACACTATACTGTTCTGTTCTTTTGCTGCAATTTTACTGCTTTTCTAATACTAAAGTACTAAACAATCTCATTTTTGTTTTGATGTACTTCTATAGACCAGAATTTATGACATACAGCAGGCTGAATCCATAATAGCCAGCGGATTGTTAAGACGTTCCACAGCCACAACTAACTCAAATAGTCAGTCTAGGTGCTTGACACCTACTAATAGTCTAATTCTAGAGCAATTATTTTTTGCATGCTTGATATGTCTATATATGTGTGTTGTATTGCTGTTTCATTACATTATTATGTCTATACAGTCGCTCTCAATGCATAATAAACATTCGCTGTGGTCATAAGAAGGCCGATGAGGAAGTTGGTGAAACTTCAAATAGCTCTGTCTTGACAATAGTTGACCTTGCTGGGGCTGAAAGGGAAAAAAAGACAGGAAATCAGGTATCAACTGTATCCTGCAACTTGGCGGAATAGTGTTCACTAGCATGTATCATAAACCTTGAAACTCTCATTTTAAACTCTATAGGTAGGAGCAATTTATTGACTTTCTTGACAACTTGTATGTTCTTTTTCTTATGTTGTTCAATCCCTGATACACTACTATTTTGGAAAGCTCATAAAAGAGGGTTAACTCCAAGTTGGATTTGAATTCTGAGCATTCTGTCTTTTTCTGTTTTATATGTTGCTATTTTTCTTGTGGTAAAATCTTACTGACAACTTCACTTATGTATAGGGGGCTAGATTGCTTGAAAGTAATTTTATCAACAACACTTCAATGGTATTTGGACAGTGTTTGAGGGTATGTATTTCAAGTTTATTTGTATGGTTTTGATTTTATTGGCAACTAGATTTTCCATCTTCCTTGTGCACCCTTATATGCTGCTTTCCATTTCTTCCTTCTATATAAGCATGCAAATGTATATCCATACGCTAGTTTTCTATCATATTGCTTCATCTACCCATTGCAGTCGTTACTGGAACATCAGAAGAACCCCAAAAAACCAATGCAGAAACATTTCCAAAATTCCATGGTAATACAATTTACAGTATCATTTTCTTTTCCTACAATCCGACCACTGTTGCTGCTTTTATTTCTGTTTGTTCTTCCTTTTCCTTCTAATATTTACATCTTTGTATCAATTACAATACTCTTTCTCTATTGAAGAAAATTTGTAGACTCCACTCTGCCTTTTTGTTTTCTATATGAGATGGATATTTCTGCTTATGACATTGTCTTGTTTCCCTATGATTAGTTGACAAGATATTTACGAGATTATTTGGAGGGCAAGAAGCGGATGGCATTGGTATGTTCTTTGTACTTTTCTTAACAAGTAGTATGCTCTTTATTGTTGAGTAGTTTACGTGAATAGCTTTTGGTTTTGTTAGATTTTTCATTCTCAATTTCTCATAAAATGCTAATCCATATTTATTGTTTATAACAAATGCGGAGTATTTCAAATCTCAGCACTGACAGTTTAGTTGTTTTATTTCGCTATTCAGCTTTTGACTGCTAGGCCTGAGGGAGAAGACTATCTTGACAATTCTTTTCTGCTAAGGCAGGCTTCACCATATACAAAAATAAAGTATGAAAGCTTCGTGAGAATTGTTTATTTTGCCTATCTTGTCTTTTAAGGAATTTCAACGATAATTACTTGTGGCTATAGGTTTGACTGCATTGAAGAACCAATAAATTTGAATTGCAATAAAAGGCCTAGTCAAACAATGCCTATGCCAGAGCAACTCAAAAGAATGAAGATTGGTGACATTGAAGCTTGCAGTGTATCTTATCTTAATCATTTTTTGTCTATGTCCATTCTTTATCATTCATCTTAAATCTTTGACTATTATTAATTTCTTGCAGTGTGGTGGAATAAAGATGGAGAAGGGTTCTTCACTTTTAAAAGAAGGTTATCGAAAGTTCCTTCTTTGTATTTGTTCTCTTTTCTTCTGTATTCTGTAGCATGTTTCTTTAGGTTGGCCATTGATTGAGAATGTTGATACATCAATTGCATGTGCAACATAGAGCTCACTGCTGGAGGGGTTGATGATGTCAAAAAAAAAGATAGAGAATATCAGGTTTTACTGGGATTTTCAAAAGGGCTATGGAATGTCTTGAAAGAATACAAGAAGAAACTTGAGGTTCTGTATTCATTATTTCACTGTATATGGAGGTTTTTGAGTTAGATAAGCATAACTCAAGTAATGTTTGCTTGTAATCAGGTTGCTGAAAATGAAATCCACTGCCTTAGAGAGGAACTGAAGGACTTCAAAAGCCAGCATTCTTCTCAAATCATGCTTTCTGCTAAGGTGCCCTCCACTGAAGATCATCAGTCAACTGAAACAGAAGAGGTACAAAAATAGCAATGTTTGAAAATTTGGCTTTTCTTCTTCTGCCTTTTCTATTTTTATTTCTTTATCCTCTTTCAGGGTAAAATTTAGGAAGTAATGTATTTGAGATTCTGATATTTGTTCAGGTGAATTCAGAACTTTCTTCTTGTCAGCTAACATCATCAAATCAGACTGGAAGTAAGGAGTTATGTGATCATATTGTAAGGCAGAAACCTTCCTCTTTTCGGCCTCTCCCTTGACATGAGTTGACACTAATAGTACAAGATTTTAAGTTGTCTTATGTTTAAATGATTAGGTTACCAGCTCTAGATCATGCACTGGTGAGGCATTATATGAGGAAAATTGCTGTCAGGATTATAATGAGAAATTTGTGGTATAAATAGTTAGAATTGATGTGTTGAATTGTATACTTTTGTTTTCTTTGACTGCATATATAAAAATGAAGCAGCTAATTTATTGTAGAGAAATTGATGAACAGCTCAAAAAATCCTTTGAGGATACAGCCGGTGTTGAAGATCTGAAGTTACAAGATGTTGATGCAGAATATACTTACTCCAACTGTGAAGCACCTGGTATTTTGATGGATTCATGCCTGTGCCAGTATCTGGATGATGAAAAATCTGAGGAAAGGACTGGTAATAGTTGGAGTTCTAAGCCATGCAATATATGAAGTACTTTTGTGTGACTACTTGTAGAGTTCTAGTGCCAGAGTTTTCTAGTTCTTAAACTGAGGCCACTTGCATTTCTTTTAACTGCTTCCTCATTCACATATGGTTTGCAATATGATAATTTCATTGCTTGCTCAGATTCAACTCCCGTGAAGTCCACAACCGAATCTTGTCTATTGCCTAATTATGGCAAGTCTCAACTGCAGAATGAAGTGGTAAAGGTAAATTCTAATTTGTGGTACTTCTGATTATTATACTCTATATTCTGAATTTTGATTTTCTTGCAAACAGGATGGTGAAAATGAAACCTGCACCTTACTAGAGGAATTTAAGGATTTAAAGAGTGAACACTTCTCTCAAATCATAGCATCATCTGAGGTGTCCTCCACTGAGGATCATTGTTCTGTTGACCTTGAGGAGGTAATAACTGCAGAATTGAATGATAGGAATCATTTATGCTTTTTCTTTGGCTTTGCTATGCTATTTTTTATGAGATTGTAGATAACTAGATATTGTCTTTTCATGTTGAGAACTCTGACATTTGACATTACCATGAATGTTTTGATTTCTCTTCTTTTGGATCTCTCTAATTCTCTATAGCTTTGCAGTTGTAATTTGTAAATACCTGGAATAAAATTTCTGACAAGTATACTTAGACCTAAATATTAGGTGAATAGATTTTAGTTTCTTGAATTGCACATACAACAATAGAAGAAGCTTGTTGAGGTTGAGTTTAAATAATGTGTCTTCTTAACAACTGAAACTTTTATTAGTTTAGGCAGAACACTTCATTCAATAAAGCTAATCTATTGTTCCTAATTGAGAAGCAGTACAGAAAATCTCCTGAAGATCCAAACTCAGAAGATGTGGAAGTGGAAGATACTCCTTTGGAATGGAAAGCACCCACGATTTCAGCCAATTCAAGCCAGTGCAGTGATCAGGAAGATGAAAACACCAAGGAAAGTTCAGGTAATAGTCAAAATTGTAAGTTACACCTAGCATTAACTTCCAAAAATTTTTGCCAGGCTACTCATGCTGCCATAGCTTTACAGTTTTAAGCAGCAGCAAGCCAGCAACCTTTGTACTAATTTGACCAATTCTTTGTTCACCTAGTTTGGTAAAATATGTGTGATCTTCACTTGGTTTTTTTTTTTTTAAGATTCAACCATTGTGGAGGTTGAGGCCAACTCTGCACTACCACCTAATGTCATCGGATTCCAACCACAGTGTGAAGAGGAAAAGGTAATTTCTGCTTTAAATTCTTTTGTGTATGAACCATGATGTTTTGACATTTGATCATTATGATTATGCTCTTCCACCTTCACTTTCTTGTATGTCTACTTGGTCTCATTTCTGAGAAACAAGTCCCATATACTTTTTGTTTTCAAATTAGACACCTAACAACTCATGATGCTCGTCTGTTTTTGTTTAACTCAGAAACACTTGCAAGCACCAATGCCAGAATCTGAAGATGTTGGAACATGCAATCGTAGATGTGACGACAGCAATGCAACAGAAGCTGTATTGAAGCACACTTCCTACAACAATTCCAGACAGGCAGAAAAACCCAAAAGGTTAGTGCAAAACAGCATTTTTTTTCTCTCCCTTGTTGCCTTCTGGCACTTGCATTTTTTCCCATAACATTACTTTTAATCTTGTGTTATAATTAATTTAACAGGAGACTCCTACCAGCTTCATCCATCCTACTAAAAGATATTAACAACATAGACTTCGTGGATGAGAATGAGAAGGCAAAGGTGAGACACTAAAACTTTAGGCCTTCTATTTGCTGCACTAATTTCTGCTTCTGTTGCTCTTATATTGCCTATTGCAAAGGCAGTCCATGTTGTCCTAAAACTTAGACCTTTCCATTTTATTAATTGAATGATGTGTTCCGTTTCAACTAAAAGTTTAATTAACAGTAAAACCACACATTTATATTCTACATGTTATATTGCTGTCAGTTTCATCAGGACTAACTCAAATCTATGGCACACCATTGCCAATAGGCTTTACTTGCACTCTTGATCTTAAAATTCACTATTTTACTTGCATATATGTTACGGAGTAATAGAAAGCAGTAAGTTCATCAGCTTTGTCTTGGTAAATCCTTGGAGATGACATGGTTTGTTCAAATAACATGTAACAGGGTACCAGAGGAGAAAAGAAAGCAGCAGCAGTGAATGTCAAGAATAGAAGTGAAGGGAACTTATCTCTTCTTCGTTTGCTAATGAATCAACCACGTTAGCTGGTTTTGGCACCCAATGATGTAAAATTCATGTTTATATCACATTTTATAATTGACGGACCATCCACAATAGAGATTTTGGTTTAGTTTTTGAGGGAGTTTTTACTGGAGTAGAGGAGAGAGAGTTTTGGGTTCTTATGCAAGCATTTGGTTTTTCATTAGTGCTGTGGGCCTCACCAAGTATAAAAAAGAAGCTTTGTTGTTCCCGCGAGGCATGCAACAGGTGCCCGAAAACCTTTTATTATTATTTTTTCACCGGACCGTTCTATTTTTTTTTTAATTTTTTTTTTTTTTGCTTTTGTTCTCTCTTCTTTCCTTGTAATATGACAAAAACTCCTCAAAATTTATGCTTATTGAGAATTCTCTAAAGATGCACTTTGGTTCAATTATGGGAACTGAAATAGTAATGAGAATCAAATAAATACTTAGTAATATCGTAATAATAATGAGTTTGAGTTATATATAAATAAATAATTAATTAAAATAAAAGTAAATAAATATATAAAATGTGTCTGTATGTATATATATTATAAAGTTTTATATTCAATACATGGACAAAAATAGTTTTCAACCAAACACAACATAAATATTTATTCACAACGTTTTTAAATTAAATGATTATTAAATGAAATATTTATCTTATTGTATACTCCGTAGTTTGTAGGCTGTTATATATTTTATTTTGTGTACATCTTCATTATGAATTTCTCATTATCTAAAATGAATTCACTCGCTAATCTTCATTGACTTCGGAGTTCAGACTTTATTATAAACCACATACATCTGTTTACACTTGCAATTAAAATTAGGAGTACCTTGATAGTTGACCACTGGTCTTTTAGGACCCTGGTCGTTATGAACCTACATATAATTTTCTTGTAAATTTTTAATAAATAAATGAAACTAGGCATAAACACCACCAATTAAGTGTTTTATAAAAAATCATATAAAAACATAAAAAAGTCCCCTAAATATTGGTTCTTTGAAATTGAAAGTAAAGATACATAATAGAAAACAGAAAAATTATAGGGTTGCTTTGAAGTCAATATTACTTTTAGGATAAATTAGAATTATATTATATTTCAATTATTGTGTAATAGTTCATTTTTTTAATACTATTAACTCTATTACAATGCAGTATCTATTCATAACTACTTTCTCAACCAATTGAAGCACAAGAGTCAGCATTGCCTCCACTGAGGCTCGAACCCACCACCTCCTGTATAACGAGAAGGATTTGATGCCACTGGACTACAATAAACTATACCAGAGAAGTCATGCAAAGGCCTATGAAAATTATGTTTTAATTACTTTCTTCTGCCGGTTCGACAGAATGCTTACTGCGCACAAGGACTCTTTGTAACCAACTGAGCTGTCCATGCGGACTATATTTTACTTACTTGATTATCTCTTTTGAAGTATAATTTTAATTTTTTAAATTATAGTTGTAATAACACCACATCACAAATGATTATAAATAGTAATTTTAGTAAGAAAGATAATATTTTCAAAACATGTTTAATTTACGGAGTAATTATTTTTTGTTAATTAAATATTGGACAAAAATTTGGGATTAGCAAAGTCTATGTTGAGAAGAAAGAGTTGACCGTAAGGTTTGGGGCATTGACTAGACTGGATTTGATGCAGTGGCCGTGGCATCGGTCAATACAAATCAACCACGTGTACAGTACTAAGCTAAACAGCCAATTGCGTTTCAGAAGCAAAAAATTCTAAGAACGCGTAGGACTTTCTCATTGGCTGGTTCGTAGTCGATTCCGTGAACCCTACCGCACAAGAACAAACCAGGTATTCCCACTTTCCAAGTCTTCCCAAAGAGTCTTCCAGACCCTCACAAGTTCTCCACGTCTATTGCGTAAGAACTGTCCAATCAGATCTTGCCATGTAGACACAGATTCATCACATCCGTCAGATCATCCACGCTGGCATTACTGAACCTATACCACGTGGCGGGACTTGACACGTAGGACGGAATGGCTCCCCTGCTCGGAAATCCTAGTATATAAATCACTCACTGAAATCGAGTCCCCATAGCAGAGCTTCTTCTTCGGCAACTTCGTGAGGAGAAATCTAGTCGACGGTAACAATGAGGAAGTGGACGGTCCCGGCCGTGTTGTTTCTACTATGCCTTCTCTTTCTTCTTCCGGATCAAGGTCAGTTAACTCAGTTTTGATTTATTTTCCGCCATTTCTTATGCTTCCATAGATACTTTTGAGTTTTGAGTTTTGACATTTCTATATGATATTAAAGAAAAGAAACTGTATTGAATTGAATTTTCTGAGAAATCATAACTAAGCTGTAGTTTTGTAGTTAGAGCATATTCAATTTGCTGATAGAATCGCACTTTACTCAGATCTTCTACAGTAATTCCAGTATAACTAAATGTGCAATTCATTTTCCTTTTTTGTTATTCTTAGATTCATAAGTGTTGGATCACTACAGTTCTGGATCTAGCATTTCTTAATTGCATTTTTTCAGCTGTATTTTTTAGTCTAAATTTGGAGTGATTAAGCGGGATGTTAGATAACTACTACTGAATGTAGTGTTTTATGATTTGGAACTTTTTGTAGGCCGGAAGATACACGCCAATGCAGAAGTTGATTCTGATGCGCCAGTGGATCCTCCTAAGGTTGAAGAAAAGATTGGTGGTGTTCCGCATGGTTTATCCACCGATCCTGATGTGGCTAAAAGGTTCGTGACTACACTGCATATTTCCTGGTTCAGTTTAATCTTTTCCTGTGTCCTGAGTGTTATTTGAATTTGTGGTCCAGAGAAGCTGAGTCCATGTCAAGGAGGACACTCCGAGCTGGTGCGGAGAAATTTGAGTTCCAGGCTGAGGTTTCTCGGCTTATGGACATCATTATCAATTCCCTTTACAGTAACAAAGATATTTTCTTGAGGGAGCTGATCTCCAATGCTTCGGATGTGAGTACAGTTTCAGATTTTGATTGTTCTTTGAAATGACTTTGCAAAAACCTTGGTAACAACATACATTTAATTCAGGCATTGGACAAGATCAGATTCCTTTCACTCACTGACAAGGATATATTGGGTGAAGGTGATACTGCTAAGCTTGAGATCCAGGTTGGTCATTCACTCCTTTGGTATTTGTATTTTTGAACTATTACTGTTTGAAATTCTGGGTTAAGGCTTTGACTCTTTCTCCAATGCCTTGAAATGCACAGATTAAATTGGACAAAGACAAGAAAATTCTTTCAATTCGTGACAGAGGAATTGGGATGACAAAGGAGGATTTAGTTAAGAACTTGGGAACCATTGCCAAGTCTGGAACATCAGGTATCTGTTTTACAAATATGGCAAGCAATTTGTTGCTAGCTGGATAGTTTATCCTCTGTGTGGTTGAACTAGTTGTATGGTTTCTAATTTATTGTTTTCTACAGCCTTTGTTGAGAAAATGCAGACAAGTGGAGACCTTAACCTCATTGGACAATTTGGTGTTGGGTTCTATTCTGTCTATCTTGTGGCTGACTATGTAGAAGTTATTAGCAAACACAATGATGACAAGCAGTAAGTAATATTGTGGTATTGCTGATAAGTTAAATGTGTATGTTTGTGTGCGAGTGTGCTGTGTGCCTACTCTCATGACTCATGAGTGTCCTGTCTCATTTCATTCATTTGAATGTTTCTTGTTTCTAATAGTACGAGTAAATGTTTGGAATTTTCTGCCTTCAGATATGTTTGGGAATCAAAGGCTGATGGAGCCTTTGCAATTTCTGAGGATGAATGGAATGAGCCACTTGGCCGTGGAACTGAAATCAGATTGCACCTTAGGGATGAAGCTGGTGAATATTTGGATGAAGTAAAATTGAAGGTGTGTGTAAAAATATTTATGGTCTAAGACATGAAGATGCACTGGTTTTGTTTATGCAATATTTTTATTCATACTCTCAGGGAGACAGCATAGTTCCATACTCATTTTTCTAGTTATGGGTTTTAAAATATGGATCATTTTCTTTTATAGTTTAGAACTGCCATCATTTTACTTCCATAAGCATCTTGGATAAAACAACAGACTAATTCCTTGTCTCTCATTTGATTAGAGAGTTCATAATTGTTTAATCTATCTCTATTCTTTGAAGATCTATCCTTATGGATTTCACTATTAGGGAGGAGCCTCAAAATGAACAAGAAAAATAGGTTATAAGCTTCCTATATCTTGGATGATATTGCATAACAATTTCACAAAGCTGATGCTGTGTAGATATATGCATTACCTGATTCCTAGTTTGCTTGTTTTATCCATTGAGTTCTCAAATGAAAATCTCACTCTGATTTGCTTAGGATTGATTTTTCATGTTTGCATGAAGGACAAGACAAGCCATACTTCCTGTCATGGACCTTCATTAAAGATTTTGTTATGTGATATAGGTCTTTTATTTTGGTTATGTTCTGTTCAATCAAGTGGTTAACATTTTTTGGTAACTATGTTTTTAGGATTTGGTGAAAAGATATTCTCAGTTCATCAACTTCCCAATTCATCTCTGGGCAAGCAAAGAGTTTGAGAAGGAGGTTCCTGCTGAGGAAGATGATGTTGAAGAAGAGGAAACATGTATGCTTGATAGGGAAACTTTACTTAACTTTGTTGTTTCTTGTTATGGCAATGCTGATGTGTAATGTTATATTGAGTTAGTCCAATTGACATGTTCAATGTCTTGAACAGCTGACAGCAGCTCTTCTGAGGAAGAAGAAACAGAAGAGGAAGATTCTGAAAAAGGGGAGGATGAGAAAAAGCCAAAAACAAAGAAAGTGAAGGAAACAACTTATGAATGGGAGCTTTTGAATGATGTTAAAGCTATATGGCTGCGGAGTCCCAAGGAGGTGACAGATGAAGAATATACAAAATTCTATCACTCTCTAGCCAAGGTAAATCATCATATACTACTGGTATGGTTGCTGGGAGAAGAATTCCTGAAGATGTCATTAACTGAAAGTTTTATATTCTGTTGACAGGATTTCAGTGAGGACAAGCCCCTTGCATGGAGTCACTTCACAGCTGAAGGTGATGTGGAGTTTAAGGCTGTTCTATTTGTTCCTCCAAAGGCTCCCCAAGATTTATACGAGAGCTACTACAACTCAAAGAAGTCCAACTTGAAGTTATATGTCAGACGTGTCTTTATCTCAGATGAATTTGATGAATTGTTGCCAAAATACTTGAACTTTCTGTTGGTAATTTTCAAACTTCCGAACTTCATTATGTCCATTAAGGATTGGTGCTGAGAATAACCTGATGGTGGTTGGTGCTTTTTCCAGGGTCTTGTTGACTCTGACACTCTACCACTGAATGTCTCAAGAGAAATGCTCCAACAACACAGTAGCTTAAGAACAATCAAGAAGAAACTCATCCGCAAAGCCCTTGATATGATCCGCAGACTTGCTGATGAGGATCCAGATGAATCAAGTGACAAGGACAAAAAAGGTTTTTGATGTTCTATTCTCTTACATTGTTAGTTAACACGTAACAGCAATTCATTGATTAATAATGATAATCTGATTACTCTTGATTCAACAGATGTTGAGGAATCTGGTGATGAAAATGAGAAGAAAGGTCAATATACAAAATTCTGGAATGAGTTTGGGAAGTCAATAAAGCTTGGAATTATAGAGGACGCAACTAACAGGAACCGTTTGGCTAAACTTCTTCGTTTTGAGACGTATGCTCATAGCTTCCTATTATATTAGTCTTGTCTGATTTGCAGCTTAAATAACCAAACTGTCATTTGGTGATCCGCTTGCTCTTTTATTCTTTTCAGCACAAAATCAGATGGTAAACTAACCTCACTAGATCAGTACATCTCAAGGATGAAAGCAAACCAGAAGGACATCTTCTACATTACAGGAACAAACAAAGAACAGTTGGAGAAATCTCCCTTCCTTGAGGGGCTTAAAAAGAAAAACTATGAGGTATAACTTCTTAAGAAGTCCAGAGGTCTAAACATGATTATTTATGTTATATCTTAGATTATTTTTGTTGAGTTTTATATCTTAGATTATTAATATCAATTTTTTTTTTTCACATGAACTAATACCATTCGTCTTTATTATTTATTTCCTCTTTTTTTTTTTAATTATTTTTTTTGGACACCTCTTTATTTCTTCCTCTAATTTCCTTAACTTTTTCTTCCTCCAGGTCATTTACTTCACAGATCCTGTGGATGAATACCTGATGCAGTATCTGATGGATTATGAAGATAAGAAATTCCAGGATGTGTCCAAAGAGGGTCTGAAGATTAAGGATTCAAAAGCCAAAGAATTGAAGGAATCATTCAAAGACTTAACCAAATGGTGGAAAGGTGCCTTGGCCAGCGACAATGTTGATGAAGTGAAGATTAGCAACCGTTTGGCTGACACTCCCTGTGTTGTGGTAACATCGAAGTACGGTTGGAGTGCAAACATGGAGAGAATCATGCAGTCACAAACCTTATCAGATGCTAGCAAGCAGGCATATATGCGTGGAAAGAGGGTGCTTGAGATCAATCCTCGTCACCCGATCATCAAGGAGCTCCGTGAGAGAGTAGTGAAGGACCCAGAGGTATGGTGGAAACAAACTGTGTTATATACTCTTAACTCAAATCCATCTTTCATAAATTTTGAGATTGTTTAATGAAAATTAAAAATTTCTTTCAACAGGATGAGAGTACAAAGGAAACAGCACAGCTTATCTACAAAACCGCTCTCATGGAGAGTGGCTTCAACCTCCCTGACCCAAAGGATTTTGCCTCTCGCATCTACAACTCTGTCAAGTCCAGTCTCAACATCAGCCCTGACGCCGTGGTTGAGGAAGAAGACGAAGTTGAAGAAGAGGCTGAAACCAGCTCAAAAGAAGCAGAGTCTAACCCAGAAGAAGCAGAAGATGCTGCTGATGGAATCAAGGATGAGTTATAGATTATCTAGAAGAACTAGTCATCTGTGACTTGCTTGTTTATTGCAGTCCTTAAAAGACTAACGAAGAACCCCAAGTGTTAGAGTTGATACTAGTTTGCTGTAAACACATTTACCAGGAATTTTGTCTTCTAAATTTCTTTTCACTCGGTATGGTATGATTTTACGCTTAGTCTTTGTGCAATCATATGCTATGTAATCTCATAAATTTGTTTTTCCCTGAATCCTTGTGGTTTGTGGTCTCACCTATTCCTGTTGGTAGTCTAACTCTCAAAAATTATGTTATGGCGAAGTTAGTAAATCTTAGTTATAAAAAATAAAAACAAACACATTGTCAATTAATAAAACAACCCAGAAAACATTTCATTTTTAGAATCTGATCTATTTAATAATATGTATTAATGTTGATCTAATGAAAACAGTAGATCAGCTGATTATATTTGCACCTTTATACTAACCCTATTTACCCATAATCTCTATATGTAAAAACTACCACCTGTTGCCCTATACTCCAGTACAACAACCACTTTGCAAACACAACCAGCTTTGTTTCAGATGTGTCCCAAAATATATTCTTTTTTTTTAAAAGAAAAAAATTAAATTCAAATTTTTTAATACAAGTTAAATCAAACCTCAAAACTAAATTCTCCCATTCGCACACGATAATAAGGAAAATAGAGAATATATATAAGGCCATGAAGGAATACACACATGACACATGCATAGCCAATTAGCCACAAGTATATATTTATACGTTTGTGTGTATATAGTAGCTATGAATTTCTCTCATATACTGATATATGTGTTCTCTGAATGTGATAATATACTATCTTTTATATATATATATATATATATATATATATATATATATATATATAAACACATACACACACCATTTGAAACATTAAAGTTTGCATGCAATGAAATCAGATTCTCCTAGTGATCATTTGATTGGTGGGAGTGATGTTTTATTACTGTATAAATAATTAAAAAATTTCTGGAGAACAAAATGTCATCACCGAAAGTGGAAAGTTGCATTTGGTAGTGCTACTCTGATCAATACACAGCTGTACAAAAGACAATATGGCTCCTGCAATAACCTTAGCTTAGTGCCGATGTTGTTGACTCCCAACATGTTGGCCATCAACGTACTATCCCACATTTCATGTACACGTAGAGATTACATCCATCGGTACAAATCATTCAATAATTCATGCAACCTGTCTCAAAAGTATTGGTCTAAACTCTCTGCTGACTCTATTACCATGTGGTATCTGTTCATAACTACTTTCTTAAAGTACCTCGAAAGCACCCCTTTAATATGTGAGTATAACCGGGTGCCACTAGACCACAAGGTTTGACACCGGATAGGCGTTTAATTTAATTTCTACCATGAACATTGAAAGTTTAAGTTTGGATTGAACTATAAATCTATAATTGGTGCAACGTTAACTCCTCCGTTATTGCTTATGAATCGAGTAACATATATTATATATTTATATTTTATTCTAAGAGTACAAACACACAAACAAAAACACAAGAAAGCAAATAACCAAAGGAATTGAAACAATGTTTTTTTATGGTTTATTTTGGATACAAAAATAGAGAGAGAGAGAGAGAGAAGTGTATGTACAATGTGTATATATCTCATTTTGCTTTCTTAGCTTGTGGACTAGAATGTCTTATGTATAGTCTACAAGTCTACAATGCATGTGCATGCCCGGGGAATTGAAAAGCCAATAAAATGAGAATATTATAACAAAAATAATTGTAATAAGTGAATTAAAAGAAGAATAAAAAATGCAATGGCTGAGGTTATCGGAGACTTGGAATGCAAGCCAAATTGTGACGTCATTCTCGACGAATCCCCAGTCAGGAAACCCGGCAGCCATGACCGACCCGAAAACATACTGTCCTCCGGACCCGAATCTTCATTTCCGGCCACGCCTGTGCTGAACGACGGCAACAACGACGATTTCCGGCTGCAACATAATACATTATTGTCATGTAGGTTTCCACGTCACCTCCAAAATACAGTTTAACTCATCAACCAACACAAATAAGTTAATATGTTTAATTGGTACGGTCCATATCTTACCAAGGACCAAAAGAGGACGCTGAGGTACGGACATGGACGCTAATATGCCTTTAAGTTTGAAAACTTATTATGAGAACGTTTGAGGTGACAATCAACACCGAATTACCGATACTTCTTAAATTGAGTACACCTTAAAGAGTTTTAAAGAAAATTTTAAGTTTATACCGGATATTGTATGTGAAAACATTATGTCCTGAACCTATACAAACTCAAAATGTTTTCTATTTACTTTTAGGTTAGTTGTATCATGTGCAAAAGTGATAGGTGGGTCGGTACTTTAAAATTTTCCTAAAATTATAGTATGGTTGCACAAAATTAAATAAAATAAACAAGATAAATTGATCTGTATGCACACAGGTGACAGGTGGAAAAAGCAAAAAAAAAAAAAAGTTGAAGTTCAGATAAGATGCAAAAATGAAGCCACTAAAAAGATTCTCTCAATTAACCACCTATATATCAACAGCAACTGATTAATCTATAATCACAATTACGTAATAGAGATAAATTGCATTAGAAAGAACCTGTATGATAGGTTCAATAAAGAAAATATTGTTAAAAATCACTTTGTAATCTCTAAAAACGAGAATTATACTCCACACACTTGATCACTCAATTTTGGGCCGTATTATATATTCATTCTTCAAATCACAATAAAAATTAACTTTTCCGAGTGATGGCTGAAAAACTAATTAACTTCATCTTGTCGATTGAAAGGGTAATTGAATAGACTTGGATTCAAATTTAATGTCTCTATCTTGTCGAATATATCTAAAAGAAAAATTATATCTCCATGAGAGAGACGGATTTATATCCTCATTTTTTAAAAAGAAAATTTATATGCTCATTTAAATATAAAATACTTTTTAAGAACTACCGATTCGTAAAAAAAATAATTTTATAATGTGGATAAAAGAAGAAATCAGCCGACAATGACGAGGACAAGGATAAAAAGGATCATAAAAAGAAATGTATAGAATATGTTTTGGAGTTTAGAGATTTAATTAAACATTAATTAAGGTTAATTACCTTGTTAATGAAGGACAGAATGTAATCTTATAATCGGCTCCGCTACACGTAAACGTACTGGTGGCGTCATCGTAGGCGTAGCTATACGAGCGCGGGCACGCCGTCTTGAACATCTCGGAGTACATCGACGGCTTACACGTCGCCGGTGAGCCGTACGCGCCGCTGCAGCAATATTCCGGCGTCCCGAACGCCCTGCAGGCGCTCTTGCACGCCTGCCCGTCGGCTGCCCGGAGCTCGTCCGGGCACATCCGGTTCAGGTCCTTGGCGCAGCCGGTCGAGCCGCACGCGCCCGAGCCGCCCACGGCTTCGACTTGCATTGGCAAGTTGTAGCCGTCCACCAGGCTGACGTCATAGAAGTCCTCGGCTCCCGACTTTATCGTGAACTCGGCTAGCGTAGCCGGCGGCGTCGCGCCGGCGCCATTGCATTCTACCTGGCTTGAGCCGCAGTCGCCCGTGGCGCAGCTTCCTTGCCCCGTGCTATCGTCGAAGCTGCACCCCGTCCGCCCCCAGATCCGACCCGACCAACTCGCTGGCGCGTGGAATTCCCGCGACCCGCCCGGCCCGAGCTCGAATCCGGTACTTTCCAACCTTTCACTACCCGCATTGGCAAGAATCCCCGGCCATACTGTGTAGTCACACCTATTAATAAACGTCAAAGAAGCCCCAAAAACGCCTGAAAATAAAAACAAAACAAAAAATATAATGCATGCATATACAATTCAAGAATGGGCAAATGATACTACATCCATTGTTGTTACTTTTCAGTTTCTGAGTCACGAGGAAAACCCGTAACCATTAATCCAGGGTTTGTACCGGATAAATTAAACCAATGCAACATTGTAACTCTAGCCAAAGAGCACAATGAGCTGAGGCAAACCAGTTTAAATTACTCATAACTGATCAACTCAAACTAAGAAGCTAAGATCAATAAGTTGCTCCAGCCTACAAAGAGTCAAACTTATAACCTTGTCGTTAATTTTCTGTACGTTAATGATGTTTCGTTTACCTTCAACGATGGCGAGGATAATGGCGATGGTAGTGGCGAAAGTGAAAGCAGAAGACATTCGGAAGAAGAAGAAATGATGAAGGCTTTGGTAATGAACTGAAGAAGAAGAAGAAGAAAGGGAGGAGGAGGAAGAGGGAAGAATGAGAAAGGATATTTGGAAGTATATATAGGTGTGAGATAAGAGAAGAAAAAGGAGATTGGAATATAATGGGGTTATGGTTTGTACGTAAGAATCCATAAATTAAATGAACAGGAAAATAAAAGGGACGACGGCAAAACCCTAAAAGGTTATGATGACTTCTTTTGGTTGAGTGATTGTGATTTTTTTTTTTTTTTTTTTTTAGAATTTGAAATCGTAAGTATACAATTCATTAACTAATATGCTGCACTGTAAGGATATCATATAGATATATATACATATACAAAGCATTTTGCAAGGAAGTTGCATGGGTGGGGCTTATCATGAATTAGGTCGGGGTGGCGGGTGACTTCACGATCCAGTAGAAAATGTTTCTTTTATGTCTTGGGTATTAGCCACAACTCGTATTCATTCAGTAATTCTACTCATTCGTCATTCTTAGACCTCGATTCTTAACATTGTTACTTTTCCAATGCAATGTCTCAGGAATCGTTTCAATATGATTCAGATTGCTAGCTCCTATTCATAGTTCTGCTACAAAGATTTAATATATTAGGAATCTTTTTTGGTGGTTTTTGCTTCTAATAGAATGATGACCGACATATCTATGATTCTTTTGTTATTCTAGATGAAACAACAAATTAACATCTATCCGTAAAACCTATAATGTGGAGCAAAGTACTCTTGTGCTCCTACACCATTCTGCTCATGTGTAAACTCGCTCGCTCTTAAGTACTTAAGTGAATCAAACCCTTCTTTAAAAAAAAAAAAAAGTGAATCAAACCCTTTTAATTACTTAAAAGTCATCATCAAGTAACAAAACAAATTTATACCATTAATTAATTTTTCTTAATTGATTAATTAATTGAATTGATATATACATATATATGGAGTGGGGGTGGCCTAGGTGAAGCAAGGCTGTTTAAAGCTGTTGGTGTAGCCGTCTATAGGCCATTGGCTAAACTTGTTCCTTTTTAACGACAAGGATACTGTGAAATATCAGCAACACGTTAGCTTCAACCTTTAAAATTAAAATAAATAAATTAAAAAAGGAAAAAAGCAGATTTAATCCACGTCACTGTCCCCATTACCGTCATGGAATGCACTAAATTGGATAGTGGACCCACGCCCTCAATCTGGACATTTGCACACTGCACCGTTGACTAAAAAAAATATGGTTGAAAGCATATATTAAAAGTTACGGAGTAGTTAATTACCTACTTACATCACTTATCCCCCTGGCTATTCAAAAACTGCTTGCTCGCATGTGATTACCACACTACGGAGTATATGTTACAAATTATTATACAATTGCTCCGAAAAGGTGATTAAGTGGATAGAATATAACTCCTGTACTTAAAAATCGAGAGTTATTATATCAGACGCGAGATGTACCATCATGAAAAATTGAGTTAATAGCTCCAATGGTCCTCCAAGTATTGTGTTATTACCAGTTATGGTCCCAAAGGTTTTAACTGACAAGAAGAGGTTTTTCGAGTTTCAAAAAATAACCTCCTTGAGTCCTCGTTGTCTATCATCAATTATGCGTTAAAATTGAGGGAAAACTCGTCTTTGTAAATAAGTTCCTTCTTTCCGACTGACACTCATCACTTTATTTGTCCCAAATTATTTTTTCCCCCAAACTAGAGAGCCCTAATCAAACGGAGCACACCTTCTAGTCAATTAATAACTTTGAGACCATAGCTAGTAATACCCCAATACTCTGAGGACCATTGGATGTATTAACTCATTAATATGATGTTTCCTGGTAAATGATGTTGTCAGAGAGCTACAATGGTGGAGGCAACACGATTCAAGTTGGTCAAACAGTTAGGTTTAGTAATCATATAATGTTACAAGATCGACCCTGTGGGAGGTAGCTATCTATTAATTTTCTTGATTTGTGCCGATCAGCTATAGACAACCTATGTTATTTTACCTTCTTATGTTCTTTTGCCGGCTAGAATATAATCACAGGGTAAGTTCCACCTAAAGTATACATTCAAACTGCGGATGCGAGTTTTTTTATAAATCAAAGAGAGCTATAACGGCATGACAAGTGTAAGTTAGCCTAATCTAAGTCTCCCAACGAGATTAGATCAGTTTAATCATCCAAAATGCAAGACCAAATGGGTCTATTGTTTGTATTTTTAACCAAATTCAATCTCCTATCTTAAGATTGGTCAAATCATAATCTAAATAAATTATAAATTTTCAAAAAAAAAAAAAAATGAAAAGGAAAGACAGCCTTGCATGCATATCCTAAATTTATAAAGAAGATTAACATGCATGTTGGTATGAACATGTTTTTCTGTCGTGTAAAGGCAATTTGGATAATCAGAGTCGTCCTTTATTGTTGGTGTACATGATCACGTACACTCATCTTTAAACTTAATTATACTTTGGATTAGCCACTAATCTTTCTTCTTCCTTTAATTTACAGTGCAATTAACAAAATTAAAGATTTGACTCATCCTCACAACAAAGTTCAATTCTCATCTAATCTCAAACTTCTCAACTTATTTAATTGCCTCTTTAACATCCATTTAACACAAATCCCTCTTTCCCTCACCTTTATTATTGTTTATATTTTCTTAAGGGCATAAAGTATTTTAGTCATTAAGACCATATATTCTTAACAATTGAATTTACAAATTACAATGTATATATGTACTACTAATAAGTATATTCCCTCCCCCCCCCCCCCCCCCCAATTATATTTCTTTTCTTGCATGGGAAGATTGGAGGCTAACTTGATCTCATCTAATCTCATCTCATCCATATTAATTTTTGAATTAAAAAAGAAAAAAAGTTGTACGTTCATGGAATTCGTGGTAAATATACATTTGTATACCAAGCAGATAAGAGTCATAGTTGACGGCTTTTTCTTCTCTTTTTCAATAAACTTTACTACTAGCTACTTGACTAGCAAACATATTTAAAGTATTTAATTTATTTTTTTTTTTAAAGAAAATTTATCGCCACTATCTGAAAGTGTAAATTTGATAAATCCTTATTCTGTGTAATAATTTACAAATCGCACAAGATATAAATATTAAATAGTACGGGGCCTTGTGCAACAGGCTCGATTGAGAAAATATTGACAATAATTAAACTCGTAACTTTTTTATACAATAATTATACTCCATCTACGATTCGAGATTAATTTTATTTTATATAATTAGTGTATGTAGCATTTGATCTTCGACGGTGACGAAATGATCCATAAACGCACAAACGACAATCGTCGAAGGTAAAGATCGGTTGCAAGTGATGCATTACGTACGTTATTATATTCATGCAATACTTAAAATAGACACCCCTTAATCTAATACACCTTCAATTATATTATTGCTGCCTAGCTACACGCCAAGAAAACACGGTGAGGACATCCCCAATCAAGTTGATCATATGGTTGCCCTCATTAACTGAAAGGTTCTAAGTTCGCTTCTGGGAGATTGTCTATAAACATTATAGTTTGAGTTGAATAGCGGTGCGGACTTTCCCGTAAACGGTGTTAGCCTGGGCTATGTGCAGCCAGGGCCTACGCACAGAAAAGTGATGCGTTTAATCTTCGATGTTAGAGACCCGTCTTAATTTGACCAAAAAACTCAAAAACCCTTTAAAATTGGAGGAGTAACTTACGAAATTCGCATCTTATTCTCGTTCTTATTTTTCATTTCCCTGACTCCTATTTCAAGGGTATTTCATTTGTTAGGACTTAGGAATATGGATCTCGTATAATGAACATGAGAGTTAGTACAAACAAGGGAACACTTAATCATTGCCTAACTTAACAGTTTCTTATTTTCCTTACTAAGCAGCTCTAAGGGTAATCAAACCAGAACTTTTGATATACAAAAAAAAAGGTCAAATTTCTTAAGTTGCTTTCTTATGAGAAATTCACCAATAGAGTAACTTGAGATTTTTAGTATGTAAAAATTATTTCGTAAACTCTACATTAGCTTAGTGAAGAGCCATATATGCTGCCAACATATGAAAATTTTATTACATATTAGGGGTTCATTCTCAAAAACTCACCAATTTAACAAGCGGGCTTTCAATAACTAGTCGACTTTATAGTTACATTTACTCATACTACGAAATATTATCTATACTTACCATGCATATTGAAAAAAGATATACTATGCGTCTATGCATATGGAGTATATATATACCATTACAATACAAAGCAAATTAAATTTAGAAACCATATCTTTGGTCAAAAGGCAAAGCACAAGTAGGAATGACCCACCATGCAATACTCATCCATCTTTGCATGGCAAATGAATAAAAAATATGATAGTTGGTACGTAAAAACATATAATAAAGCTAGGAAAAGGGCAGGATGAATATGAACATGGCTGATGTGGTGACAGATTTGAATAACAGTTAACAGACATGAAAAAAAAAAAAAAAAAAAAAAAAAAGGTTCTTTATAAAAACGCACGAGCCTATAGGAATGGTTAGATGGGTGAATCTTGAAAAGATGTTGAGGTGGACTAATGTAGTGTATGATCTATGGGAGAAAGTGATGATGTTTTGGTGAGAGTGAATTGAGGAATGTCTGAGTGTACATGCGTTATCTAGATAGACCAGATTTGGGCAACTAACGTAATGCTTATGTGTTTTTTGTGTTACCTTTTTTTTTTTGCTTTGCTTTTCTTTTTTTCCATCCACACTTTTCATCTATGCATATCTAATCTCTTGCCCTACTCATCACATTTGAGGGAATATCCCATTTGATTATTGCCTTATTAGCTAAGTTTTATTCTCCTCTTCTCACTCCACTCTCTTGGTATATAAATTTGATGGGAATATATAAAGCGTATATTATAATTTTCGGTTGTATCTGACCACTGTAAATGTTTCAGGTTAGGAAATGAACCCTGCTCGAGTCGACAATTGACATGTGACTTGTCATCTCAATCGTCTTATTACTCATTCAAGTCTACTCAGTGTAAACACGTGGCATAACTGACCTGACTAACTCGTATATAGGTAGGTGCCACATTTCCCATCAATAAGAATTGTGGCATGTGCCCTCTAACCTAGCGCTATAAAAGCCTGCTTATACCCTACATAAGGATAGACTTTTGCTTGAAGATTCTTCTTACTACTAAGCAGTTTGGGTGGCTTAATTAGATAGTTCAATCGTCACAGTTTTTTGAGTTACGAGAGATGACCTACTAAAGGTGTCTTAATTAGATAGTTCAATACTTATTTTTTTTTTTTTTAAATCAAATTCATAATCTTGATGCAAAAATCATGTTACATCTTCTTAACCACCCTTTTGTGACAATTATGCCCTTATTCGATTAATTTATAAAGTATGCAAGACCTAGGGGCGGAGGGAGGAGGCTAGGGAATAGGGATAATTAATTAGGCCAAGCCAAAAAAAAAAGTAATAATAATAATTAAAAAATATAAAATTAGTTTTAAAAGTGTTGAAACGAAAATGCCGAGTGAACTGCCATGCATTTGCTCAAAATCAATCTCATAAATAGACAAAAATAAAAATAAAAAATAAAAAAGTCTAAACACTCCATTTCTTGGTGATCTCCTCATGCACATGCAATGGCAGCTAGGAATGACAGTAAAGGCGATTACGTAAATTTGCGCACTATACAAGCGATTAAAGACTTTTGTGCCCTTGTCTTCATTTAAATATAATAAAAATTTTACCAATCTCTGTTGCATTAATTACAGAGTTTCAAAAAATTACAATAGAAGAGGCTGAAGAGCTGATAGCTTTTTTTTTTTTTTTTTGAGGATAGTTTTTTTTTTTTTAGTACTACTTATTCTAGTCTGATCTAGATTGTAGTATATGTTCATCTATATTTTCTCAACCTATTAAAGCATAAAGAGTCAATATACTGCATTTACTGAGACTCGATCTTATAACCTCGCATATGAGAGAGTCACTACTCATCACTACAAAAGCCTACTCATATGCATTCATATATAACTAGTAATCACATCAACAAAAACTTTTTTTTTTTTTTTCACTATACATTTTCTCAACAGTTAAATGTTCACATTAAATTTACTATTTTAAAACTATTGTCTGAATTCTACTCATTCAATCCACAAGACCAGTGCCGGAGATCACCAATTTCACAGCTCCATCAAGCTAAGTTGTGGAAGATCAGATGAACATATAAATGTCTGAATCAGATGGCAATTCCAATAGGCAATTGTACTTAGCTTGTAAAGATAAAGCAAGAAGCGATGAAAAATAAATAGATTTTCCAAAAAAAAAAAAAAAGTAATTGAAAACAACATTGCATGGATAATATTATAGATTTTTAAAATGGGATAAAATAAGGCCCCACTTTGATCATCCTCAATTTGCATCAAATCTTGGGTTCTCTTTCCAGGAAAATGATGTATCTCATTAAGTAAAACTCTCACCACAAGTCGTGATTTTAATTTATTTTTATTATATGAGGTATTTTAGTTTAGGCCAGACTTATCTTGATTTTTAAATTTCCAAAAGTTCCTGCCTAAGAGTAACCGAAGGAGGTAAATCATGAGTTGTCCCGTCAATACTCAAATTCTCACTCTACATGTAAACTCTACACACAAGTGGTCTTCATCTCCTCTAATCGATCAATGTCACGCCTTGATTTTATTAATAGAAGAGAAAGAGAGTAACAAAATTACAAAAGTTATTTTCTAATCTTTTTTCTAAATGAATTAGAATATGTCACGTAAGTTGACAGCGAAAAATAAAATAGAAATTGAGAGTATGAATATACACTATTACTCTTGTTTTGGTAAGGTGTATCACATCAAAGGTATACATAGATGCATTGAACTGAGCCTTGTGATACCAAGTTTATTCATTCAGCCGACGTGTCGGTATGGGGATATTTGGTTAAATTAGAGGACATGAGAAAAAACAAATTATTAAAAAAAAAAAAAAAAAAAAAAGATATAATAAAGGATGTGAGATTTTGTGAACTTTACTTGTTGCAGCCTTTTTGGACCTTTAGTTTGGGCTCCTAATAAGTCCAACTGATATTGGGCCTGGTTCATAATGTGTTTATATAATTTATGAACTTTTTTAAACTCTAAAAGTCGGTCAATTTAAATCAGCAAGCTTTCAAGTAGTGATTACGAGTTTTTCATCACCCAAAAATTAGTGAATTGGGACATATGAAGTCAATCGACGAGATTTGCATCTAGGGGCTTGAAAAACTAGATCTCCCGGGATCAAACAACTAGGGCCAGATCACGAGGCGGCTAATATTAAGAAAATTAAAATTCTTATTAGAAACAAAAACGTCGTAAATCATTTTTACATTCAAATATTTCTGAAATATTCATACTTTTAAATCATATTATACATTATTGTTTATTGTACTCTATATAATATAAATATAAATTAATATTTTTATATAAAATTTTATTGAATTAAAATATAATTTATTATTAGTAGCTTATACTATTTCCGAAATAATACACTTAAAATAAAAAATTGCCATCTATCATTACCCAAAAATTAATTAAATATAGGGGCTCTTTTGTAAAACCAGCAACCATTTTTCCAGTCATTCATCAAGATATGGTTATGTCGGCACAAAGATGACAAATAAAATCTGTCTCTTCTCTCCTACGCTACGTCGGCTATTGAGTGAATGTCATTTTCTTATTTTTGCCACCATGCATCTCTAATTATTTTTTAGGATTAGGTGTGTAATAAATAATAATTTTATTAGAATTCTTATAATTTCACGCGTTATAAAGTTGTATGTTTAGTTAAGAATCGAATCAAACCGATCGAACACTGTAACAACTGAATTAAAACTAGAATCGTGAGAACGGTTTTAGTTATGATTTATAATCGAAACCCAACTAAATTCTAGTAGGGAAATTGTTGGTTCCTGTTGGAAAAATATTGAACTTACCATTCAAACAAGAAATGTTATTTTCGATTTAATTTATTATTTCTCAGAACCATGAATTTATGGTTCGGAATTAGAACTAAATTACGATCATGTCTATATTTAGTAGAGTTAAAGTTGATATTTTTTGTTGGTAACATGAAAAAAAAAAAAAAAAGAATAATTGAACCATGCACCTTATTGCAGCCAATGCAGCTAGTAAAGTAAAGCTTTTAGATTTATTTTGAATTAATTGACTATTTAAGTTGGGTTGAAAAATTTAAATTAAAAAAAAAAAAAAAAACTAATGTATAAAGCTTGTCAAAATCATCATCACAATAATTAAATTTCACGTGGTCATAGTCATGCCACTTTTCTTTGTCAACAAGTCTAATCCACGGGACCTTCATAATTATAATTGTAATATACACTGTATTTTGCATTATGATTGCAACAAATTTAAAAATAATAATAATAATAATAAAGTTCAATGATACTCCCTCCATTCAATTTTATATGTCTAATTTAATTAATGAAATTTTACTTAAATTACTTTTAATTTAATTTTCTTAATATATTAAGTTTATTATTAGTGTATAAAATTTATATATTTAAAAATTACATTAAAAGTATTACTAAACATATATGAAAAATCAAATTTAAAAACAATTTTAATGATTGTATATGGTATTATTGAAAATGATTTCTAATGGTACTAGATATAACCAGATACTATTTGAAAGTATAAATCACTCTAATATTAAACAAGTATCACTAAAAAGAAAATGTCATCAACTTTTGTATTTAGGGTATAGTTTGGCGAAAAATTATGTTACTTTCCAAATAATAAATTTAAATTCAAATCTTATCATCATTATCTTTATTTAATTATTTTGAAATTTGTCTAGATATATATAACATTTCCTTATAAGGCTATTGCTATAAAGGCAAGCAAGCAAGCCAAATGGGTAAAAAAGTAGACCGGATAAGCATAATAAACAACCATGAAAGTTGGCTTTCTTGCAAGCTATGCAATTGGAGAAAGAATTTAGTAATAATAATAATTTAATGAGGGAGGAAGAGTAAAAGGGAAAGGAAATGGAAGAGACTTATCCTAAAAGCAAAAAAAAAAAATAAAAAAAAAAATCTTGAATATAGTATAAAATATTCTTCTTTTTTCTTTAGAGAATTCTTTATAGAGTAATGCATATATTTTTTTGGGGTGATTAACTTGCGGTCAATATTTGAGTGTATGTATTGATAAATTTTTTTTTTGTGTAATAAAAAAAATATATTTGCAATAGAAAATATTTTTTTAAAAAAAAATCACCTCTATCAATTATTGAAAAAACACATGTTTAATTTTTAGTCTGAAAAAATAAAGACAAAAACTTTTAATGTAAATGCTCTAACTAAAATCAATCAGTAGGACAAAAGGGCGGCAGTGGCATCACAATAGTGGAGTTTGACATGGAAAATAATAAATCTTGCATGACAAAGACCATATATAGGAATTATATTGCATTATTTATTTTTATATACACCGCATATATATAATTAAAATTAAAATCCCCATGTTGGTCTTATCATTAAGCAATGTCGTTTAATTGCTAGTGACATTGACAATGTTGGTATTCGCCATGTCAATAGGTCAGCGAATCATGTAGTTCATATGCTTGCACGGGCGACTGATTCTCACTCTGTCCTTGGTACTTGGGATTTCGTTCCCCCTCTTTGTATTTCGCATTTCTTTGAGAATTTAATTTGATCGGTGGTTTTTGATTTTCAAAAAAAATAAATTAAATTAAAATCTAAAAATATTAATTCAAACTTAAAAATTAGATTACTAATAAAATAGAATGAGTTTTTTTAATTAAGAAATGTAATTTTTAATTAAATGGATAATCAAATCTCATTCCTAGTCTGTATCGAATATGTATCTTAGGACTCTTATTAAAGTAACTTCATTTTCATCCCTAGATTATATACATATCTCAAAACTCTAAAACAAACTTCATTGCCACAAATTTAATGTTATTTTTGTGTTGGCAACACATGACATGTTGACATGTTGTTATGTTAATGGGAGTTAGTGAAGTGCAGGCATCACCATCCACCCCCTTTGACACACATTTTTTTGTTTACATTATCCAAATGATTAACATCATCATCAATCATCTCAATAATTATTATTATTATTATTATTATTATTATTATTAAAATTGAATTATTTTTAGTGATTCCCCTTTGTCCATCAAATATTTTTATTTCTCCCCAAGTGGCTTCTTTGTTCATGGCAACAAATGAAATTGAGAAAGACACATGAGAATACAGACAAATTTAAAAGAGATAATAATAATAATTCTTTCATTATTAGAATGATATCATAATTTACACAGCATGTTCTAAACCTACCAAATGAATATCCCCTCTAAATCCCAATCTTAATAATACAATATATAAAAATAAAAAATAATACCAAACTAAATAATCTCTCTCTTTCTATCCTAAGCCTGATTTGGTTTGGCTGTGCCTAATCTGGTTAGGGGGGTTCAACATAAATAATAATAATAATAATAATAATAATAATAATAATAATAATAATAATAATAATAATAATAGCTCGAGATTTCACTAACAATAAATAATATATTGTATGAATATCGCTCGAGATTTTTCTAATAATAAATCGGTGGGTGTAGGTGACGCGTCAAGCTTTTAGTGACTCAGTTCCGAGTCACATGGGCCGGGTGACGAGGCCCATGGGAAAGGCATGTGGTCCACACGTGACATAACACCAAAAGTCCGACAAGTTATATGGGCCGGATCTTGACGGTAGTGGGCCGCGGGGGTTAAAAAAGGTTAAAAGAGACGTTAGAATAGCTGACACAACTGCCACATTGCCGTTACGATAGCGACGGCACCGGCAACGGCATGAGACCCCAACACGTGGGCGCACGTGACTGAATATGCGCTGCTCACGTCCAATGCTCCGTCGTACACCATCGTGCTGTCGATTCCCGGCGGCGTTCCGCTCCCGCCGCCGTTGTCGCCGGCCCCGGAATTCGACGATTTTTGGCTGCAATATATTTATGATCGTCAGTAACGTCGAAAACAATTTTTTTTAATACCAAAATAAAAATTATTTTCTCGGAAACGACGAAAATAGGTATGGACAGAAAATGCAGATTTCACGCAGTTCTAGACGGTCTCGATATCATCGCCGACCGTTTTGCCCAACGGAATAGAGGCGCCGTTAACGCTTTAATTAATGCAGTTTGGCAGGGAAAAGCGTAGCCCGCAATTCCATGGTGGCCGGTGGAACGGCCTACAATATAGCATTGATATTTTTATTGCCCATACCAAGCAAAATCTTTCGTCCCAAAAATTATTATCTCTCGTGAACAGAATTGTAGACGAGTAAATTATATACCAAATTTTATGATACTTACTTTTTTATCTTACAATTATATTTATCTATTGTTGACTAATTGTTCTAAACTGTCAAATTATTTTTATATATCCTTTTATCAGGTCACTAGATGTCCTCAGCAGATCTAATTGTAGAAAATATTTCAAGCTTGTATCATACTTAGACTATTAGTAGGTGGAGAAGGGGCGAATGGGCAATTTAACACGCTAAAATGGAGGGCTAAATATGGAAGAGTGGGACTATATTTGGATTGGTGTTGAAAAGAGATAGATGCCAACTAGAAACAGGTTGGTTGCGACTTGATGAAGGAATATAGGTGGTGGTGCACTCATGGTGGATGGCCAAGATTCCCATACTATCTGACTTTCACTCCATGACCTTCCAACAACCATAGAGATTTTTTTTTTTTCCATTCTCCTATTCTCACAATTATTTTAACACGGACTCCCAGCCTCATATTTAAACGACTTAAATTACTATTCACTTGGTAATCACAAATATTCCATTTTGAGCTGAGCTCGACCTCATAGACCTCATACTTAAACGACTTAAATTACTATCTACTTGGTAATTACAGGTATTTTATTTTGAGCAGAGCTGATCAGCTATAAACAACTGAGACTGTATTACTTTTTTTTTTTTTGGAAGAGAGACTGTTTTACTAGAATCGGATTATAAAAGATTATTTGGTTTGTAATTATAAAATATGGATGGACGAAAATGCCCTTGTTGATGAGAAGAGGAATATAGAAGATAGGGGTATGAAAAGGGAATTGGAGAAAGGATTTGTACCTGGTGTTGGGTGATGGGCAGAAGGTGATAGTATAGTCGGCGCCGGCGCAGGTGAAGGTGCTGGTCTGATCATCATAGGCGTAGCTATAGGCGCTGGGGCAGGCGGATTTGAACATCTGCGAGTAAGACGAGGGCTTGCAGGTGTCGGGTGTGCCGTACGCGCCGCTGCAGCAGTACTGCGGGTCGCCGAAGGCCTCGCACGCGCTCTTGCAGGCGACGCTCTCCCCGGCGGAGCTTGTCACCTTCAGCGCCGACGGACAGAGCCCGTTCACGTCCACTCTGCACCCCGTGCTGGTGCAGTTATCTCCCGTCCCGCCCTGCGGCACCACCAGCATTGGGAGGTTGTACCCGTCCACCAAGCTCACGTCGTAGAAATCCAGCCCGCCGTGCCCGTCCAGCGTGAACTCCGCCAGCGTAGCCGGCGGCGCCGCGTTCCCGCCGGCGCATTCCACCTGGCCGGAGCCGCAATCGCCCGTTACGCACGTGAATTTCCCGGTGGAGTCCTGCGAACAGTGCGTCCTCCCCCAGAATCGTCCTCCCCAACTCGATGGCACATTAATCGTCCTCGACTCCCCCGCCTGTAAAGCGAACCCGGTCGTATCTAACGGCGCAACTCCGGCGTTCGACAAAATGCCCGGCCAAATCGTTTGCTCACACTTGTTTATCATCGTGAAAGTCGCCGACGAATTCACCACTACAATCAATCAAAAAACACCAAACAACATTCAGCAAACACATAAATCCAACTACTAGACCAATTCAAGTCAAATTACTCATGCTTTTAACTCAGAAACCACAAAATTTCAAATCCAATTCTCAACTAAAACGGTTTATTAGCTTCCATAGTTTGAATAAATCATATTAAGATCACAAGATCGATTTGCGCAATGTCGCTAATTATCGTCGCCGGAATTCAACAATCGATATCAACATTAAGGCTAATTTCAAGCAAAATGTCGCTGATTCTCGATTCCGGTTCAAATCCTCACCTGAAAACAACAGATCTCCGGACGCTAGAAACAGAGCAAGAAGCCAGAACCGCATCTGTGCCATTTTCAGAGAAGAAGAAGAAGAAATGAGCAGAGAAACACAAAATTGATCTTCTTCTCCTCAATGCAAAAAATGTGAATTGAGAGAGGTAAGGTTTTTTGGGGTATAAGGAAGTGGGAATTGTATATATAGGCGGAAAGTTGATCGCAGTAACGTTCATACTTGCGTAGGATGGGGCCCATTCGCCCAGAGAACAAAGCTCTGTAAAAGGCTAGCCGGCGCTTTTGCCTTTTTTTATTTTTATTTTTATTTTTTTACAGTATCTTGTAGAGGGAGAGAAAGTGCAAGTGGGAGAGTTGCATCTCTCTCTCTATATGCATCTTTCATTGCAGTAATGGCGGTCGGGTCAGATTCGGCAACGCTAAAATTATAAAAATCTGTTTTGTTGTAGAAACAATGCATTCACTTCCCTTGATTCTTCAATGATTGATTGAAGATTTTTCAGACACCTGATTGATATTTTATATATATATAAATTTATTAATTACCAAAAAAAAAAATACAAGAACAATTTTATAAATAATACAAAAGTTTATAATAATTATTTAAATGACACATTTTTTTCTCAATCTTTCATATTTTTTAACTATTGATCAATACAATGATATTTTTGCATTATTGTGATTTTTGGTTGGACAAATTTGAAAGTGATAATACTAAAGTTATCCTTAACCAAAGTTATATTTGTTATAGGATTGTATTTTTAATTCCATGCATGTTCACTTCATATTCCATTAGTGCGCACTTAATTTAGTATAGATTCGTGTGCATATAGAGGCTAAGGTATGTGATATGTGTGCACTGAATTATAGTGTGTGTATTCTAGAGTTGTGTTTGCGATTCTATTTCAGTGTGCACATTTAATCAAACTATGTTGGTCACTTTGTTGTAGTGTACAATAATTATTCGTTAGTGTGCATGTTGTCATCTACGCCAAGTCGTTTTCTATTGTTCTTTTCGTTGGGTTCATATGTGCACACATGTCCTATTGTGTATGCACTTACGTGTTGTGCGGGGTCCTAAAGGTGTGAATTCGTGTTGGTTTTGTTTGTAAATCATTGTTGGGTGGTTGTATTTGGATTCTGAGTATGGTGTCAGTGCATCCTATTAGTAAGAGCATCACCATAAATGTGTTTTAAGGAGATAATGTCAGAAATTTTGCCATGGTGGCAAGAGAGAGAGTATGAGAGAGAGCGTTTGGGGTTCTTCTGCAAATTAGGAGTTATTTCTGACATTTATGACATCAAACAATGAAGCAAAGACCATCTGCTGTGCGGGCCACGCGCCCGCTTGGCTCGTCAGGCGCGCCCGACATTAGCATTTAATGTATTTTTTTAAAATTCAATTTTATTTTGTTTTTTTATTCACTCATTCCCATTTTCTCTTTCCTAATCACACTTACAAAAACTCCTCAATTACCGCGAAATATCCCCAGTGATAAGGATGCTCTAAGTTGTATCATGCAAATCTAATATTGACACCTTTAATTTTTAGTACAATTTATTTCTCATGATATATGATTTATAAGCTATTAAATAGGTGTAGGGTTTACTTAGTAGATATTTTTGAACAACCTCAAAATAAATAGATGAATAAATAAATATGCAAACCACTTGACTAATATAGACAAGATCAAGAGAAAACATTGATTATTATGAAAAGTTCACGTGACAATACTAATTGTGATGCTCTAACACATCTACTAAGGGGGGTGCTACAAGAAAGTTCGAGATAGTTAAAATTTGGATTTTTAAAAATTGTTCTCTTTTCAAATGTACCAAACATAAAAAGCATTATTGAATTTTCAAAAAAAAAAAAGCATTATTGTTAATATATTATACAATTGAGTACGTACATTCATAAATTAATTTAACTACATTGTCCTTTAAGACGTACATCCTAATATTTACTTATGAACGTGACATTATTATATACAATTTTTTTTTGTATTTAACTATTATATGTTTGTCTTTTCATGACAATAAACACGTTATGAAATTCTTCAATTTACAATTTTTTTTTTTTTTTGTATTTAACTATTATATGTTTGTCTTTTCATGACAATAAACACGTTATGAAATTCTTCAATTTACAAAAGTGAAAAACTAATGAACATTTATTTAAGTATTATAAACGCATACTATTTGACATAGTAATTGTCACATCGATTAGAAAAGAAATACCCAGGAATAATTTTATTGCAAAAATTAGCATCTTTTCCCATATTTATTACGAGTAGGTAGTTGTTTTGTAATTATTAGTTGTTAGAAGTCTCAAATTGCAACCCTATCTAGCTAGACCAACTCTATAATTGATTGGATAATACATTCCTAATTCTTTTTTATTTTTAAATAACTATATTTCAACTTCGCGACTAATTCCTAAACTGAATGAACTTGCCTCTAAAGTCCACGAAGAAGCAAATCAAACATGTCCAGCTTCAAGACCAACATTAAATTGTACACTTTTATATATGATGGATATATTATGAATGGGTTCGGGACGAATTGACCAAGTAAGATGGAGCAAGACCAATTCAATGGACCTTGGAGCCCTGAGACTAGGCCCAATGCTCGGCCCCGGCTGCCAAAGACCAAGATCAGCGCTCGGCCGCAACTACCAAAGTTGAGCTCAGTGCTCAAGTGCTCAACCTTGAGGTCGGGCGGGGCGCGGATGTAACTACGCGCCCTTTTCTCGCGAGGGCAATTATCTTTCATATTTTGGGAGTGATCGAATTAGTATAAATTTGATCACAATTGTCTTGTTGAGAGTTGAGACATGACATTCACCATATAATCTCATTCCACACGTCCTAATACAAATCTTTATCTTTTCTATTCAACACTTTGTCTTTATTATTTATTCCTTTAACTATTGGTTTGATCAATTCGTGTCACCCGGATTAATTTATTTCGTCAATATATAAGGAGATCAATCCAACTCCAGTTCAATTTTATGAATCCCGATTCCACCTTACAGCTAGAAACGAGTTTTAAATGAAACTTTATAGTTGCTGAACCATTGTCGTGGCTAGTGATAGTACTAGGTTAGTGTCATCCCTCATGCAAAACCTTTTTCATCAGCATTCCAAATTGCAACTATCATCAAAGATTGATACCTTTCAACTCCAACATGACTACACTTCGCTTTATCCACGGTTTTGGCGATAAGAGATAACACCCAGATTCATAACCTTTTGGGCTAGCTGTCTTTGCTTCAACATGAATCCTACGGTTCATAGTACATCCTAATGTCACACTAGCTAGCTAGCTTGCTTTTTATAAAGACAAAAGAAAGAAAGAAATAAATCTGTCTCAAAACATTGAAACTAGACAAAGGAAATATCTCGAAGAGAAAATGTTATTTAAAATTAAGTTATATCTATATTTGGTGAAGTTTAGAAATTTAAGATCTAATTACATTTTTAGTTACTTAATTATTTTATAAGTTTAAATTCGACCTCTATAATTTTTTTTTTTAACTCCAAATTTTCAGCTTTATTGGATTATACGTCTATACTCTGGAACCCATGAACCTGGCCCGGGTTTTAATCCGTGAGACAGGCCGGGTCAACATAGTTTTGGCTATAATTAGTATTACGAGTTAGTCTTTGATTGATTTTTATGATCCAAATTATGCTGATTCGATCCGTCTTATGGATAGAGACCCGTGAGACCGTCTCACACAAATGTAACCCAAAATATATTGAGTAAACTCACTATTATGTAATAATGCAGGTAAATTATAATAGAAAGACCTTATTAATATCTTAAAAGAATAGTAGTGTGATTTTTCAAACATTTAATACCCTTGGTCGTAGGATGTTACTTTTTTAGTAGCAAGCGATATTGACGCAAATGATTTTGATATTAGAAAAAAAAAAAAAGGGAAATAAATATCTTACACTTTAGCGTGTTGATGTTGGGTTTCTTGTTCTTAAGGTTTCAATGTTTGGTTAGATATTATTGTTTCATTATCTTCACAATTCCTGAAATTGATAATGATCGAATGAATTTTTGCCGAAGTTATACGGCATTCCTGTCTTCACTTATAATTGGCTGTTGAACCAATCCAGCGTTGTCCAATTCTGACGAGTGCAAAGAGCTAACAAACCTAACATATATGAAACAACGTTTTTACTTGTCCGTCGTTTAAAAAAAATGGGGCAAGAAAGAGTGACGAAGGTTGCAACGGAGGAGACAGTCTTTTCTCGTAATCTTTTCTAATTGACGGGGTCTGATAAATCAGTGGTTATACCGTGGACTCTGGTCACAAAACGACGTCGTTTCAATGAGTAGGAGAAACGGCTGCAGTAAGTCGCGACGGAGCTCCGAAACTGATAGTACAGTTCATCTCAAAAGATACTGCCTCATATTTGTTTTTATATTATCGAATGAAACTATAGTTATATCGAAATATAACTGTAGTTGTGTTGAAATGTAACTACAGTTTATGATACTGAATGAAACTGTAGTAATATCGAAATGTAACTTTAGTTGTGATGAAATGTAACTGCAGTTTATATAAACTGATACTAAATAACAGTTTTCATATTTTTGGGTGTATATTGTCCAATGAAACTGTAGTTATATCGAAATGATATTGTAGTTGTATTAAAATGAAACTGCAGTGTATTATAAAAAAAAAAACTGTAGTTGTGTTGAAAGGAAACTGAATGTATCTGGTAGTTGACTGTTTCTATACCTGTTTACATGTACAAAATTTATTAACTGTAAGCACAAAACGTATTAACGAATGTACAAAATTTTGATATTAAAATTCACAATGCAATATGAACCCTGGTCCATAAATAACAATTGTTTTCCGATGGGCCAGGCTCTCCGGTGGCCGCCAGGTCGGTGGAGCCCCCGACATAGTTGAGTAAAACACGTTAAAATTAATACAAACGCCACACGAAAACCAAGTTGTAGTTTTGGACCTCAGTCAATATAATGTTTTTTTTAGTTTAATTTTAGTATATAATAATAGGGTGTAGACCACATTATCCATATAGTTTTGACCCAGCAGCCACTTAGGTAAAGTTGATCATTATTCTTCCACTTGCGTTGAGCTTCTGGAAACAGTGTTTCACCTGGCTGGATGGGCTGGTCAACGCCTTATCTTATACGAAGATCATACGAAGGTACGATGTTGTAATATATTTATGTTTGGAATCACATTCGAAACGTGGTTAATTGACTTCAATGGATAAACAGATCGACATAGGTATACTATAAAGTATAAATTCAGTTGGTCGAGTCCCATAGTATATATTGGACAACATATATAGTAACATATGGTGATATATGGCGTTGAGTTTCATTGGATATTTGTATCTTATTGGTTCTAGTTCAATAAGTTTTGACTCAATTATAATTGTTAGAGATTCTGTTGCTAGAGGTCAGGTGAATAATTGAATATCTCTGTTTGATATAAAAAGGATTCCCATTTTAATTATCAATACTTCATACATTTTAGTTCATCATTATTATCTTCATGCAATTACGTCTTAGTTTTACTTGGAACATTACAACAATGATACAAATGAGATTTCTCTTAAATTTTGAGATGAGGCAGAAGAGAGAAAAGATAGAAGAGAGGACCGATGACATCTTGCAAATAGTGTCCATTGGGCACGTGGACTCTAAGGGACGTGTTAGGGTTTGACTTTTTTTTTTTTTTTTAGTTATTCTTATTATTGGAAAGAGAAAAAAAAAATACAAAATGGGTTTAAAGTGTTGGTGAATTCTTACAAGTTTTTATTTGAGTTCTTATTATCTAATTGTCGATGGTAGAACTACTTGACATTTAAACAATAAATAATAACATTTGATATATGGCATTAATGAGCCGTTTGGTTGGGATGAAGGAATTGAATTAGGAGAAAAATGAATTGTAATTCAGTGATAAAAGAATAAAGTTGGAATTCAAATTACATGGTTTGGCAGGGGAATAGAATTATTGAGAATAAGAAGAAAAAGAAGTGGTATAAAGACTAAAATGTCCTTGTGTAATAATAATAGTACTAATAATAATCAAGGGTAAAAAGGTCTTTTTCTCCCTTTTTCCTTTCCTTTCACATTGAATTACAATTCATATTGGTTCAACAAAATGAGAGAATTGCAATTCGGCCTCCAACCAAACACGGTAATTCAGGATGGTCAAAAAATTGTGCTGTAATTGAATTACAACTACATCCAACCAAACAACTCATAAAAGTAGTGGCCTAGTGAATGTATGGAGCCTAATTCTGATACATAAAAGTCACAAATTCAAAACTATTCCATAGGAACGGGTTTATCTAGTACACACCTTCGAATAACTATGTCAGGTTTCCTCGTCACCCAATATATATACTATTCATGCATGCTATTGTGGCAAGAATACAGTTCAGATTCCTGGCAAGGCCAATCCTTTGATGATTCCAATCTTTCTGGGTCCGAGCTGTTTCAGCGGTCTTTATTCTTTCTCCACAATGGTGGATCAAAGTGGTTCAAGATTGCAGCAATAGCCACCTAATGTACAGTAAGCTGAAAGAAGTGTCAAAAGTTTAATTTGGTTGTGTCAAATCTTTATCGGTCCATATTTGACCAACTAACAACGATTTCCCTGCGCAAAAGACACTGAACAACACCACATCTCTATGTCTGTTCTTCCCCCTTTAATTTGGCCCTTTTCATCACCTGCCCATATACCCTTATCCCTTTGTCCCTCTCCAAACCCCAACTACCATCATGTCTCTCCAGTTTTCAGTATGGGTCTTCATTTAGCCCGCGTGGCTCGCTCAAATGGTCGACCATCAGAACTCAATTCAGTACTTTATGAGGTGTTTCGTAGGATGGAATTGTAATTCTATTCCTATCTAACCCCATGGAATTGCAATTTCATGATTTGGTCGGAGGGAATTGCAATTCCATTGACAATTTGTCGAAGATGGAATTGCAATTAGACTTGTAATTCCATGATTAATTACCAATTTATCCTTCTTATGATTATTATTATATTATTATAGAAAGATATTTTAGTCTTTATTCACTTCTTACCTTTCAATTTCCCACTATTCTATTCCCCCCTCGTACAATGTAATTTAAATTCTCACTTTATTCTTTTCCCACGAAATTACAATTCCCTCGCCCCTAATTCACTCTTTCGAACCAAAGTTACCAAAAGCCCGTAGAGTGGGGTTCAAGTCTCAGCAATAATATCTTAGAGCTAGGACTTCTCATGTTAGATCAGAGTTTGAGTCCTTGGGTTCCTAAATTGGTGGAAGTGAAGAAATGGATCTCCTGTGATTCAACAATAATGACTGGTCGGGAGGCCGATTGGATAACTCATAATTTATCTCCTCAAAAGAATTTAAAATTAATCTGACTTAATTTATGAAATTTAACGTATGGTGTTGATCTTCATTCTCCCATTTTCCAGCATCAACAGTGGCAACTCACAATTTATCTCATTCAAGGAACTTAAGATTAATTAGTCTGAGTTAAGGGGGCGTTTGGTTCAAGTTATATGAGATAACTAAGGTTATATTTGCTTGGGAATACAAGATTCCCCTGTTTGGTTCAAGTTATGTAAGATTCCCAGGGAATGTAACATAACCTCCCGATGAAGTTTTTAGCTATTGGAAGGGAATGTGAGATACACCCCGATTTCTTAGGTAATCTCACATTCCCTTATCTTATTATTAATATTAAGTTTTTGGCATTTTAATCAATTTATCTTATTTTCGTTGTCTTATTTACCTACTCCAATTTTAAACCAAACACAGGAATCTAACATTCCCAGTTATCTAACATTCCCAGCAATCTAACATTCCCTAAGGTAATCTAACATTCCGTGAACCAAACGCCCCCTAAGTTATGAAAGATTTGTATGGTGTTGATCTTCATTCTCCCATTTTCCAGCATGAACAGTGCAATCTCCCTCCCAACTGCATCATATCCACAGATCACAGAAAAACAAACTGGGAAATTAAAAGGAATTCGATCAATTCAACCTTGCTGACACAGCAGATAAGAAATTCTGCATTTGTTTAATTTAATGCCCAGAAAAGTTGTTTGTCCAGATAATGGTCGCACTTATACAGCTGGCCTAACTATTCTCCAGAGTTTTCAAAAAAAAAAAAAAAAAAAAAAAAAAAACTATTCTCCAGATAATGACATCTGACAAGACTCCATTGATCCATTTAGCCAACACTAACTCTCTGGGCTTTTGTTTATGTTTTTTCACAGGAAAAAAACTAACAAAAGTTTAGATTATCCAACGTAAACGTGAAAACAACCTCTGATCTTAGTCAGGAACGTGGTAATTAGTTGATTATATTCCGTCGCAGAATTCGACGCCGCCGATGAAGAGATCGAAAAAAGTCCAACATTATATTTTTAAAAGTAAAATCTAGCACTCAATCTTGGTTGTTTAGCCGTTAATGTTGAAACCCGACCAAGAAAATTGCACGATCGTGCTAATGCTGACTCATATGACTGTGAAAAAGATGCATGGCTGTGGGGTTTTTTTTTTTGTCGATTACAGAAAATTTTCTTGACGGTAAGCATCAGCAAAACTGGAAACGTATGAAACGCATGCCATGGCTCCTTTTTGCTTTTTCACATTCACCTATTTCATTCGGTGCATGAATGAGTGTTTTGGTGTTTATGTAACATTTTTCTATTTATCATTATCATAACATTAGGATAAGTTAGGGTAATATTAGGAGTTTGATAAGTGGTGTAACACTATTTACCTAATAGCTAGACTTTAGGAGTCTGGTTAGAATTCAGGAGACTTATTAACTAGTGGTTATATAAGGTCCCAGTCCTCGCACTTCATATCTCATACACCATCTAGAGAGAGTTGAGTATTGTGAGAGACAAAACACTCTCCAGTACGATCCTAATTATCGCGTATTAAGTTCCTGTGTGATAAATTAAGTCTAACAGTTTATTCATAATTGTAACAAATTAACTAACATGGTTGGCGGTTTATTCATAATCGTACCTCGTCCCTTAAGCATGAAATTTGGAGTTTGATCCCCACCCATATGCTCCCATGTGAATGGAGCAAATCATTTTGCCAGTCTCCTACCACTGTTGTTGTAAGTTTCGCTCAAAGAAATCGTTGTCTTTTATATCAAAGAAATTTAGGATCTCGAGAGTTTAATAACATCATTAGTAGTGTCATACACTGCAAGTAACAATAATGTATTTGCATGGTTCAAATTAAAACACATATTGAATTTCAAGCAATTTCTGTTGTTAGTTTTCGGCCAAGACAAAAGAGTTCATGTCCCATGGGCCATGTCTTTCATCACCTCTCTGTTGCAAAGAATTGAGTCCAATGGCCAATGCACACAGTGACAAAAAACTAATGGAGAGAAGCAAATGTCACCCCACAATCCTTGTCTCTTAGAGATGGAACAAACACTTGAAAATAAATTACAAGAGGAAGAGAACAACACTCTATAATCAACATAGAGATTCACAATTTGATACGGTTCCAGTAGGAGCGAGATTAAAAGTTATACGTCACATACCTAGAATTTTCTATGCCACCGCCTTAGCTTTGCTATTCGACCCGAAACTAAAATAAATAAATAAAATGAATAAATTGATAAATGTAAATTGTGTCTACAAATGACTTATGTCTACATCTGCCTCTCAAGAGTGACCCCTGCCAAGAAATTTTGCCAATCAGCTAACAAGACCAAGTAATCATGAACTCTGCACTGTATTGTTGATGTTTGGAATGTGATTGGACCACCAAAACCAATTTGGCAAATTATACACTAACCTGCACTATACTAAAAATGAATTTGTATATCATGATTCACTGTAATGATTGATAATTAATTTCTCATTTACTCATCCTCCGTTTTGAGTGTATAATATATTAAATTAAATATTTTACTTATAAAAACCTGAATATGTTTTAACTTGATCCAAATCGAAAGTGAACCCTACCCAAAACATTACCTCAAAATGATTCACTTAAATGTTATTATTAACTAATTTTTCCAAGACCAACTAAGAGCTTTTCGGATAGCAAGTGCTTCAGGTCCCCTCAAAGAGTCAAAGGGATCACTGAGAATTTATGGTAATTACAGAGTTTATCTGGGCTGGAGAGATGATGTTGGGCTTCATATTTGGGCTTTTGCTTGACTTGAGGCCCAGTTTGTTTAGATCACACATTCACACGTAGCAACCCAATGAGGGCGGGTCTCAAAATTGGGTTCATAGCATGATTGGAGCCCCAATTTGATTATATCATAGCTTAGCAACTTATTACTCAGGTTAAGCTTTGAACCAATTTGATCAAACATGTTTTTTCCATTTTTAATATTGATGGAGATATATATCAATCCTTATACCATGAACCAGAGTTCATTGTGCACTATGAACCCTAGTGCATGTGTATATGTTTTATGTTGTAAGTTTTTATGTCTTGTGTTATGAAATTTTGTAACTAAAACAAAATAGTAATTGTTTCTTGTTATGAATTTATGTGTCTTGCATTGTGAATTTTTTTACCTATAAATACAAATTGTGTACCTAAATCAGATTTGAAAAATAATGTCTTGTGTTGGAATTTTTTATGGTGTTTTGTGTTATCTCCGTTTTAATTTTTGTACCTTGCTGATTTAATTCAAGATTTATAATGTTTTGTGAACCTGCTACATGATATAAAATGCCCTCAATGGTGATAAATGAATGTGGATTTTTTTTTTTTTTGAAAAGAATGAATGTGGATTTGAAATCGATCAAGTTAAAATAGCACACGCAATGAATGGTCATACATAGTGCACATGGGCTTGGAATCGTTTAGAGTGAAGCTTTGTCACTCATTCAAACAAAGTTTGTCAACTGCAATGAAAATTGTCACTCCTTCAAAAAAGTTTATAGCGTGCAAAGAATGTTTATCGCTGTTTATCATGACCAGTCTCAATTCTGACTATTAACTGAAGAAATCTCAACTTTGGTGTGTTCATATTAAAATAGTCATAAAACTTTAATTCAAAAAAATGCAGCGTGACCCTTGAGAGGTGACAAACGTTACAGAAGTCTGATTTTGTTGATTATCCAATCAGTTCTAGACAAGTGTTGAATTTCTGTTTCAGATTACGCAGTTCAAAAGTCAAAACAATCCGCAGAGATTAGAAACTTCTTTTCTTTCATTCATGATATGGATTCAGACTTCAAAAATAGGCGTCTGAATGTAAATCACAATGAACTTTAGCATCAACCTAGCTATAAACTCGAATCTCAAATTCGAGTCGATTCTGTACAAAGTATAGAGATCTGTCACTAAGATCTGCTCCTAATCAAAGAATAACGTGATTTTCTGCGATCTGCAGAGTCGCCGGAGCTACCAGCATTGATCTGTCTCCCATTTTCTAAGCGCAGATCTGCGGACGGAGTATCCTCTCACCGAGGCAGCAACAGGATGCCGAGATCGGAGCAGCGAGCGATCGTAATTGGCGCGCTTTTCCGGATCGGAGAGAGTGGAGTACGCCGCGTGAACTCTGATAAAATCCTCCGCCGGCGACGACGACTCCTGAATCACGCTGCCGGTCGCAACGTCCGGATGCAAAACCCTAGCCAATCTCCGGTACGCCGCTTTGATTTCCTGGCCGGAAGCGCCGGTTCGAATCCCTAGAACGTCGTATAGCGAGCTCTGCGGAGTCTGGACAGTCGTCCTCTCCGCCGTTGCGCAGGAGGCGGAGACGGAAACCGGCCGCCGGAAACTGACGCACACCGGCCGAGCAACCTCCGCCGCGGAAATCGCGGAGCCGAGGAACGGAGAAGAGAGAAGAAACGAAGCAGACGTGGAAGCCATTGATTGAATGATGAATTGGATCGTTGAAATTTCGCTTTGTGGATAAAAGTGTAATCTGGATAGGGGACGGTTCAACTAATGGGGAGTATTTATAGTTGCGGAGAGACAGTTGGATGTGATGCGGTGTACGCGTGGAATTGGATCTAGAAGGCTATTTCTAATGGGCCTAGTTTGGACTTATCCGTTTGAGTGGGCCCACATGTCCCAAACTTATGGATAAGGGATGCTTGCTGAGTCACATACTCACATCCTTAATTTACTCTTCTCATCCACTGCCAGCTGGACAGCTGGAATCATTTTGTCGCTGTCTCTTAGTTATTAGACTAGGACTACTATTATTGCATGTCTAGTACAAAAATTACTTTTTTTTTAACAATTAAAAAAAAAATAACTTGTAAATCAGACTATGAGGTGTTTGGCAAACGGCTGATGGCTTATAGCGGATAGCTGGTTGGTTTAGCTAGTTGTTGATGGCTGATTGCGTTAACTGGTTTGTTCAGCTGGTTGTAAAAAACTGTTTGGTAAATTGGATGGTTACTAGTAGCTGATTGAATGTAAAATGACATTTAAGAGTATGCGTGTATTGTATTATTTCAACCTTTAAATATAACAAACCCACCACCCATTTATAAGTAAATTCCATTATTTTCAAATGACAAAATAGTCAATATACTCATTATTCCCAACAAGTTAATAGAAAAAGCTACATTCATTAGCTTTTCAATTTTCAGCTTATTGGCTCAATAAGCCAAGGCTAATAAGTCATTTACCAAACACCCCCCTATAAAATTGTATGAAACTAGCTTATCCTTAACGATATTGGTAAAAATTAAACTCATAACATTATTAACAACTTTGTATTTTAATTATTAATCAATAGGTTATATTGTGACATTCAAAACTAATTTCATACCGCTTTAAAGTCACATATGTAGTACTTATCTAATTTATTTTGTAGTTTATAGGCATTTCTAAAAAATAATAATAATTTTGACTTATAGAAAATTTTATTTTTACACAATTATTGATACGTTAGAGGGTTGACTGAAAATAAATATAAGTTATGCTATAAAAGTAAGGTTTTGGTTAACAGTGCAGGAGACATGATATAGAATCATTAAGGGAAATAAATTATTGGTTTCACAATTAAAACCAGACTGAGAAATCAGATGGCTTCAAGACATAACTTTACAGCCTAATTAAGGGAGGGCTCATTTAACCAAGAATCAAGGCTTCATGAATATGTGAAACAAAAACTAAATTCAACATATATATGTGGTAAATGTCGTTAGGGGAGATCAATTCCAAACAAGAAGCCAAATCTCTATTGCTGAATTATTGAAAGAATATTTATCGCAAATTGGTATTTCAAATACTACCCAAAATTTGAAGAATATAGCAAATGTATTGATCTGATGACTATTTATATATCGGGGATCGGGGGACTATAATGTTAGATTAGCCTCTAGATGACTTATTATTAGATGCAGCAATCGTGCCATCCCAAAAGACAAGGAAGTAATGGAGTCATGGGAGTGGGGACTCGTTTAGTGCAAAAAAGGAAACAAAAAAATACTACTCCGTATGATATAATTCAATTTGACTTAACAAAATATTATAAACCGCTACATAAATTATAACCAACTATCATTCTTAAACTAGTTTTTATTATAAAATTAAAGTCTCCACTTAAAAAGTGTATGGCCTACACAACTAAGCTTTGGGGTCTACGCCCACGGTTTTCATTAATGAAGTTGAAGGTTTGCATTATGATAATAGAAAAGTATATAGAAGAATGATAGGTGCAACGTACCTTAGCCCATGGAAACCGTTGGTCCAACTGCAAGCAATGAGTGCACATGGGCGTCGGCGGTTTGGTTGCCTTATCAAGGAAAAAAGATGCCGCTGATTGTCAGAAAGCCGGTGATTCCCTACATTAATGTTGGTACCAGGTTTGTTAATGTTAACGTAAACATGATTAAGTGATTAATTAATGTCCTTTCAAAAAAAAAAAAAAAGTGATTAATTAATGTCAAATGTTCCTTTATACGTGTACACTCGACCTAAAAGATTCTTAATTAAATTTCACAATAACTCAAAGTGTTGAACTCAAATTAAATATCTATATTTAACCAGCTTTGTTGGCGTGAGTGGTTGTGCACTCTTATCAAAGTGTTCGAACTTCGAAGCCCCTCTCGTACGGACGTGGATTAGTATGAGTATGGTACGGACTTAAAGTGCCTCCTACTGTTACAGCCTGCTCAGGACACCTCGTGGTCTGACAAAAAAAATTAAATATTTATACGTGAATTAGTTTGAGTATGATACCGACTTAAAGGTGTCTTGTTAGTGTATGCTAACTCTCTCATTCATAATAGCTCGTAAATTACATATGATGGATAAATCACATTAAGAAGGCTATGACATTACTACAATAATAATAATAATAATAAGTTTTTTCTTTTCTAATTTTACTTTCTAGCATGATAATAATTTTTTTTATATTTATTAGATACTTATGACTTAATTGTTTTATTATGAATTAAATAAAATATAAAATTTTTATTTTAAAATTTAAACTAGGTATTATTGCCTTGTTGGATAAATGTCAAAGAATATAATGAGTGAAAGTCAACATAGCAAGCTTTTCTTTATCTGCCACTTGTCCTCTTGTGTTATTTGTGCCACACACTTATCTTACGTTATTCTCAACCAGACAATAGTAATATGGTTGAGATTGGTTCTCTCCCAATCTGTCTCAACGATTGTGAAATTATTTTTAGTTTATATTTATTTTCTACCATTTAAATTTAATCCCTTAAACATCCAAACGGAACTTCACCCTTGTAAATTAATGACTTGAAGTAGTATGATAACAATCCACTCCCACAACTTTAATTTCACACAAGTCATGTATAGATAGGTAAGTATAAACCCCACAAGATATACAATTAGGGATGTCGAGATGGCCAAAACGCGTTAGCCAGTCCTGAATCACGGTGTAGTCAAAACCCGTGAGCCAGTCCTAAACTACAAACGCGACAGGATGGGACATACAATTGATCTGTGCAACCTAAACATAATACATCTTCTGTATGAGCTTAATCAAAACTGCTATGGTTCTAAGTAAACTCACCAAAATCATCCTAAAGTACAGAATTCAATGAAAAAATCAATGCTTGATTTCTCTATGTTATCAAAGAACTCAATACCTTGAATGTATCCCATCAAGAATATCCAATGCATGTGCATTTGCATTAGCATTCGCGTTTGGGCGTTCGATCTTTGCTCGAGGAGAGCTGCCAGCGCTTCTGCTGAGCGCCCGAGCCTGTTGATTCCTTCCCTTCTCGGGGACCGAGAATTCTTGGCTCTTGCTTCTCCCGGGAGCCAGCATTCTCCTTCTCGTGACTTCTTCCAGCAGGTTTATATCGTCGAGAGAAAGGTGGGCTGCGTTGGGCGTTTCAATGTGCAGAGCGAGGCCTTTGTGCGTGGGTGATCTTGCTGGCAGAGCCCTCGGCTCGTTGTGTTTCACGAGGGTGATGAGACGATGAAGGAATGCCACGAGTTCGAGGATGAGAGAGTCCATTTTGGTTTTGTCTGCATGGTAAAGCGTCTGCAAATGGATGAAGCTGTTCTTGATTCCTCCCTTCTTCCCGAGAAGCTCGTTTCTGCAATAAAGAACGAAAACACTGTTAAGTTAATCTAAGAAGTTGCAAAGCGGGAAAGGAGAAGAAAGAAGTCGTTTCGTTTACTGACCCATTGTTTGCCCACTCTCCAACCCATCCAAATCCTTGATGTGCTCTGTGCTCCAGTGGCCAGCAAAAGAAGCAAAATTTTGTTTAAGTAACCGAAATTTGAATTTGCAGGAGAACAGAAAAAGAATGAATTTTTAGCTGTTTGGGTACAAAGAAACACGCGTTTTACATACTTTGTTGTATCAGTAGCTACTGGAACAAGCCACTCGAGCGTCCTCTCCATTTCACCTTTGATTTGAGCGACTGTGAGCTGCAAAACGAAGATTGTACAGCACAGATTCGATGTTACATTGTTACATATCGTTTATTGATGAAGAAAATCAGGCCTCAAACAGCTCCCAATGGTTCGTTTTTGTTGTGTGTGTAGCAAAATGAGTAAAAAAATGTGATAATGGAAGAAATATGGTCAAACAAAAAGGAACAAATCTGGAAAACAAACCTTCTTCTTCATATCTGGTGCTTGTAGCCGAGAACGAAGGGCTGTTTTTACAGCAGGTGGTAAAGCGTTATACAATGCATCCCTCGAGCCCGGTGGAAGAGAAGTAGGGCGTAAGGCCTGACAATATATTTAGTTGCATTAAGCAAACACGTTTACACGCCTAATCTTGTCGTTCTAGTACCAAACCAATAAAGTCGTTTTCATACTCACAATGTTATCGATTTTAGTGATTAGGTTAGCGTAATGTAAAGCAAGACCAGCCACGCCTAATCTTTCTCGTTTCTTTGCAGGCTCCTTGCCCACACGCATCAATCCTGGTCAAAAAAGGAATTTTAATTCGAGGATTATCGCAATCTGAAGCTGAAAAGCGTGGCATCAGAAGAAAGGGAACTTTATACTCGCGGGAAAATAACAGACTATGCAATTTCTTAAAGAGAATATAGATGAGAGAAAGTGTTTGTTAAGCTATTATACCGCCATCTCCAAATGCTTCCAAGATCTCTTGATGAATGAAGATCACGATATCGACAAGCTTCTCAACAACCTATATAAGTATTGGAGAAGAACAAGAAATGAGCAATTTAAACGTTCCTATTTCCACGAAGAGAACATTAGGTTTCAAGACGAGCAAAATATTTTCGAGAAGTACCTCTTCCAGACTTTTCGACCAAAGGGATTTCTTCTTCAATCCCCTCACGAGTTTTCTTTGATGTTTTACATCACTGTGAAACATCATGAGACTCTCCCCTATAACGAGAAGGAAAAAGTTTGGCCAATCAAGAAATCACAATCTGCCATATAGTATTAATAGTTCTCAATTATCTGCAACAAACCTTTTCGAGGTAGGCTTAAAGAGTCTAATTCCACAATTTTCTTCCGATACTCTTGTTCAAATCGGTCCAAAGAATGAAACTCGTGATACAATTCCTGCAGATTCAGCACGATTAGTCATACCCCATATAAAAAGAATGCAAAATATCGAGCAGAAAGACAATCTTACAGAAGTATGCTGAGCGAGAGTCACCAATTCTTGCATTGTCATATCAGCCTCCTCTCTGAGTTGTTCATGACTAACAGGGTTAGAATCCAACCTGAAATACGCAAACATAAAACGAGATTTATATCCACGCAAATGACCAGACTGCCTCGGCTAATTCATGGTATGAACTACGAAATATCTGCCTTACGTTGAGAAATACCGATCAAGGTTGTGCCATTGCGGGTCTTTACACATATTTCCAAACCTGACTACTTCTTGGGAGAAAACTTTAAATTCCAACCTATAAATAGTACCAAATAAATGATCAATGCATTTCTAATAACATCATTTTTTGCAGAAAAGTTCTTCATTTTCCCCTTCGGGGCTAACCTTTTGTCAGCAGCAGCTATTCTGAGCAGCTCCATCTTATCGGTAGAGACCAACTCTTGTACAGATTTGGAACGCAAGATTTCATCTTTCAAGTACTCGACGTTTTCTTTAGATAGAGACTGCAATAAGTTTACGGCTTTGGTGATGGTATTAGCAACCTCAAACGCCAGTATAGATATTCCATTCCCTTTCGATCCCATAACGAAAATAAACCCACTGTTGTTCAAATTCGCCACGCTGCAGCCTAATGTGTCTATAACTTCTACCGCCTTCTCTAGGCCAACTATGCTCGCTTTTCCAAGAAACGAGCTTGCTTGAGATGCCTGTCACAACAAGAATAGGTTACTCCAGTTACGAGAAATATCAAAAGTAACCAACACTGTCAAAGAGACACAACAATAGCGAAGGTGCAAAAAATAAACTTCTTCATGCTTTCCCTTCTAATTAATCGTTCATTATTGCCAGAGGCCGGATAAAATCAGACGAGATATGTCAGATAAAGGACTATGGACACAATAGGACTGCATCCTTTTGTAGCTGTTGGCACTATGCCCAGCCCAAAACCGCAACTTTTACAAAAATTTATTCAAGAATCGACCAAATGGACAGCCTTCACCCTGCCAGCTTTCGATTTTCATATGATCATCCAATCAATGATTCACATGATCAAGCACCAGGATTATACATACATACAAAATGATAGACTATAGAGTAATCACATTGAACAGACAATGACTAAGAAACCAGATTATACATACATACAAAATGATAGACTATAGAGTAATCACATTGAACAAACAATGACTAAGAAACCAGCACTCTACAACAAACTCAAATTGTGTATGCGTACAGGGACAACCCAGCCAAGTTGGTCAACTATTAGCTCGGAAAACACAAGATTCCAAAGTTCAACTCCCAGGGTGAGCAAACTAATTAGCCTTCTTGGTTTGAGCCGATGGGCAATCTAGGTTGTTTTACCTCCTTGTGATCCTTTGAAAGCAAAGGTCACAATGCCGGGCTTACCCAATATGCCTATTAGGATCATAAGAGAGAGTATACCCGTGAACACTTTCAAGTAATGGATACAGGTTTTCCTCGTCATAAATTTTTTTAAAAAAATAAATAAATTGTGTGCATACCATGTTAGCAGCCCCAAACCTTGCAGGAGTGGAGGGCTTCAACTCCCCAGAGAAGCTCAATTCACCAGAATCATAAAGATTCTGCATTTTCCCAGAACCATCCATATCATAAGAACAACCTTTAGTCTCATCCTCATAATTCTTCATTCCCTTACTCTTCCTCGGCCGCCCTGAGCTTCTCTCATGATGAACCACGGATCTACTCCGCGCCGTTCCTCCTGGACACACTGCCCCCATGCTTCTACCAATCCAATCTAAAATTTCACAACAAAAAAAGAAGCAAACCCAAGGCACCAAAACTTCTGCAACTTCTCCACCTATCAATCACAAAACCATTTCTAAAGAATCAAAAAAACGAACCCGTCAAAGCTTACACGTAAAGATCAAAACTTTGAAGAAAAATGTGATGACTGGTTGGAAAGATGGAAAGGGCGAGGGATTTATGGGCTTGATGGATGGGCATGCATTTAATACCTCGGAATCCGACGAGGGAAATAGCGAAATCTCTTCTGGATTTAAGGATACGTTTAGAATTGAATTCTCAGATTGCCTCAACAAAGACTTGACCCAGACTCTACTCTTTGTTCTTCTTCTTTTCTTTTGGGTTTGTTTGACTGATCAGAAAAAAGAGAGAATTGAAGAAAATGAGTGAAAAAATAAGTGGGAAAAAACAGTGTGAGTCTAAGGAAAGCAGGCGGGAACTCCCGAAAGGATGTGTGAACTGGAAAATCAGTCAACGCCCATTGTTCCGCGGGTTCGATTTTATATCACTTGATGACGCCTTCAGATGGTTGATTTTCCAGTCTTACCCTTTGGGTTCCCATCACCCAAAAAAAAAAAAAAAAAACAAACAAACAAACGAAAAAAAAAAACAAAAATTTGTGTAAAACCATGAGGATTCTTATCCGTGTGATAAGTCGATTCAAATGAAAATGTAATATTTATATTATAAAATGTAATATTAATCAAGAATAAAGTGTTATACTTTTTTTTTTAAATGTATTCTCTCCTCTCATTTTATGAGTCGGATGACTTGACTAAAGTTAATTATAATTTAAATTTTCATAATATTAAGTTTAGAATTAGAAAATAATTTATATATTTAGGAACTACTTTAAAAGTATTATTAAACACAACAAATTAAATTTATAAATTATAAGAAAAATGATAATAGAAATAAGCAAAGAATACAAAATTTATTTAATCAATGAGTAGTAAGTATAGCAGATAAAATATGACAAAGGGAGTAATACATTTACATAAACACATTCTTCTTTATTAATATTGTATTTTTTTTACATGTCTCATGGATACATTTACATAAACACATTATTCTTTATTAACATTGTATTTTTTTTCATGTCTCATGGATTGTTACAGGACAGTCAATAAAAAACATTGTGTAATTTGATTCTTAGTTACAAGTTGAATTAACAATCAAATCTTTATCCTATTAGGATATTTATTAAATGGTATGAGAATAATTTTAAAGGGCAGTAAGGTCAATTTGTCCAAGTTAGCATTAACAACAGTCCGACTAATGGGACCCACTGGCTGTGCTACTTTTTTGGTGCAATTTGAATTGAAATGGTCATACCCTACTTTATTAGGGAGTATTTATTTATTTAATATATAAAAGAAATGATATATTTGTCCAAGTCAGCAGTCACCGGCTTACTTGGAAAATTTAGCATGCCGTGAAGACTGAAGAAGATTTGTTGTCTACGTGGGAGGTTGCCATTGGCTAGTTTCTATACAAAGACAGTGTCACAAGTTCAGGTATCTTAACATTCACACCTATTGCAAGCTGCTCCTTGAATTTCTTGTTTTTTACACATTTTGTCAAACTAACTCATAAATAAATCTAGCAAATAGTGCGATTGAAGACCGCTCAAGCTACCACATGACATTACCACATGTTAGGCTATTTTTATCTATGAAATACTCAGCTCTAGTCCTTTTAATCGGACCAAACACAAATAAAACTTGATCACAGAACTTTCTTCAGATTTTTAATCGGACCAAACACAAATAACTTACCTTGTGTGCGTGAGGCAAACCAGAAGCGCCCAGCCAAACCTACACGTGACACACTCACAAAAAATTGGATCCTAAAAATTTGTGCAAATTTTACCAATCTTTTTAAATATTACTGACTCTATTACATTTCTCAGCTTATTGAAGCAAGCGCTCCATTGAATTTCGAACGTGAATAACTTAATACCACTAAACCACAAGGTCGAGCAACTTGATGTCACTAGTCTTTAGCATATACAGCGCTTTGTCTTTTTTAAATCCTAGCTCCTGCATTGTTTTGTTTTTGGGTTTCCCCTCATCCATTTCGCCAAAAAAAAAAACGTATGATCCCTCCATCACCAAAAAAATGAAAGGGTTAGCTTCATAGTTCTTAGTATCTCTCTTTTCTTTTTCTATTTTTTCAATTAGATTATCAAATTGCACTATTTATTACAGATAAGAAATTAATTTAACACATTTTTGTCAACAATATAACTAACACTAACAGTGATTAACTATAAAATAATATGCACAATTATACTCTTTATTTTTCTACTTGTTTTCTTAAGATTAACTTGAGAGTTAAGGGTATGGAGATTTTTCATTACATCGTGTTTGAATTGAGAAAGTTCTTATATTTATTCTTTAAAGTAACATAATCTAAAGTTTAAAAAAAGTTATGCCTTAGTTAAAAAAGTTCATCCTCGAGTGATGCAAAATTTCCGAACCATCCAAAAAAATTATTTTCTATTTCAAAAATTAAGGTGGTTTTTAAATTTAAGTAATTCTACAAATTAATTATTATCAGCAACGCCATGAAGAGAGAAAAATACTTACTTTTAGATGCAAAAAAAACAAAAAACAAAAAACAAACAAACAAACACCGCCATTAACATAATTCTGGAAATTATTATCCATGCATCATTAGCTTGTCCCATTAGGCTTTGGTGCAATTACTAATTAAAGAAAATAAAAATGAAGATTGGAAGCAAGCATTCAGAATGAGTAGGAGGTTTGGTATTCCATTCATGCCAGTAATCGGAATAACTTATGTTCTTCATCATCATGCTCGCCTCCGAAACAACCAAAATCATAATAATTCATACATTAAACATAACACGCAAGCAAAACAACAATTTCCGATCAAACAACCGTCAGGTATTTTGGATCATTGCATCACAGCACCCGGAGGTGTATCGGACGACCGTCGTGAGTAATTGAATCCAAATTCATCACACGGGACGGAGAATCGGGTTCTCCGTCGGATCGGATCGTTGGTAAATGCTATAATTAATTCTATCTAAACCAAACCAACAAAGAAGATGAAGAATAAGAAGAAGATATGAAATATGAACAGGACTACAGGATCGACTCGGTGGAGATATGAAGGATGGATTTTTCTCATTTTCAGATTAAATAGGGGAATGAAGGAGGAGCTTTAGCTAGGGTTTATCTGACAATGATCTACTGTTTTCAGCTCCACGGGCCTTGCCTCATTTCTTCTTCGGCCCAATGAGCTAATCCAGTTGGGTTTGAATAGTAACGATTTTCAAATCGACTTTAGGGTGTGTTTGGAAAGCAGGAAAATGATTTCTGGAAAATGAGTCATTTTCCGGAAAATCAATTCATTTTCCGTGTTTGAATGTATTCTGGAAAACTGTCTTTGGGTGTTTGGTTCGTTTTCTGGAAAATGGGTAGAATTGTATAATTATATATATTTTTATTCTATTTAAAATATTAAAATTATTATAATAAAATAAAAATAATATTTTAAATCACAAAATTTATATTTCTAAAAGAAAGTAACAAAATTTAAAAATAAAAATATATAATTAAAAAAAAAACCCTGATTTCGCCGGAAACCAGCAGCTCTGGTTTCCGCTATGAAACCAGAGCACGGCTATGGTTTCCGCTGGAAACCATAGCATGTCGACCATGCCTTGATGATTTTTCAGGGGCGGAAGTCATTTTGCGCCATTTTGGCCTCATTTTCCCCTGTCAACGGAAATCATTTTCCGTTGACTGGGTTTTCCAAGGGTTGCCAAACATGGGAAACCCGGAAAATGATTTCCAAAAATCATTTTCCGGGTTTCCAAACACACCCTTAATTCAAAATTTTAAAATTTAAGTTTGAATTTAATTTTTAAACTTAAGCTCGAGATATTAGAGTTCAACTCAACAAGATCAATGAAATTTTTTTTCATTTTTCAAAAATAAATTGTAATAACTAAAATGAGAGTTCTTGATTTCGAGTCTTTATAACTTTGTTAAAAATAACTCTGAATAGGTGAAACGTGGTTTTGATACTAAAAGATCATAAGTGTGACTAAACTTTTGCAATGGACCTGCCATCTAACCCCGCAACTATATTTGGCTCCAACGGGGAACACATAACCACCACCTCATCCTCCACAACAATCATAGGGGCCATCCTTGCTGGCAGCAGTCATGCAAACTTGCATGCACTCCTAACTACTTAAAGTTTGAGTAATTTGTTTGCAAATTACACCTTTTTGAAGATGATAGACACTAAATCTCAATTATTGCAACACTTTACAATTTAATTTTAATTAATATTTTAAACTTTATGTCACAACTTTTGAATTAAATAATGTATAATATAATAATATAATTCAAATTATATAAATTAAACTCAATTGTGAATTAATTAGTAATCCAATTATGATATTTACGTGTAGATTATAAAGATACTTTTTTTTAGTGATGATATTGCCACTCCTTTGATTTTGATTTTCAATACGAATACAAATCGTGGAAGCGCAATGTATTGACTGTGCACGTCATAAGGTGTATGATGTGCCACAGTTATCCTTAAAAATTTAGAAGACCGAGCGCCGAAAAGTAGACAAAATGGATCTGTAACTTTAAAAAAATATTAACTTTGAGGACGAGACACGACCGTTCTGGTCTTGAACCCACAATCATGTGACTTTCTCTCGAGGAGAACCACAAATATGCTATCCCAACACAATGTGTTTGGCTAATTGGTAATTAATTATATGGCAATGCATTAAGATTTTGATAGTTAATAATATCTCTATCATTTTCATTAGTGTATGTAATGTAATAATGTGCATAGATTGATACCCCACGTGGGGGCCACATCCGCTTTCCACTCTCGATCGGTTATACTGTCTGTTTTCCCGCTTGTCTTTCGAACGCTGAAATCGTTGGTATATAAATATTCTCTTCTCTTCATCCAATTTCCTTCATCGCCCTTCCAAGTTTCCATTTCGTTGCAATTCGAGAAAGACATACAGAGGAGATTAATCATGAGAGAGATCTTACACATTCAGGGAGGCCAGTGCGGCAATCAAATTGGCTCCAAATTCTGGGAGGTTATCTGCGACGAGCACGGCATTGACTCCACCGGCCGTTACAAGGGCGGCGACGGCAGCGGTGCCGGCGATCTCCAGCTCGAGCGCATCAATGTGTATTTCAATGAGGCTTCCGGTGGCCGGTACGTGCCGCGTGCCGTCCTTATGGATCTCGAGCCTGGTACGATGGATAGCATTCGATCGGGACCGTTTGGCCAGATCTTCAGACCGGATAACTTTGTCTTCGGACAGAACGGTGCGGGGAATAACTGGGCCAAGGGACATTACACCGAAGGCGCTGAGCTGATCGATTCCGTTCTCGATGTTGTGCGTAAGGAGGCTGAGAATTGTGACTGTTTGCAAGGTTATTTTTCCATTTCTTCTTAATTTGTTTTCACTCTCAATGCTCATGTAATGCGCATGGTTATACGTGATGCATATATTCATACTCGCGATGCTTGCGGTCATGCCTGTTTTTGATGTTCATCGCCATTTATGTGACGTGTCAACTGCTTAGATTATTTTGTGGTTAAATTTTTGTGAAGAGTTTTCAATTTTAATTTGCAATTGAATTGACTTCTGTTTGAATTTTCAGCATTTATTGGTTTGTGATTTGTCTAAACAAACATTTCCACTTTTGAATTGATTTGGTTCTGTAGATTCTGATGAATTTTAATGATTCTTCCATTGAGATTCATGATATTAATGATCATTTAGCTAGATAAACTGTCACTATTAATTTCAACCTGAATCTATAGTTCCTAATATACTGGCTACTACTTGCACTTCTAGTTTAGAGTCAGTTGAAGATTAATGGACCTGTTTAATGCTTTCCTTTTGTAGAGGATAAACAATATTGAATATTCAGAGAAGCAGACTATTGTTTGCTTTATTTATCAGGAATATGGAAAAACTTCAATTCACAATCACTGTAAATGTGATTATGCACTGAAACTGAGAAAACAGGAAGATGGAAAAGAAACAGAGTGTTGTTTGTTTTTGTATGATGTTCCTCCTTTTGATTTTTATCTGCAGGTTTCCAGGTTTGTCACTCACTTGGAGGAGGCACTGGTTCTGGGATGGGAACTCTCTTGATTTCAAAGATAAGGGAGGATTATCCTGATAGAATGATGCTCACCTTCTCTGTTTTCCCATCACCCAAAGTCTCTGACACTGTTGTTGAGCCATACAATGCCACACTCTCAGTTCATCAGTTGGTGGAGAATGCAGACGAATGCATGGTCCTTGATAATGAAGCTCTCTATGATATCTGTTTCAGAACTTTGAAGCTCAGCACTCCAAGCTGTGAGTAACAATAACTACTACAACATTTTATTTTACTTTAATCAAACCAGACAAATAAAGATGTCAATCGGACCAGTCCATTCAATTTCGCACTAGCCCTATCGAGCTATCAAGAAATCTCTAACCAACCTTCCTGCAAGAGATCTTTTCTTAACATCAAACCTGTTGAGATTAGATAGAAATGATAAGAAAACCTCAACAATTTCTTTGTTTTCAAAGCCTCCTAATTTCCGAGAATTAGTCACTTCAACAGCCTTAGATGGTTATACAGGTACCCACAGTACGAACTAGATGGATGAGTTTAATGGTTCTGCCTTATCGAGTTTAAAATTCATGGCCCTAACTCTAAAATCTCGAGTTTTTGAATTTTGATTTGCAGTTGGTGACCTGAACCATTTGATTTCTGCAACAATGAGCGGAGTAACCTGCTGTTTGAGGTTCCCAGGACAATTAAACTCAGACCTCCGGAAGCTGGCAGTGAATTTGATCCCATTCCCACGCCTCCATTTCTTCATGGTAGGATTTGCGCCACTGACCTCCCGCGGATCCCAGCAATACATCTCTCTCACGGTCCCGGAACTGACCCAGCAAATGTGGGACGCCAAGAACATGATGTGCGCCGCCGACCCTCGCCACGGCCGCTACCTCACCGCCTCCGCCATGTTCCGAGGGAAAATGAGCACCAAAGAGGTGGACGAACAGATGATCAATGTGCAGAACAAGAACTCGTCCTACTTCGTGGAATGGATCCCAAATAATGTGAAGTCCAGCGTGTGTGACATTCCCCCCACCGGGCTGAAACTCGCGTCCACTTTCGTCGGGAACTCCACCTCCATCCAGGAGATGTTTAGAAGGGTTAGCGAGCAGTTCACCGCCATGTTTAGGCGCAAGGCTTTCTTGCATTGGTACACTGGGGAAGGAATGGATGAGATGGAGTTTACAGAGGCTGAGAGTAATATGAATGATTTGGTTGCGGAGTATCAGCAGTACCAAGACGCCACCGTGGATGACGAAGACTATGACGACGGCGCCGATGACCATGACGACCTCTGAGGCTCTCAACATCCATCCATTATTATTATTACTATTATTGTTGTTGTTTTTATCATATCCTTGTTTTCTGTAATGTCAACTCTGTTTCTTCATTCTCCTTTCATTTTCATTAACGTGCATGTGAACTCGTTTTAATTTCTTATTGTCTCATCAAATTGCAATTTATTTCATCCCTTTAATTTATTTCTGTTTTCTGTTTTGTTCTAAACTTGATGGAAATTGTCTAATTGGTTAATGCTGCAACCAGCGTTGCAAAAATCCCAGACGCAAATTGTGCTAGGCTTTGGCCAGCCGCCTAGATCACGTATCACCATAATATGTGATTTAAGTGGTTGATCGAATTGTTCAAATATTTTTTAAGTTAATATTCAAAAAATTACACATGCCCCTGATTAATCGCAGCCTAAACACTAGGCACCCAAGAGCACCTAGTGAAGATTACACAATTAAACTGAACTGGCCACAAAATTTATAGTCTCCTCAATATAATAATGAATGATTTTCATTTCTAAGTACAATGATACAACATTGTAGCATCAACTTCTGCGAAAATTTTGAACAAAAAATCTCGTAAAATCCTCCAAAAACCTCATATGATTTACACTTAGATAAGGCAAACTACCCTATGAAAAAGATAAATTGAAAAAAAAAATGCAATTATCATCTTCGGCATGGAAATGATGGAAGGGTTGTGGAACGGGGCCCACCCTTAATCTTCGACTTATTCTTATCCATTCTGTATCTCCGAGCCTCCGCGTATCTGGTCTTCTTATCACCACCCTCCATTCTCTGAACATCAAACGGCTGCGAAGAACCCACCACCAGAGTCTCCTCCACAGAAACGTTCAGATCCGGAATCCCAATTGGGCCTACAAGGTAGCCCATCCCATTTTGGGCTGAGACCAAACCCTGATATTGATATCTTTGGCCCAATTGATCGATAATGATTGGGCTTTCATATTGCGGATACCCTTGTCCTGCCCTTGTATCAGGCCCACTAGGCTCTTCAACTTTTTGCGATGTACTCAGTATCTGTAAGCCATAAGTAAACCAAAAAAAATTTAAAAAAAAAAATAAATAAAATACAGCTCAATAGCTCATCCCAATAAATACCCAAAAAAATATTTTTTTTCTTTTAAATATATTAAAAGAAAAAAACAGAGACAACAGAAATCATTATTATCATCAAAAAAAAGCCATACCTCTTGTCTCATTGCTTTCAGCTTGAGATTGTAAGCCAGTTGGTTGTTGTAATATGCCCTCACATTCTCCAATTGCTATTCAATTCAATCACCCAAAAAAAAAAAACAAAAATTAATAAATAAATAACTAAATAATAGATTTGTATCACCAAAATTCAAAAAATTAAAAAAAAAATAAAAATTGTTGTGATGAGGAAATTACAACTCACCCCAATAAGCACCTCTTTGCACTGGGTTAATTCATCAACACTCTTCATCCATTCCTCTCTAGTCTGCAAGTCCAAAACCAAACAGAGAAAACATCGCATTAATTATAATTTCTCCGACGAAATCGTAAAAGAAAGAGAAAACAGAGCTAAGGATTTGTCAGTCAATGGTTTCAAATTTAAAGATTTTTTTTTTTCTTTTCAAAAAAAAAAAAACTTTTTTTTCTAAAAATGTATAATTTCATGGAGGGTTAAAGAGAAAAGAGAAGTGTTAATGATATATATATATAAACAGAGATCACGAAATTCACCCTTTTCTTGGAGTGTTTGCGGGAAGAGATGACAGGTTTCTCGTCGGATTCACTTGGCGAAAAGGAGAGCGGCGTGGCGGGGCTTAAGACCTCAGTTTTAAATCTGAGACCCGCCGGAATTTCCGGTTCGGAGCGAGGATCCTTCGGCGGCGGCGGCGGCGAAGGGGACCGTGACTTGACGGCGGCGGCGGTAGACGGAGGAGATACGGCGGCGCTCCGGTTAATCTTAGATCTCCGCCGCTTACACCCCCAACTTAATGATAAACCGCGCAATTTCACGCGAAAATCGGACTGTCGGATTAGTTTCCGGAGATCGAGCAAGATGTTTGCAACTTCAATCTCCTCATCATCGTACAACAACGTAGGCGAAACATTACTTCCTTTCATCTTCATTCTCTCTCTCTATCTCTCTCGCTATCTCTCTGTGTATTTCTCTCAGAAAGGGAATTGCTGAGGAAAGAGATTTGGTTAGGAGGGGGGAAGGGAAGGATGTTTGGGTATAAGAGGGAAATCCATAGGCGGGGCGGGGCGATTGACACGTGGCGCTCTATTAGAGATAGAGCAATGCCTAGGGTTTATGCCACACTTTTCGATCATAAAAACATAGGTTTATTGGGTCTTTACGTTTTCTTTTTTTTTCTTTTTGTTTGTTTTTTTTTTTAAAGGCTCCCGCCTCGCCGCGGCGGTGATGATTGGTGTTGGGCTGAGAAGGTCACGTGCGCACACAACGACTTGGAGTATTGTATCAGTTGTATGATTCCTTATTTCAGTAGGAAAAATTTCCTAATTTGAATCATTATAGGAATCATACTTATGTGGCCTGGAGTAATTACATGGTCACATATTTGTATAGAGTAATGGAAGTGTCATTTGAGAACATAGATCCACCAGAGCATTTAGGGAAGGATGAAGTATAATTTTAGCTGGTTTTTTGAACTAAACTATTTTAAATTAAATTTGAAAAAAAAGGTTATTGTTAAAATTTTTTAAATTAGAATAGAGGAAAGTTAAGGGTCTGTTTGGAAACCCAGAAAATGATTTCTAGAAATCATTTTTCGGGTTTCTAATGTTTGGTAAGTCATGTAAAATGGTGGTCAATGTAAAATGACCCTCTTTTCCTGTAAAATGACTTTCTCTTTTTTTTTTTGGAAGTCATTTTACACGCTACTTTGAAGCTCATTCACAACACTACAGCAGCTGCTGCTCCTTGCCTCCTTCACAGCGGTCGCCTTCCTGCTCGCAACGGTCATCTCCCTCGCCCTGGCTGAGAAGAAAGATACCGGCAGCGCCGGAAACCAGAGCAAACTGCTCTGGTTCCCAGCAGAAACCAGAGCAGATCTGTTCTGGTTTCCGGCGAAACCAGAGCAGTTCTGGACTGCTCTGTCCGCCGAAAACCTTCCTTTAAAAAAAAAAAACTTTTGAATTAAATATCACTATTTTGTATATTATTATAATTTTTTATATTTAAAAAATAATTAAAATGTAAAAGTATTCAATTTTATACATTTTTCAGAAAATGACCCAAACACACAAAGATAGTTTTCTATAATGCAACCAAACATAGAAAATGACTCTGTTTTTCCGAAAATGACTCATTTTCCAGAAATCATTTTTCAAAAGTCATTTTACTGCTTTCCAAACGGACCCTAAATTATTTCCATATTTACTTCCCTTAACTTTCCTCTATTAGCTATTTCCAAAGAATTTAGGGAAGGAGGAACTATAATTTTTAACATCCCTACTACTTATATGCAATCTTTTTTAGCTGATTTTTTGAAGGTTAAAACAAGTTTGAATGATCTAATTACATTTTTTTTTCAAATAGTTCAAGAGTCTATTTGAACTTTATTCTAATTTTAACAACAAATGAGCAAATGATCATACACAAATATATATAGGTGAGAGACTAAGAAAAATTTTTTGTTTGTTTTTCTCTTGAAATAACTAATCATTAAAAAAAATGTAATTAGCTATTAGATTTTCTTTTTTGGTGTTGAGAGAAATTAAACTAGGAAGACCCCGTGCGAATGGCTCAACGTAAAAGGTGTTGACAGAAATTAATTTTATGACATTTGAATACAAGAATCATGCTTCACTCATTTTGTCTCGAACCCGACAGAAAATCTGAGATGATGTAAACCATGGTAACTCAGTTGAACACAGAGGCTAGACCTCATGTGATCAACCGAGTTGCCCATGCAGAAAAATGTTTTTTTTTTTTAAAGAGAAAAATGTTTATTTATTTGTTGAGCCAATATAGCGTAGATAAACGCCCAATTAAATGTTTGAGCAAGTAATTACAGCAACAATAATGATCCATGAAACGGTAATTGATCTAGTAAGTACATTGCAGGGTGTTACATTGAATAACCTTTTTTTAAAAAAACTAAAATCTAACCTATTTGTAGTATTTGCTTAACATTATTCTGCCAACATCTTTAATTGGGATGAAACTCGAACCTATATCCTTTCATTTGGAATAGCCACAGTGATGCCAACAAATCCATAAGGTCCTTCAATAACCTCTTTTATTTCATAAGTTTTGGAAATAAAATGGATTTGCCTTTTCATAAACTTTTTTTGGGGTCATAATATAATTTCTTACAAAAATCACGATTGACGTGTTATTATTTTGTTGAATGTATATTTTTATCTTTTTTTTTTTAAAATTATTGTCACATCAAGTAGTGATTTTAATTAAAAAATAATAATAATTACTGATGATTTTTAATTGACTAGACTCACAATAGATTAGGTATTTATGAAAAACAAGGGCAGGATTTTAATAAGGCTTTGGGTCTTGGCAAATTTTTGTGGTCTACATAGTTACGTGGATCAATTTTTGTGGTCTACATAGTTACGTGGATCAAGAATACAAAGTATATTTTTAATATTCTAAAAGTATTTTATAAAGTCATAGTCATGGTCAATGGAGAAAAAGAAGTTTAGCTAGTGACATTAATCAAACTAGGTTTAAGGATTGCACAGCATATATAATTGCAGTATTGGTTGAAGAAACAGGGGAATACTGTTAACATTTTAATATTTAAAAGAATCCAGTTTTAACAAAATTAGTTAGAAAATGGTGCCCAGAAGTAGCTGCAGAAGCAGAAATGAGCATCCCTCTCTCCCTCCCTCTCTCTCTCTCTCTCTAAATTAGATTAGAAAAACCAAGATTCACTAATGAAAAAGAATCTAGGATGTCTTCTGTTTCTTTGGGTTTCTTGGAGCCAGAACAAAGTCATCATCTGATCCATCATCATCAGAGTCATCATCCTCCTTCTTGCGCTTGTTTGACTGTTTTGGTTTGGCTTCAGACGCTGCAGCTTTCTTTCTCTGTTGTGTAGAGACAGCCGGAGAAGGCGTCTGCGTCTTCTTAGCGGGCACAGGAGAAGCGGTGGTTTTCTTGACAGATTTCTTTGGCGAAATGTGCTTCTGCTGCTGTGCCTTTTTCTTAATCTTCTCGAAAACTTCCTTCGCCTCGTCCTTGGATAGCAAACCAGACTCCATCATCCTGCCATAGGAAGCAGATCACATACATATGAAGCGTATATATTGAGTCGGGATTGGTTACAAGTTACAACAAGTGTAAATTTTCATATATATTCAGATTTCAGAATCCATCGAGCAAGCAAAGCTTTTGAAATCCATAACAACAATGATTAGCCTTAAGCTGTTCAACTCATTTGCAGATATATATATCCTAAAAAAGAAGCTGGGGTATAACAACTATGAAGAGAATGGATGCACTGAATCAAATAAAATATAGCTGTGCATTAAATGATCAACAATAATTTATTCTCATTTCGCTTTTCCTTTCCCATATGGCCGAATTATAAGTCTTGGTTGACTCAGATGATGGAGTTCATGTGGCAGTGAGAGGAATTTACCCAAGGAAACAACCGCAGTGGTTAAGTAGTTTGTATTTCAACGCAAAATGGTTTTATTATAACTTATAAGCATCGAGTAAACAGAGGAAAAACAGATAAAAGAAGGTGGCATCCATCAGAAGTCAAAGTGCCACCAGTACCATAACAAATTGGCAGCTAGGAAAAGCACTTCTCAAATGCAGTTGCCCAGAAGACATTTTCGAGTTATTTGGGGTTTAAATCTGACATTTTGGAAAACCCACAAAGCTCTGATAGCATTGCAATGGAAAGCATAGATGACAAAATGTCAAAATGGCATACAAACACAGCAACGGGCAACACATTTTTAACCCATTCACTAATATGCCCTTGACAATCATTCGTGTATGATTATATTCCTGGGCTAAGTTTCAAATTTGATTTTAAGATATGAGAATCTAAAACAAGTTCCATGCTGATAAAAAAAAAAAACGCTTTAACTTTTACTCTAACGCAATTATTCTTTGATCTTAAACCAAACATTCACCAACATCCCTTTTCCCGTGAATCCTAGATTGTAAACCAAGTTAGAGAATACCATCATTGAAGTAGCTTGAGAACCATATAAATCAAAGATGATGACAAGGCATAGCAAACTAGACAGATCATAAGCTCCAAAGCATAATCACTAGATACTTACCAGATTGCAGCCATGTTACTTTCTGGCAATTGGTTGTACAAAGATTCATAAAAAAGCCTCGATGGGTCTCTCTGCAACCAAAAACAAAACAAAAGAATACTCCATTAGCTGCAAACATTCCCAGAGAACACAGTGCAATTCGGTGAAGTATGCAATCAAAACATCAAACAAGCAATTGAAACATTTTTTTAAAATTTCTTTTAATGCAATTTAAGTTGAAAACATTTCAATCTTTCCTCCCCACTAGTAAGGAAGAGGATAGTGAGACTCTCAGTAGCAAGCAAATTGATCAGTTCCAATTGCACATATTTTGCTTGTTTTCACTCAATTGCACGAAAACTATAAGTTTATTGCTCGATTTGACACTTTTTTCCTATTTGCAAAAGCATACCTCCTCTGGAGGGTCTCTCTTCTGGCCAGGCAAATCATAAACCTTCTTCTCACGCTTCTTCCCATTCTGCTCTGCTTCTTTAGTTGCCTTCTTCGCCTTTTTCTGCACCTTAAACCAAATACACAAACACAAATCATACAATCATTTCCGAAACCTAATTGAATAAACCATTTACGACATAAAACAAACCTTTTCAGTTTTATTAGCCGAAATTTTGGATTTAGGTTCTTCAAAATCGTCATCGTCCTCTTCTTTCTTCGCTTTAGCTTTACTATCAGGCGCCTTGCTCGAGCTCTTTTTGGGAGCGGGCTTTTCAGCACCGCTTTCCTCCTTCACTTTAGCGGGCGGCTTCTTGGCCTTGGCTGACTGAGATTTCGGGGCGGCATTGCCGCCGGAACCTTCTTTCTTCCAGCTCTTCAGCATTGAGCCAAGGCATTCCTCCTCATCCTCCTCCTCATCTTCGACGGATTCCTTCTTCAACGCCTTTGAATCTTCAGAAGGCATTTCAATTGCGAAATGGACACAAATTTGGGGAGTTGAAGAGAGGAAAACAAGGGTTTCTGGAGGGGAATTTCTCCGGTTCTCAGTTCTGATTTGCTGAAAGCATCGTCTTCAAGATTTGGGCCTCAGACATACAATAAATGGTAAGGCGACGCGATGTAAAAGTTTAAGCCCGCATTGTAAATTTGTAAGGAGCGTTATTGCCCAGGATTGAAAATACACTGAATTTTGTGTCTTTTTCTGAAGGTGTGAATTTTGTGTCTTATTTTGTGAAATTTTGTATATATGAACACAAATTATGTACCTAAATTATATTTAAAAAATATATAATATGTATATGTGTTTTATGTTATAATTTTTTGTGGCTTGTATTATTAAATTATGTACCTTTACGATTGTGAATTATATACCTTATCGTTTCGATTCATGGTTCATAATACTATGTGGACTCTGGTATATGATATAAAATTTCATTGCACGGACCGTGGTCCAAAACTACGCCGTCCCCTGAGACGACGTCGTTATTATTATTTTTTTTTCACACAACTTGCGTTTTCTTCTCTATTGCATCTTCCTTAACTACACATTGGTCGCCTTCTCCAACTCCATGCCTCTTTGACGGTGACGAGCGACCAGTCACTGATCACTTTTTGCCTGAAATTTTATCGAAATCTCGCTGGTGGGTTACCAAAATTTTAATTACATGTAATAGCATGTCATTAATTCATTTTTGAGCTTTATTACATCAAAATCAATTGTTTTTTTTAATACTATTGACTCTGTTACAATGTAGTATCTGTTCATACATACTTTCTCAACCTACTGAAGCACAAAGAGCCAACGCCCTCACTGGGATCGAACGTGTGACCTCACCAATTGTTAAAGAGTGTAATTGCACTTTTGAAATGTGTAGAGACTAATTGACTTTTCAACTAAAATTTGAAGGTCTATTTTACCATATCGTTCTTTAATAGCTAGTAAATAGTAAATACACATGTGGGATAGTATTCTTTATTTTTTTTTCTAAAGAAATTAAGACTAGAAATTTCTTATTGGAATGGACATGATTGGGGCTTCAAGCCTTCAACGACACACGCACACACAACCAAGATTCCTAAGCATCAACTATATATCAACGTTTTCCCAAAAAAAAAAAAAAAAAAAAACTATATATCAACGAAGAATAACAAAGGATATGACAGAACAAAACCCCCACTAAGCAACGAATATATCCTCCCTTTCTTTAAATATCCGACCTGCAATTTGGGTATCCACAAAAGTTAGCCAAAATGCCCAAACTTTCCAGTTTCCACCCAAAAAGCCAACCCATATATATATTACACTCCCCAAACCAACTTCAAGACACCCAAAAACACCAAAGAAAACCCCAAAAAAAAATTAAAAAAATGGGGTGGTTATGGGGAGGCAGAAGAGGGGTGAGCTGGAGAGATCAGACGGTGGACTCAATCACAGCGCCGCCGCTGCCATTAATGGTGCTTTTCGGACTGGTGGCGTTTTTCATGTGTTTATCTACGTATTTGGACTTTAAGGCGCAGGTGGCGAGGACGAAGAGCAGTTTAAGGATGTTTGTGTTTTTGGTGCCTTTGTTGGTGGTCTTGTTGGTTTATATCAGGCTGGTTAGCTACCGGTTTTTCTATCCGTATGGGCGGCCGGTGGGCGGCGGCGGCGGTGACGGCGGGATCGCGCCGTGGGGGTTGGCGGTGCTGGTGGTTTTGCTTCTTGTCATGGTTCATTACCAGGTTTCTATTCAGTCTAGCTGGTTTCCACTCATGTAACTTTTGGTTAAGGCTTTTGCATGCATATATGAAGTGCTTCTATATGGAAAATGATATATATATATATATATATATATATATATATATATATATATATATATATACACACACACACTCTAATGGAGTATGACTTATGTTACGTGTACAAATTTTTTTGGATAAAAAAAGTGAAAGAATAAAAACAACAGTGATCCACTACGTTTTTAGATCAATCAGAACGTGACACCTTAACAAGAGAGTAGAAAATGCTAGCTAAGACTGTGTTGTACTATATAATCGAAAACAATGTTTCAATAAAGAATATGTACTAATTAACATGTCACTTTATTCGAGTATCTGTCTAGATGTTTAGTCGATTTAAGCGGTCCGCTGTCTTTTTATATATGTTGTCGATCTAATTAAGGAGAGGTTTTCATTGCAAGGGCCAAGGAGTCAACCAGTTAGATTCTAAATAACTTGACTATTAAATGACTAACCAAATTAAAGACAGACTAGTTAATTTTTTTTTTCTTTGAGTACTATACATAATGGAGAAGCCATCAGAGAACTCGTTCAAAGACAATATAAATAATGCAATTAAACATTTTTTCAAGGAGACACATTTTTGTGGGAACGTGCAATCATTGAGTATCCATTGAAGGCATGAATTGAAGTAGTTGATCGTTTGTAAAAATTGATATTGTTGGTGTTGCTAATGGCTCTGTTTGGCAAACCTAGCTGAAATAATGGTAGCTGAAAGCTGAAAAGCTATAAGTTTGAAGCTGAAATATGAAGAGCTAAGCTAGTTGTTATGCTTAAAAGTGTTTGGTAAAATAAGCGTAAATTTGATTTTCAAAAAAAAAAAGGAAAAAAAAATCATAGGTTTGTATAATCTTATTCTACTTTTTTTGTTTGTTCTTACTTAATTTAAAATGTATTCACAAAACAAGTGGTGCGAAGATCACACAACTCATGAAAACGACTCTTTATTTTATTCTTTCATTCAATTTAATTTAATTCGTGAGTGTAATATAATGGAAAATGGATCTTAAAATGTAATATTTATATTGAAAAATGCAATACTAATTAGAAATAAAGTTTTTGTTATTTATAAGGGGAAGTGTAATATTTTTGAAAAAGAAAATGTAATATTTTTACATATTGATTTAAAAATACCATTTTTTCAAAAGAATTCCATTATACGTAAAAATAAATAAATTATAGTATTACATTTTCATCTTGACTCGATCCGTATCATGAATAAAGATCAATGGGGCAGTCTTACAAGAGAGCCACTCATTATAGCAATTTGTATCATGGACCATGGTTCAAAACGACATCGATTTGATATTTAAGCTTTAACAAATTTTGTAGTTTCATGTTTCTCATGTTTCAACATAAATTTTATAATTTATTATAGGTACAAAATCAATATTCAAAAGGTACATAATTTCATAACACAAGACACAAAAACTCACAACACAAGACACATGCACATGTTATATATTTATTTATTCTCAAATATGATTTGTGTAGATAATTTATGTCATATAATCACACAATTTCATAATACAATACATCAATTCGTAAAATAAGACACACAATATGTTGCGTGTTGCACATAAATGCATATCACAAGACACCAAAACGCATGTTATATTTACTTTATTTCAGATACAGAGTCCATACGCTTAAACTACATAATTACATAATATGAGATACAGAAACACATAACACAAGGTACGTACACATATTTTACAGTTATACAAAAAAAAAAACTATACAATGTGAACTGAACAACAAACAATCGTCGTTAAAATTAAAATTCAAAACAACGTCGTATAGGACCAGAATTCACAATGCAGTGCGAATCCTGGTCCATGATATAAAGATGGACTCATTAGTGTGTTATAGAGATTTTCAATATTTTTGTTATAAAAAAAATGGATCTTTGATTATTAGACCGCACCTTACATAGTATCAAAAAAATGAAGTACTTGTGGTAGTCCTAGTACTCCGTACTTGGCACGAGAACTACGTGAAATGAACGATTGGATGCGGGCTAAAACTTTGGACAGAGAATCCTGACCATCCACGTAAGCAACATGCATGGACCGTGACGCTTGCCGCGTTTTCATTTCATTTGCCAAAAGCCCAGTCCTACGTGGCAACCACCCTGACACGAGAGATTCCTTCATCACCGATCCAACGGCTGACATTCTCAACCGATCCTGAGCTGTCAGATCGCGCGACGTCTTCAGAATATATTTCTGAACAAAAGATATGGAGAGAGAGAAGAGAGAGAGAGAGAGTGACGGTTTTGCAGAAGGCGAACGAAAGCTTCGTTTTTTCCGTCTGTCTGTTGAGTAATTATTATCAGTTTTCTTCTGGAGAGAGTGAAGGAGAGGAAAAAAGTTAGCTCAGAGTCGGTTATCACTCCGTTAAAAGAAATTCTGTGTTGATTTTTTCTTCTTTTCTTATATTCTTCTTTGTTGTGGTTGTTGTTGAAGATTGCAATTAGTTTCCGAGCTGAATATATTCTTCTGGAGACTCTGTAGTGTTCATGTTTTGATGATCATCGCCTGATCGGGAATAGGTCGGTATTTGTGTGAACACTTCTTTTAAAACTGAAAATTTCTCAAGAAATCCAACGAAGAAGCTCAAAGAAATGCTTTTTCCGTTGATCGAATGTTGCTTCGCATTTTCTCGAGCAACTTGTGTGATGGCTCTACAATGATATCTGGATTTTAGCCCTTTTTGTCGTTGGAAAATGCGTGAATTTTATGTACGAAATGGAGATTTGAATGTTTGTAGAGTACTACTCTGTAATTATCTGCAGAATCGTAATGAGTTTTATGGCCATTAATTCGCAGTGGATGAAGATCATTCTCAATTTCTCATTCTTAATTTGTATTTTACTCTTTTTTTTTAATAATAATTTGAGCTTCCTTTCAATTTCTCAGTGGTTTTGTTAGGTGAAGAATCAGATTCTCTTTTCATAAAGGACTTCATATTTCACTTTTCTTTCTCCAAGCTTTTAAGTTTTAACCTTACGTCAATTCTTTTCTATTTAATGTTTATGTTTTTCTTTGCTATGTTTATTAACAATAAATTCTTTTTTTTTTAATTATTAGTTTATTAATCAGTATTTACTTTCTTTTTTTTTTTAGTTAGATAAGGCTAAAGGGAGCGACTAAAGAAAGATCTGGGGATGGGTTGGTGTTTGGATGCATTGATTGAGGTTTGGGTTGGGATCAAATTTGGGCCTTGAAAGAAGCTGTCAGTTGATGTCATTTTGATATTTTTTCCTTTGCAAGTGGACAAATGGGTGCACAGTAGCGATGGAGTTTCTAGGCGGTTGTTTTTTTTTTTTTTTTTTTTTTAAAGAAAATAATTTATGATAATTATCATTGTTCAAGTTGCTCTCTTTGTTTCTTTCATCGAAATAACGGTTGCTAAACAACAAAAGATCATCATCATCCTGTTGTTGTGTGTTCTGTGTTGTGTTGTCCTTATCTGAAAATATTCTTATTCAAATTGCTTGTTTGGATCTTCCTGGTTGTGAGTAATGCATGTCTTCATTGTTCATTAAGTAACTTCTGGGGTTTTTTTTTTGAAGAAAGTACTTTTGGAGTGGTTTTCTTAGAGTAGGTGGATTCTTTATTTTGCTGCTGTGTTATCTCTTCCTACATATCCAGTCTGGAATTGATTAGTGTTCTGGTGAAGAGGTCTTACTTTTGGATAAATTGCAGGAAAATGGAAGAATGAATAGTGACTGTTGTTGAGGAGTTGAGTTTGAGTGAGCAAAATGGGCTGCTTTGAGTCTGGAGGTGAAGATGAGCTTCAGCATGGAGATGGTAATCATAGTAAGAGATTGAAGCTTCCCAGAAAGGTACTATGAGACATCTGCACAAGTTAACAGTGAAGTATTTGGAGAACCCCAACCAAATTGGTCAGAGTTTTTACTTGGTAACTACAAAGTTACAAGTTTGACTCCCAGTTAGAACTGTCTATTGGTTTTTTTGATTTGAACCAGTCAGGACAACCTAGGTTAATTTTACCTTCTCGTGGTCCCCTGTTTGGCTAGGGTCACAAGGTGAGTTTACCCAATGCGCACTCTCGGATAGTGGCTGTGGGTTTTCCTCGTCACCCAAAAAACAGTGAAGTATTTATATTATGCTTTATAATTGCTGATTTGGTCTGAACTAATCCAGTTTCAGTTTGAAATCTGGCAGTTTTCTGGTGGATGTAATACAGTAAACCATGCCCCTGTTCCTCGAAAATTGCGTTCAGGTGTGACATTTTAGATTTTTCATTACTGGAATGTTTGATTGTTAATTTGTTGCTGGCCTGGAGATTTGTTTTCGAAGATAGATTTTTTTTTTGGAGCCCACAGTTTTAGATGTATTGCTTATATGGAAACTTCCTCATGCTCAAGGCTTTGTTACTAATTATATGATCTTTCCTTTCTGCTTTTTCTTTCTCTAAAGCGACAAAGCAAGGAAAAAAGATTCTATGTAAAACTTTCCTTTCTTCTGCTGAAAATTTTAGTCTCATTGACCTTTGCAAACATTTGTATTTCCTTTGCAAAATGAACCTTCAGCTTGCAGTTTATTAGTAGATTTGCTCCACTTCAAAATATGATAAAAATATGTTTTTGTTGAACATATTTGAAAAGTTGAACTATGCTTCAAGTTGTTGAGAAACTAAAGCAATATTTTTCTTTGGAATAGCAGCCATTAAGAAGAGAAATCACGAATCCATTTCATCGCCTTTTCTTGGGAACCCGAAGTTGAACCAAGTGTCTAATGGAGTTGGAAGGCTTAAGAAAGATGAGAAGAAATTCAAAATGAATTTGGTACACTCTCTTAGCTTCAAAATATTATATTTTCACCCTGCTTCCAATACCATTTACCTCCTTATTTCTTTCTTAAAATTGGGAGAACCCCAAAAAATTATTTAAAAAAAAAAAAGCTAGTGAAATTAATGTAGTTTCCACATTTGAAATTCCTGTAGGATACCACTCAGGATGTCCTAGATAGGTGTATAAATAAGGAGGTTTTGGGATCAATCACCGAAGATGAGCAAGAAGTGGCTGAAACTTTGTATGCTCTGGCTGCTATGCTTCCAGACACAAGTGTATGTAAAACTGAATGCAATAATGAACTGCCAGAAGGAAAATCATCACCATCACCTGAAGTGGAGAGTTCTGTGCCTTCAATTAATGGTGTTTTTCTCAATTCATAGCTTCCTTCTATGTTATCGGGCTATTGTTTCCTCATTTAAACTGAATTTATTGCATTGACGATGTAGTTTTGGAAATGGGAACAGAGATTAGGACAACGAGCCCCCAATTAACCGATGAGGCTTCAAAACAGCCATCAAATGCTGAAGAAACAATCAAGTCCCAATCATCATCAGACAATCAGCTTGATAGACCTGTCAGCATGGAGTTACCAATTGATTTAAATACAGATAATTGTGAAGTGAACTTGACCCCAGCTGCTTTCTTTAAACCTGAACAAGCCACTGAACGAATATCAGAAAACAATGCCGTTTCCACTGCTTGGTCTAATTTAGATCTGCCACAACACCGGTATATGCATATTTCTGTTTTCCCTATAAAAGTCTTTCTGGTATTTTATCGTCTTAATGTGTAATTGATCTTTTTTTAGGATATCACAATGGTCTGAACTTGAGAGAAGTCCAGCTGGTAGAGAGAAACTGGAGATTGGACTGAATCCAGTATGCTTTAATCTCAATGTTTGTATAGAACTACTGTATGGTTTAGTAATAAATGGGACCGATATGATTCTTTTTTCTTTTCATACTTTGTAGGCTGCAACCTTTGGAATGCAAACCGAGGTTGAGAACAAATCCAAGGAGAAAGAAACCAATGCTACTAGTGGTACTTCAATGGAACTTTTTTCTAAGGATTGCTTCTTAACATGTCAAACATGGTGCAATTTATACTTAAAGACCCTGCTTCTAACATTATGAGTGATGTGACTAATGCATTTTCTTTGTTAGGTTCATTATGGCCAGGCTTGACTCTAGCAAGCTCATGTTCTTCTAATATGCTTAGTCCTGCATTGGAGTAATTCTCTTTTCGTCTCACTTTTGTTTTGTTGTAAACTACAGTACTATTCTTTGGTTTCTAATATATTGAGGTAATTTAGGTTATATGATGCCAAATGCCCTGAATGGTTTGGAAACAATTCTTTCATTGCTCGAACTCAAACCCCAGAGCGTTTTGCTGAAAAGGTGCCATAGCAAAGATTTATATCATTTGGCATTCTCTGATAAATTTATTCTGCTGTGTGCCCCTACAGTATGATGTGTTCTCAGTTCAGTTTAACTAATGCAGAATGGTCAAGTTCCTGCTGTTTTGAAGAACTCGCGGAGGAGATGCTGTACTCATGTTTATGTATGCCGCCTCATTAAAGTCTTGCAGATATCTGAGAGGGCGGACAAATTGCTCTTGCAGTCTGCACAATCGACTCAAACTAATGGATCAAAGCAAGGGATTCGCGTAACTGATGACAGCTTAATTGGCACGATAAATGATTCACACAAAGTTTTCTCTAGTGGTACTGCTGCCTGTTCTGTGGTGGAGAAAACAACCAATGAGGTCAGGAATGCCATCTTTTTACACAAGAAGCTTCTTCAAGACCAGAGACAAGATTTATCAAAGCAGGTTGGTTTCGTACTCAACACTATTGCTTGCTGTATCGTTCATTTAGTCATTTGTCTGCTGTGATGGACTCTTTTCGTGTATACCTGCAGAACCCAGATTTCGTGTCGTTTCCACCTCAAGGAATGATTAATGGCAGTAGTAATGCTACTAGAGCTGGGCAAACCATTGAAGCCTCAAAACAACTACATGTTCCTCACATAGCATCAGAGAACCCGCAACTATCTTTCCTGCTTCCCCAGAATCGTTATTCATCTGCTTCTTTTGGCCCGGTTTCTTCGACAGGTGCAGCTCAGCAGGTGACTTGCTTGTTCCCACTTTCCCCATGTTATTAAAACACCATATCTATGTTGAAAACTTCAGTTTCATTGTTCTGTTATGATGGCTTTCATGAACTTGTCAACTAGGTAATTGAGTTTGGTTTCTCATATCACACACTGCCCTGCATTAGGCAAGATATAATAGTCTCTGTTCTAGGGAAACCAGCAGTCACTATCAAAGAGTGTGCATTGAGTAAACCTCGCCTTGTGACTCTAGCCTGCAAAGGACCACAAAGAGGTAAACCAGTCTAGGTTGCCTATAGTTGACTGGCTCAAACCAAAAAAGTCGATAGGCTCCCCCCGGCCCCCGCTGGAATTCGAACTGTAACCTTGTGGTTACCAAGCTAACAGTCTGAACAACTTGGTTGGAGTTGCCCCGAACAAATAATTTTACTTATACCTTGCCTGATTTGGAAGTGTTCTTGAAGCTGAAAAGAGTGTTCTTATGGTGACTATAGGTTCTATTGCCACCACACGTTGCCACAGTTCCACCAAGACTACAACTGCACAGGCAAGAAATACAAAATTGGCCTACCCAGCTCACAGCTGCATATAAGCATGGTGAAGTCAGTGCCTCCCATATACCGGAGTGGCAAAATGGAGGACAAAACGCGCATTCCCTTCTCCAATCTGCTCAAACCATGTTCCCAGGCTCTCGTTCTTCCTTGGACACGCTTGCCTCCAAGAACGCTCCCATCTCACTCGAACAGCAGCAGCGGCTTATGCCCATTTCCTCGTCGCTATCAGGCTCAAGGGTAAGAGGACAGTACTATCATTTACCCGATGGCTTCGAAGGGAATGCCCGAGGACTCTACCCGAACAGCATGCCAGCGTTGCAAATGCTCTGCAATGGTCGCCATTAGAACGAACAACAACGCCACATCACATCAGAAGCCATGCCCGATCACCATTGATTTATTCTTTTCTTTTTGTACATGCATATTGAGCAAGAACTAATGCCAGTAGCCAGTTGAGCGCGCGCACACATATATATATTGAAAAATTCTTATGGTATCTGTTATTACCCTTTTTTAGCAATTGAATGATCAGAAAAAGCCCCCCTTCGGGGCATGTATGTTGTAGAGGCAAATAGTAAATGTTAATCCTGGAACATGGGTGAGCTTCTTTACATGTGAACAAACTGCATTATTCATCACAGAGGAACCAATTGTTCATTATTTTCAGACTGCATTATACAATAAGAAAAACTGAGTCTTTCATGGCAGAAGTGTAGCTATTTCAAGAATCACAACTTTTCTTGCAGTAAAATTAAGGTTTAACTGTCATATTCATACTTACAGTTTGCAGCAGCTATGAGAGCAGCCCCAATCCCAGAACCATCTTTCGAGTGCTGTATGACTAAATTTCTCGAAATTTCTGAGCCCAGAAGCTCGACGATAGCTTCTTGGAGGTAGCTTCTGTACTGTGGATAATGCTCATACAAGCCTCCATCTACCGCTACTACTGTCCTCTTCCCGAATATAAGACCTCGAGAATCCTCCTCCATCTTCTGCAGAATCCCGACAATTCCTGCGCCAGCCAGTTGCCCACCGCGTTTTGCAATAGCCTCACAAACATCCACAGCTACCCTTCTCGCGCACAAATCAGAATTCACCTGAGATCAGCAGAAGAGATAATGTGCATAAAAATCGAAGTAATAAAAGGAAAACTAGTTTGCAAGTTCACCGAAATGAATCAAAATTTTCTAACGAGGACAAGAACTTAAGCTGATCATGAAGACCGGAAATCGGAAAGCTTTATACTTGAATTGCCAATTCATACCCCAAGAACATCATAGAGGATTGACCCAACACCTTCAAGATCCCGGGAAGTATCCCGCTGCATTGCACACATATCTGGTGTACTGTTTACCACAGAGATTGACATCAGCGATTATACCATTTATGAATTACAACATCCTAGTTAAAACAATCGACACGTTAAATTAGCCTTGACATTCAAGTCAGAGGTTCTTTTTCCCCCACACATTTGTTATCAACATGTTACGACGAAAATATCAGAACTTTTTACCTGAGAGCAAAGGGCGTGAATAATTTCTCCGGGAGAGAGCCTCCAAATAAGCCAACTTCGCTCATTTTGACCAGTACCCTTCTAACAATTTCTCCAAGGTACATGCCCGAAATTGTCTTCTCGAATATCTATGTGATGAAACATGCACGTTTGGAAGTTCAAGAACTCAATAGTTAGATCGTCTCAAAATCTATTGGTTAAACAGAGGACAGTAATTTACAATGAAAATACTCGCCTGCTCACGAGGATTAATGCTCTCCGCATCCATTTCTCTGTCAAACTCGGTCAAAGGAAGGCAACTCGTAAATGCTCCCCACTCGGTACTCACAATCTGAAAGCATACTCATTTATCAATAGAACCTTAGATTGTAACCTAATCACAATCCATATACACTGTGAAGTAAGTATTTTTCTTATATGAACTTTAAAAGATTTTATCAACCATTATCCCAGATGTTGCCATCGGTTCTGACAGTTTAGGAATAGCATCCATGCGTTCAACGTAGCAAGCATTGGTTCCGGTTCCAAGAATAACGGCAACCACGACATCTTCATCCCAGTATCGCGCTGCAGCCAGTGTTGCCACGGCATCGTTGACCTAACTTGATTATGGAAACATAAAAAATAAGGAATTAACTAATTTCGGTGAATGCAATAAGGCCTTCGGAGAAATATGAAGCTTCAAAAGGAAAGTACCAGAGCAGACACGCGCATATCTAATCCCACCCTCTCCATAGCTGCATTTAAACAAGCAACCACATCTTTCCCCGCCTGTTCCATGAACGCCATCAGATATGCTTACCAAGGAACTAGCTAATGATTTGTACATCTCCCAATGCCTCAAATGCTTGAAAGTTGAAAACCTAAATTTTTAACTATATGCATATCTACTTGAATCTCCTAATGATAAAAACATCCACATTTTCACATCAAAGCAATTTCAAGACCACAATATATAGATATATTATTATTCGTCTTAGTAAGAAGGCTAAATTTGCCAGTGAAAAACAAGTGAAGAAATACTAACGGTTCCAGAGACAGCAAAACCCTTAGTCCATTTGATTAGAACACCGGAATTTATAGAAGTCTGCCTCACAGGGAAGGAAAACGCAAATCCTATTTCCCTCGCCCTTCTGAGTGGCAAATGGAACTTTCCTCCCTCTTCTACAAATTTCACCAGTGCAGAGGCAATAAAATCAAAAAGCTCCTGGAACAAAATTGTGCATACTTTCAATCAATGCAAGTGTAAAGACTATAGAAGAACATTCAGACCAAACAATGAAACAAACAAACCTTGGAAGTTCCACACATCAATTCCGGTGGTATAGCCACTTGCTCAAACTTGGTGGCGATTATGCCCTCTGCTTTCCCTCCCAATTGCACCCTCAACACCCGGAAATTAGTACCACCAAGATCCAATGCATAAAATAATCCTCTCTCATTCCTTAAAAAGTGGAAAACTCAAACCCTATCAATGGATATCAAAAGACAGGTAAATACTCAAAACAAGTAATATTGGAAGCAAAAAGCACAAATCTTTTCCTATGAAAACATCATGGCAGTGTTAAAAGTCATGATTCATGAACCATTGGCCTGAGAAAACCCCGCCTTGTAACCCTAATCAAGAAAGCCAATAGGTTGCTCTGGATGAGAGTAGATATTCTGTTTGATAAAATAGTTAACTTATCAGTCAATTTTAGCTTATTTGACCACTAGTAGCTGTTTGACTTGGTTTAAAAATCAATATAAGTGTTTGGTTAATCAGCTTTGTGTAACTCCAAAATGCTAAAATTCAAAAAACTGCTAAAGCAACTCTTTCAATTAGCTTTTTGAGAATAGAAATTATACCAAACAGCTATTAGCTAACAGCAAATTTACCAAACACCTTTCTACAATCAGCTAATATTATCAACTAGTCATACCCTCTAACCAAATCAGCTAACACTTATCGGCTAACATCCATTTACCAAACAGGACAACTGTAAACTTGGGGGTACCGAGCTAACCGCCTAACCAATTTGGCTAAAATTGTCCAACTTTTTACTTCTTGAATCTTGCAAGTCCAAATTATAAATTCATACAACAGATTAAACAAGCTTTAACACAAGAAAAAAGAAAACATTTTTATCAAACTGTAAATCAAGAACACAAATGAAAAAGCAACCTCAGAGCCAGTGCAGAAAATCCAACAAGAAAAAGCAGTAATTTTTAACGTTACCCAGTTGGTAGAGTGTCGACGTAGCTGGGAATCATCTTCAGGTCACTGCCGCCGTCGACGGAAATCCCGGCTCGCATATCGGCGGCCATGGCATCAGCCACGTAGCGCAAGACTGGGAGAGGAGTGGCACAGTCCTTCTGCAGCTTAGTCAAGATTGCAGCCACGCCATAGTTGAGACTACATCGTACGGCCACTATCTCCCGCGGCCGAGAGACCAATTTAGGAAATGGCCGTCCGACGTTAGAAGCTCCGACGGGCGTGATCCCGGCGGTGAGGGACATTTTGGGTATTCTTGTGAGATCAGATAAAAGGAAATTAAAAAGAAACAAAATATGACATTAGATAGAGGTAGTGAGGTGTAAAATGTAAAGGTGACGTGGAAATTTAAACAAGGAGCATATATTATAATGGAAAATCAAATACGTAACACTTCAATCCAAGCCCGTCACAAGAAGAAAATAACATATCAGTGTCTGCCATGTCAGGCATATACAAGAAGAGATGTCCCGTAAATCAAGCTATCAACGGGGCTAGTTCGATCTTTCATAAAGTAGATATTAAAATTAAACAGGGTTAAGGTCATCTATATTAGTAGATTTTGGTTAAGTTTTTTAGGAAAGGTGGGTGAGGTGGAGGAGAGAGCTGAGAGTGAGGCGAGAGGGGAAAATGAGATTTTTGGTCAAAAATATGGGTCCCGCATGATTTTTGATCTGCATTGTTTCAACACGTTGTGAGCAACTTGTGAGCGTGTGATGCGTTAAGCAGTTTTCGTTTTCTCTTTCCTAATTAGACTTGCAAAAATCCTAAAAAATCTATCACTATTGAGGATGGCATGATACCCTAACAAAATAATTAAGTATAAGAATTATGTTGCACCTAATCACTCGTCCTTCGAGACTGATTGGTTTTTACTTTTGTTTGGTCGTTGAGTGGCGAGGTTGAAATGAAATTGAGTCTGTTTGATCTGTACATATATATGGCAGCACGACCACAAAAATACTTCATAACCAATTAAGAAAGGAATATTCGGAGAGATGGAGAATACTTGTGAAGTGGATGTGAAGAAACGTAGTCCTTCCATCGCACTCTTTTGAGCACACCCAAACAGCTCCCTACGACCCTACACATACATATGTGACTACGTGTATATATATATAGAGCTCCATTATTGATGTAAAATGCTGAATGATATATTGATTTAATCTCTCACAATTTAAACACTGCACATACTACGTGATATGATGCTGAAAGCTATGGAAGGACAAGGCGGCGGCGCGAGGTCGGTGAGGATGACGAGGAAGGCGGAGATCGACACAAGTCCGCCGTTCCGGTCGGTGAAGGAGGCTGTCATGATGTTCGGCGACACTCTTCTCGCCGGCGAACTCTATGCCACCAAACTCAAACAGGTAATTAACACTTTAATTCATAACCAAATAATACACATTTTAGAACATGCTTTTTATTTATACACACATTCAAATAGTGACGGTTGCGAGCTGATCAATTTTTCTCTGTCACCTACAAAAATAATGGTCATTTTTGTTAAATGATTTTTTTTTTTTTTCAATTTGGTTGAAATTATTACTTATGTTTAGACATTAAAATAAAATGCATCATAAACTAATTAATTTTGATTTTTTTTATTGAGAGAATTACACTGCTAATTTGATGTTTTAGTTATACGATAATAGTAAATTTAATATTATTTATGTTACAAGTGTAATTACTTTTAGACCCCAACAAGTGCGGGCGTTATAAAGTGTCACAAGTTTTGTTAAAATTCACCAATAAATTTTATATTGCATTTCTCTTATTCTTTTCCATCTGCACTTGAACTCGACAACTTAGTAACCATCACTAATACAAAACATCTAATCCGCTACTGTAGATGGCTAATAACATTTATTCTTTCTCTTAATTTGCACTCGAACTCTACAACTTAATAACAAGAATTGTAGATTTCTAACCTTTATTATTCTTTCCCTAAATTTGCACTCAAAGTCCACTAACTTAAATAACTATATATATAGACCACTAACCTTTGTTCTTTTCCTCAATTTGCACTCAAACTTAATAACAACTTAAGTACCTATATATATAGACCACTAAACTTTGTTCTTTTCCTCAATTTGCACTACAACTTAATAACAGTAACAAAAATGATAAGCATGCATATAGCTAATAACCTTTATTTGATCAAAACTAAATCATCAGTCAAGACCCAATTAACCCTACCTTTATTTGATCGAAACTATTCAAGACCCGATTAGCCCTAACTTCAAAAATGAGCTCAATGTTAATGGTAACTGGTAACTGAACTTGAGGAATGTTATTTAATGATTTGAGTATTTAATTTGTTGAGTGTTGATAGAAAAAAATAAAAAATAAATAAAAATGGTGGCAGATGAATGAATTTGGATCGGGTAAAAACGACGGCGTTCCAAAGGAGCTGGGAAACGTAACGGCGGAGCTGGAGGAGACAAAGCAAACCCTAGAAAAAGCTCAAGAAGAAAGCCTGATAATGGCGACATGCCTCTCCTCTTTACAAGACGAGCTGGAGCGGACCAAGAAGGAGCTCCGCCAACTCAAGGCGGAGCAAAAGAAATCCGACCAATCACCGGCGCCGGCGGTGGAAGAAGAAAACCTCATCAAATCCATCGAGGTCTCCTCCGAATTCGATCTCAAATCTGCAGATCCCACAAAACCAGAAAACAACAACAACAATGTGGAATTTCAGAAGAAGAGATACGTGACTTTCGCGAACCCGCCGTCCGTCGTTGCTCGCGTCATGGTGCCGGAAAGTGACGACGCCCGGCTCGAGAGGCTCCCGTCGATGAAGAAGAAGAAGAAGAGATCGTCCATCCCGCTCATCGGAGGGCTTCTCTCCAGGATCAAGGGTGCTGCAACAGCAAGAGCTTGAGTTGAGCGCATATATGCATGCATGGAAACTATGGAAGTCATGAAATTATCATATCATATATATAATGTGTCTTTTTCATAGTTAATAATCATGTCGGTCGTTTAATTTTGATTATTAATAATATAAGCAAACCTCGTACCAAAGACATGTATTGTTGCTTGAATAATGTGGATGAGTATATTGTATTCCATTATCTCTTTCCAAGTTTAATTTATATATGAGTTCTAATTTTTCTACCTCCTCAATTATAATTTTTTTCACTATATATTAGCCTATTTGTAAATTGTAATCATCCCAATAAGTTTTTTTGATTAAATTATGTACATGATGGTTTCGGACGTTAGTTTTAATTTATGTGAAAAAATTACCAAAATAATTAAAAATGTTAAGAACTCTACCGTTCCAATTGAAAGTCTAATGCGAGTCACTCTCTTTTAGGGGGGAAGGCCCTAATGGGTATTAAGGCGAGTTGTTTAAGGAAGTTTTTTCGAACTTCAAGGACATAAGAGATGACAACTATCGACGTAACTTATGTTCCCAATTAAAAGCCGAAAGGTAGGTGACACCCTTCTTCCATTTGCCCAGTCGTCTATTAACTTATTAAGTGAAGAATATGCCGCGAGCAAGGAAAGAAGGAGAAAATCAAGCTAGCAATGTCTTGAGACATTCATGTCACTAGACAAAATATAACGAATCTAAGTAACTATGGTTAAAAAGAACTTTAATTTTCAAATAAAGTTTAATAGTAACTCGATGGACACATACGAAATTGTTCGAAAACCAATGTAATTACAATATAAACCTCATCGTAGTACCGTACCCCAAAAAAAATATTAAAATTGATCAACATGACACAAATAAGACATACATACATGATTTTCAAAAAAAAAAAAAAAAAAAAAGACATACATACATCATACATATATGGAAGTGAAGAATGTTGAAAAGTGAAAACAAAATCAATTAACCTCGAAATCACACCACAGCATCAGATCGCCGGCCGGCAAACGCCGCCCCCTCTTGCGACGACGACGACTTGTTAAAGAACTCGATGCAATCAGCGATGGCCTCGTGGTAGTGCGAATTGGAAGAGTAATAATAGGAGGAGCTGCACGACGATTTGGGCGTCTCCGGCCGATCACACGATCTCCGCCGCTGCGCCGCCGCCCCCGCCGCCCGATTACCACCCCGTCTATCAGAAGAAGGGACAGAAAACAAAAGCCGCATAACAATCTTCCGAAAACGATCGAAAAACTTCATGCTGGAAAAATTCAGCCTGTTATTATTATTAACCTGCTGAACTTGGCGGGAACAACTACTAGTACTAGGTTTAGCAGTACTTGTTGTTGTTCCTATTTCAATGCTAACGAACGCTGTCTGGTCGCCGCGGCAACGACCACTGCGCCGATCTTTCTGTTGCTTGTAATGATCGGTGTACATTCTCTCCACCACTGCCAGAAATGTCTCCGGGAAGTGCAGTGCTATCATGTCGGTCTTACGTTGTCGTTTAAAAAGATTCTTGAGGGTTCAATTCTGATGATGATTCTCCACCCCGGTCTAGATTTATATATTCTTGCCGGAAAAAGGCGAAATTCCCTCGCCCCACCCTCAATCCTCATATACCTAACCTGACAAGATTAGTGAATAATAAATTAGGGTGGTTATGTTAGATCTAAATATAGTCTAATAATACTGAATAATAATCTACTAGGCGGAAGTAGTTTGACGGAAACAGTATTGATTTAATTTCCACCGCTCTTGGACAGTAGAACGGTAGAACGTCAAGCTATTTTTGTCTCTGACTCAGAACCCTAAATGGTGTATTGATATCAATAGTGACGGTAACCCTCTTGAATGGTAGAATGTAGGCAATTATTGTCTTTAACTCGAAAACTTAGATGGTGTATTGGTATTGTACCTTAAACTGAATATGCTATATATAAGTATATAATGTATATCTTGATTTTTGACCCATCATTCCAGGTTTATATTAGGCCCTGCATAATAACTTCTAGTTATTTAGTATAATCAAACTATTTAATTAGCCTTGCTCTAGCTCCAATATATATGGAGTAATATATTATTAGGAAAAATTTTACAGATTCAGTTGTCTATTAGGTGGAAGGATAAGTGTCTCGTGTCCATAAAGAACTCATAACATTAAGTTTAAATTATATATTACGATTATTAAGGTTTGATCATGTGTTTTTGTTCACAATATAATCTTTTAACACCTGCCGGCCTGGATTTATATATTATGGGTGTTGGTGAGGATAGGATGCATGATAATCGATGGGAATATTTAGGAAAGAAAGATTGATGTCGCAGTAGTAGCCATGTGATCAAATCATTTGCTTGGGTTTCTGCTGTCCGTGCCAGACTGCAATTGTTTATTCAGGTTCTTGAATTAAGGCCCGGTTTTGTGTGTATTTAAAATCTTTTAACTGATAATGTAAGTTTGCCTAAAAAGTGGGTTGGTATAATGGTATAGTAACTATATTCTAGAAAATTTGGTCAAGTTTGATACGCTATGCCTATGATGTGATGGGGTAGTGGGTTGATTGAGGGTCGGATTCATATGGTGTATAATTGAGTACGTTCATGTTAATGGGGTGGTGTTTGGCAATTGTTATACCATGGATTAGAGTTTATATTGCATTGTGAATCTTGATACAAAAATTTTGTACTTTCAACTAACACATTATGTACCTACAGTTAACAATTTTTGTACGCTTAAACAAATAATTTGATAATTGCTAACACATAATATGATAGCTACATGTACATAAACTGTCAACTACTGGTACATATATAATGTAGAGTATCAACTACAGATAAAGAATAATTGCTGACACATAATATGATAGCTACAAGTATAGAAATGGTCAACTACAGGTACAAAATGTGTCAGTCCAAAAGTGGAGGGTGAGGGGATGCGCTTACTCCCCTAAGAGAGAGTTACAAGATTCCCCCGAGGGGAAAGCGTAGCAAGGGGGAAACGAGTTAAGGCTTCTGTAGGAAGTCCAATATACATACCTTCCCCCGAGGGGGAGTAAGGGAAAGTAACGTTCCTTCCCTGCTGTTTTTCTGCTAAGCCTAAGCCCTCGGCGTTTGAGAGTACAAATGTAAGTAAGCTAGCTCCGGGTGGAGCGAGCTTGCCGGCTAAGCCCTCGGCGCTTGAGAGGATAGTCCTCGGCGATAACTACAGATACATAATCTGAAGGTTATTTTAGGATGAATTTATCACATATATGCAACTGAATCGGTCCGATTAGTACTTTTACAACCCAACATTGAACCAAAAATCTCTTATTCATATGCACAACCTAGCCATAATCCTGGTGCATTAGTTGGTAATTATAATTGGCAAGCTGGAAAACAAAACACCATATCGAAGTGGTAATGATTTGGTGAAAGCTTTATAATCTTCATGTAACGACAAATCTTAAAGCAATGACTTGTTCATACCAAGATTAATGAAAAAGGTGGATTTTCAAAAAAAAAAAAAAATGAAAAAGGTGTTTTAAAAAAATCATACTTTAGAGGAAATGCATGAATGAGATAAAGCTGCTGCATCTTAATTAACCAAATTAATATTGAAATGGTATAAATATGTTTTATAGCATTTTGATTGACTGGCTTAGTTTCTTAAAGCAAGGGCTTAATTAAGTAGCTCTGATGATGAGTGGCACATTTTGTTCCCCCAAACGTTTCGCTCGCATATGTGTCCGCCACACCCGCGGGGCCTATCTATATACTACTACCTCCGTCCCAAAATGGTTGTCTGGTTCGTTTAACGAGGCTTGACTGAAGTAATTTTTAATCCAATTTTTCATATTATTAAGTTTAGCATTAATATATAAAATGTATATATTCAGAAACTACATTAAAAGTATTATTAAACACAAAAAATTAAATTTAAAAATAATAAAAAATTTCTAAAAAAAATAAGCAAAGAATGAAGAGTTGGTTTGACCTGTGAATAGTAAATAAGACAGGTAAAATGAGACAGAGGGAGTATATTTATTAGCCTATCATTCTGGTCACGAGTAGATGAAATATGATTCTCGTACCAACAAGTCACAAATTCAATTTATTACTAACAAACTTTAGTCGAGTCGGTCACACATATTTTTTGTTAGTGTGATTTGCGAACTGCACATGAATATATCCATACAAATACGCTAAAAGCATCCCAATAGGAGAATTTTAGATTATTTTTTTTCAGGTTTCAAGACTTATGTGGATGAGAGAGGTGTGTTAAGGAGCTCTTGCAAGCACTTTGATTTTTGCAAGCATAGTGGGCCCCACTAGAAAACAAAGCAGCTTCCTAGTGCGCCCAATGCGCCCAATCAGGCACATGCACGCCATGCGCCTAGCGAATGCATTATTTATGTTGCTGTTTTTTTTTTTTCTCCCTCCATGTTCTCTCTCATAGCAGGCACCTACAAATTTGTGCTAAAAATTACATAAATGAGAATGCTCTAAAGACTTTGTAGGATACCATTTACAAAATCTTTGTTGAAAACAGATGTGGAGAACATGTGCAAAGGATCTTGTCAATGATAGTGGACTCTTATGAGAATTAAGGTAAAAGAACATTGCCAAGTACCTTATGATTGGATGACATTGTTGATCGCGGCCCCACGATTATATCAAACGATAACTATAATTATGTTATGAATAATTATTTATGTTTATTTGGGTTAAAAAAAAAAACATAATCCACGGATCAAGTATATGGATCAGACTAAGGTTTGAACTTGGAAATATGTAAACTTGAAGCCCACTACAGGCCCATTTAAGGTGAGTTGGGCCTAAAACCCGTCAAAGGAGTCGAGGAGAGAGAGAGAAGGAGCGGAGGCGGGGCAAATTCTGATTCGAACTCACCGCTTCCCCAATCCCGCCCTCCACCCCTCCGTCATTCCCGCTGTTTTGAAGTTACAACTCTCTATTTCGCTCCCTTCTCTTTCTCTCTCTACATCAATTTGTATCTATCTCCAAAGATACATACACATTGAAGGTTTGCTTTTCGTCGGTTACTCTTCACTCTGCAATGGCGGCTTCTGGAGAAGACCTCGACCTTGACCTCAATCTCACGCTCTCCCAAGTTCATCTGGATTCCAAAGCTCCGCGCCTCGTTCCTTCGTCTTGTCGGCCTCACCATTTCAATCGCATTCCTCCTCCTCACCCTGTCACCGTCTCCGACTTTCGCACGGATTCTCCGCCTCTAGCCTCTGCTCAGCGGCATTCCGCTCCTCTCGGCGTTTTTGTTCCTGTCAGTATTCACATCACTTGTATCTATGCATCTCTCTCTCTTTTTGTTTTCAGTGCATGATTGGAAACTAATCAAGCTACATTTGTAATTTGTTGCTTTTAGAATTTCTGGAATTCACTTCTAGGTTAATTCGAGGTTGTCATTTTGGTAATTCTATCCCTGTGTTGTGTTGTTGAGCCTTAACTTTGCTAGATTGTTTGCGGCATATTGTTCTTCAACTGCATTTTACTCTTGTAGTGCTGCCTTTTGGTTCTTTGATGATAGCTATTGCTGCGTGCATGCTCTTGAGTTGCAGGTTTTGGTTCATCATTTTATGATCTCACTTGCAGTTGTATATGATGATGTGTCATGTGTGGATTATTAACCTTGGTTTACTAGTCTGTACAAATTAGAGCTGTGTTGAGGAGATTGCTAGTGATCAGAATTCATATTCTTGCCTCATTTACTTTTATGTTGTGTGGAAATGCACGGTATATTTATATTATGTTTTCTTGACTGTATCTCTGGATAAAGTTAGGATTTATTGCTGTTGGTTTTACAGCTATGAGGTAGCCAAATCGCGGGCCAACAGCCCAACACAACTGTAAAACAAAGGAAATAATAAAAAGAAATGCTGAAAACAATGAGGCAGAATAATTGCCCTCGAATTAAAATCTGAATCACTTACAATGTGATCCGAGGGGTATTACTGCCAAAACCGCCATAAATGCTACCTAAAATAGAATAGGAAGGTATCCTGCCAAATCCGGAAAAGATCCTTGGGGAATCTCGCCTCGCCGCCTTGAGTGCTGCACCCGGTCAGGCACCATGACCAGACTGCTTACGTCAGGCAGATCGGCTGGATACCGGCCCGGCCCATGTACTGGTAATGACAATCAGTTGGTGGGCTCCAGATACCGGGGTAACTGCTAGATAGAATTGCATGAATCCGCTTATCATGATATGGTGGAAAGGGGGGATGTTTAGTACTTTTAGAAATGTGGTTTCAAGATTACTGCTATAGGCATATTTATATTATGATTTCTATGCATTGATTTAATTCGATTTTGGTTCTTTTTTCTATTTGGATTCTGTTGTAAGTAAGAACAAATATAAATTTGCTTCAAGTCTCATATTTATATCTTAGCTTACAAATCTTTTGTTGTCTAATTAAGAAAAATGTGACTGGATGCTTCGAGGCTGATAATATTAAAACTCTGACAATTCAAGTTCAAAAGACTGCTGAGACTGCCAATAATTCTCTGCTTCAACAAGCAACTTTTGCTGCAGAATGCCGTAAAGCAAGGGCTACAAAGCGTGCCAAGTATGGCACTCAGGGAATAAACTCAGGTTACATGAAGCAGAATACACTGCATTTTGAGTTGATGCTGCATTGTTTTTGAGGACACTGACTTTGTTCATTTATCATTTGCCTGTCTACCAGATCCTCTTGACAGCCTTAATGTAGCTGGCAGTTGTCGTTATGACAATTCCTTGGGTAAGTCAACCATAGTAAATGCTAGATGTCTAAAATGCGTGGTTGATCTATTTATTATTTTTATGGAAAATATGCTACTGACAGCAAGAGTTAACTATGTGAATATGATGATTTTTGACAGGCTTGCTGACCAAAAAATTTATTCAGTTGATCCAGGAAGCTGAAGATGGCACCCTTGATCTGAACCGTTCTGCAGATATTTTGGAGGTGAAGCATTTCATAAATTATAAGCTACAAATCAACCTCGTGACTGGGTTTTGACTAGTGATCCTCAGTTAAAATTCTCTCTGTCCTCTTCCCTTCTGAGTACACTTTTCTATGCAGGTGCAGAAGAGGAGAATTTATGATATTACAAATGTGCTTGAAGGAGTGGGAGTAATAGAGAAAACTAAAAAGAATCACATGCGTTGGAAGTAAAATAGCTTATTTTTTCCCATGTTTTTTGATATTGTTATATGCTTTTGAGTTATGACTTCTAGATTGATCTTCACAGAGGATTTGAGACAACTGAATCAAGAGAGTTACAAGATCAAGTCTATCGACTGAAGGTGGTCTCTTCGAATTTATAAAATCTCTTTGCTTGTAATTTGTTAATATTTTAAACTTTATACAAACGCTTCATTCATGGAAATGTATTTGATTGCACAGTGTCATATATATAAATTGCAATGCACTCACAGTAAACATAATATCTTTGCATGTGAAGTATTCTAAGTGCAAAAAATTAAAGTCTGTTAGTGCTATAGTTTCTGTATAAAGCCATTCTCCCCCCTCCTCGCCCCCCGTCCTAAAAAAGCTGTCTCTTATGTTGTTTTTCCTTTTTGAACCAACTCTATCTGCTGACCATATATAAGCTAAAATGTATCAAAAAACCCGATGCAACAAATAATACCTCCATCCCAATCAACCTTTACTTTTTCAGATTGAATTGCATGATTTAAAACTTTGAAGTCTTATTGCTGGTGATAGAAAAGATAAGTGCAATGGCATACTGTTACTAGTTTTGTCTAACTGTTGAACAAAATGTTAAGAATGAAACACTATTCTTTAAAAGTGTTCTACTTGTATTTGTATAAATTTGCTGCAAGTGAAGCACTATTCTTTAAAAGTTTGGAATGACTATTCTACAAAGGCTTTAAGTTTTAGGAATGAAATAAGGACTGTATTTCTTTGGGGCAGAGGGTTTGAATCTGCCTCCCCATGTGCTCACAGCTTTTAGCTTCATGACAGGCTGAAGTTCAACACTTGTATACTGAAGATCAACAGCTTGATTATTGCATAAGGTTTGCCAGCCATCAGAGTACAGGAGAGATGTTTTTGAATTATCAGTTTTAGAATACAGGGCTAATGTCTTTTATATACTCTTCAGGAAAAAGCTAGAGCAATTAAGGGCCCTTGAATCTGATTTAAATTGTCAGAAGTATGCTCTTTGTCCCCTTTTCATGTCTGCAATTTACTATTCATCTTACTAATTCCTAGACATCCATTTTGACTCTTTTCCAGGAACCTCTTTTTGACAGAGGATGATATCATGAGCCTACCACGCTTCAGGGTTGGTAACTTTTGTGCTAATGTGCCCATTTACATGTACATTATTTGGTTTCTAGTTCTAAAAGCACATACTGTTCCACAGGATCAAACTATTATAGCTGTAAAAGCCCCATATGCAAGTTCAGTTAAAGTTCCTGATCCTTCTGAGGTATGTAACTGAGCTTTTAGCATTATGAAATCATGTATACTGTGTTTCACTCTGATAGGTATCTGTGTGAGTAGGATGGTGTTTTCCCTGAGAAGCATTACAGGCTTATTGTTCGAAGCACAACCGGGCCAATAGACTTGTACCTCTTGAGGTATTCATTATAACATATTGGAAGTCTAGCCTGTGGATAGATAATCCCATCCCCTTTCTCTCTCTTGCCCTCTTTGTTGACTTGTACTTAGATTTGGTGTATAGAATCAGATCAATCAATCCTCAGAAAACATTAAAAATCCACTGATAAACTACAGACGTGCTTACTAATCACTTTCTGCTGACTATCTTTGGTGCACATGTAGCAAAAAAGATGGGCAACATGAGGATGTTACCGTCAAGCATGCAATGTCCTCAGATTCATTAACTGGGAATGGTAGCAGAGACAACAAAATGGACATCACAATGTCTTCTGTTTCTTCAGATACTTCAACCCTGAACGCCAAAAAGCTATCCCAGATTCAGAAGATAATGCCCTCTCATGCCAGTGTAAGTACACACCATAGCAGTACCATCTTTGTATTTCCCGTATATCTACTCCATTAGTCCTCAAGATGAAATGACGTTACAATTAAAACTCGGGGTTTCCTCAATCTGCAGATTGACGATGACTACTGGTTGTGCTCAGATAAGGTGGTCAGCGCAACAGAACTATGGGGACGTGAAGATTCTTAACAACAGATAACAAGTTCCGGTAGCCTAGATATGATGTGGAACAGCAGAAGAAACAAGGAAAAGTAGCCTATAGCAGACACTGTATATACTCTAATTATACACCTTTTTGTTTTCTAAGAGCAGTTGAAGGTTGGACTGACTTGCAATAGAAAGCATATTTAGTTTAGTCAGCAATAAATCGGAGCTGGAGATTTGCTGGAAGGCCTTACTACAAATATTGAAATAAAATAATGAATACAAATATATAATGTAGCCATTTTATAATGGAAAAAGTTGCGTTCCTTTCTTATTACTATCTTTCTCTATTATTAAGTGGCCCTTTTTACTCTCCTTGTCTTCTTTCTTTCAGTAAACAATGGCATTATATTATGTTGACCTCAACAGCTTGGCTTTTGATATTGCAATATGCTGCATATGGAGTCTGAACTACTGAAATGTCACTGGCTTCACTTTTTTTTTTTTTTTTTTAATAATTGTAATTTAAGCAAATAGACTTAAGTTGACAATCACACTGTCAAAATAAGAAACTTTGGCCTTGTTGAAATTTGAATGAGTAGTACTTTAAAATGATTTTTTTGCTCCTTAACAAAAAAACAAAAATTGCACATTGAGGAGCAGTGAGCTCTCCTCTTCCCTCTTCAAATTTCCTCGATGTGGGACAAATAGGCATATGGGGAACCACAATTAAGGCTGAACCAGTAAAGACATATCATCGTCGACAGCAGGGTTCGAACCTGCGCGGGCGTAGCCCAACAGATTTCAAGTCTGTCTCCTTAACCACTCGGACATATCGACGCTATGGGACAAATAGGCATATGGAGATCCATAATTAAAGCGGAACCAGTAAAAACAAAAGATCGTCGACAGCAGGGTTCGAACCTGCGCGGGCGAAGCCCAACAGATTTCAAGTCTGTCTCCTTAACCACTCGGACATATCGACGCCCGGTTGTTGTGTTGAGATTTTAAATTATTAGTACATATAATAAATTTTATTTCAGGAAATTATTTGAATGGAAACTCACCTCTCTCTCTCTCACTTCAATCTGTCATTCTCTCCATAACCTTCAACCCCCCCCCCCCCCAAACACTTTATTATTATATTATTATTATCATCCAGAGTAACAAAAAAATAGTGATGATGAAACTACAAATGCTCATATAACAATATAATCAATTTTTAAAAATAATAAACTACTACATACATTTGTTAAAGTAGTTTAATTCTAAGTCATTTGGCTTTTCTATATAAGATGGACTCTTTCCTATATAAGATGGACTCGTAATCTGTATGTTAATAGTCGTGCAGTGTTTGAATCTTATTACTGAACAAAATAAGAGTTTTGTTGTGAGTATTAGTATATGAATCATACCAATGACAAAAAAAATATATATGAATTTGATCTTGTTGTGAACACTACTGTACAAATATTTGAAGACTTAAAAGCAAAATTCTAATTTAGCCAATGATAACAAAAAAGAGAATGGATGTGACATTCTTGTGTGTATGGTTCTAGTTTACAATAATTCAAATTCAATTGGTTGAGTGAAGTTTGGGAAGAAAGACTAGAGATTGAGTCTCACTCGGGACCGTGTGAGAACAACCTTTTAATGTGCGCACTAAACAAATGTCTAGTGTGTGTGTTCAATTGAGTTACCATGCTTTACATCATTCCAAATGCTCTGTCGCCCTGTCGGGCTGGGGCGTGGGGTGCATTAAAGTTGGAGATTCAACATTTTAGGAAGAGAGAATTCAAAATATGGAGTAACATTTTTGTTCATTAATGTTTTATTTACTATAATTTATTGAAAAATAAAAATGTTTGACCAAAATAATGGAGTAATTAATACCAAAATGATTGAATTAGTAAAGAATAGGCCATGGACTATGGCGAAATGTTTGTACCCACGAATCTCGCAGTCAATTACACCACCAAATACAAGATCCCATACAAATAATTGCAGGGCATTCTCGTAATTCCCACCCTGACTGGCAAAACCTGAACTTGAAGCAATACATTTGATGTTTGATCCAACCATCATCGTCAGCAGGTAACTGTCGGTGCTGTGTTGCATCAGCAACTCCCCATTTTTACAGACTCACCAACCGTTTTCTTTGCCCCTTCAACCATACATCTCTTCACTCCTCTCACCGACATTTCCATTCTCAACATTTCAAGCTCAAAAACAGAAGAAAAGAAGAAGAAAGATTTGATTTTTGTGGAAAGAACTCAAAGAAGTTGCTGTATAAGGTACTGAACTCTTGAAATCTCGAACTTTAGTACTTAATGGTGATATATTTTGCTGATTTTTGTGTAAAGATTGGAGCTTTTTGCGAAGTGAGTGTAGATCTGAGTGGTGGGTCGTTTTTGTTGGGAATGCAGGTAGGAGAAAATGGGGGATAAGTCGAGGTCGAAAGGGGGTTGGTGTGGGTGGTTGCTGGTGTTGATAGTTGCGGCGGCAATTGGGGTTTCCATTTTCGTGCTTGTGAAGAAGAAACATGGCGGCGGGTCTTCGGAGCCCGATGCCGCCCCTGTTCCCGGGCCTCCCGGCGCCGTTACTCAGAAATATGGCGATGCCCTCAAGATCGCAATGCAGTTCTTTGATGTGCAGAAGTGTAAAACCTCTCAGGCTCTCGTTGTATATTTCTTTAAGTTTCTTTGTTTTTGGATCTTATTTTGGGTAAATCTCGCATTGCGAGCTAGCAAACCGAAATGATCAATAAATCGTTCTTACTAGGAGTTGAACTTGTAGCCGTGTTGTTATGAAGGCCACAGCCTAACTAACTTCGCTGGGTTGCCCCGGGTCTTATTTATGAGTTACAAGGGAAATCTGCAGCCATTACCCGATTATGTGTAGGGTAAATCCCGCATTGTGACTTAGTTGGCAACCAGTTAAGCTCATAGTTGACCGGCTTAAACCAAGAAGGTCAGTAGGATACTCCACTTGGAGTCGAGCTCGTAGCCTTTGTGGTTATAAAGTTAACAGTCTCACCAACTTGGATGAGGTTGCCCCTGTCTCTTATTTTTACTTGATAAGTTGCAGTGTGATTTAGTTTATTGTTTGGATTTATGCTGATTATATAGTTTATGTGATTGATTTGCTGTTAGATAGAGTTGAACTTGAGCATAAACTTTGGAAATGATTGATAAAACTGCTAGTAATTCAATGTTTTACCTTCTAGGACTATGGCTTACTAGATTTGACTATTGATTAGTAGATCACAGATTCATAAGCTATTAAGAGTTCAATTTGGTATTCAAATATTCCAACAAAACTAGGACCACGAGGAGGTAAACCAGCTTAGGTTGCCCATAGTTAGCCGGTTCAAACCAAGAACGCCAATAGGCCATTCCTACCAGGACTCGAGAGTCGATCTTGTAACCTTATAGTTATCAAGTTAATAGTTTGACCAACTTGGCTGAGGTTGCCCCCTAGTTATGTGTTTTTCGTTTGTGGAAATGTGTATCCAAAGGCTTGAAAAGCGACTTGATGTTGCAGCTGGAAAGTTGGTAGACAACAAAATATCATGGCGAGGGGATTCTGGTCTCAAAGATGGCAAATCTGCAAGTCTAGATCTGAGTAAAGGAATGTATGATGCTGGGGACCTTATGAAATTCGGGTTCCCAATGGCGTATACTGCGACAGTATTGGCATGGACGATCCTCGAGTACGGTGATCAGATGGCGGTAGTGAAGCAGTTAGAACCTGCCAAAGGTTCGCTCAAATGGATAACTGACTACCTTGTCAACGCACATCCTGAGGACAATGTCCTTTACATTCAGGTTGCTCTGATCTTCCCATTTATGTACTTTTGTTGCTTATTGGCTCGTATTATTAATCACGACTCCTGTTTATAATGTTCTATTTCGTTTTTGTTAAGAGTCACATTGAAAATAAGACAGAAACATATGAGTTTATAAGGCTATGGCTAGACTAGCTAATTGATTGTATTCAGTCTTTTAGTGTGGTTTCTTAGATTCTAACATGGTATCAGAGCTTGTTCGGTCCACTTTGTGTCTGCCCGTGGTAATCATCTATACTGGCGTTTTTTCATGGTTTCAACTCTTTGCCAGGTGGGTGATCCCGACATAGACCATAAATGCTGGCAAAGGCCTGAAGAGATGACTGAATCGAGGCCTCTTACCCAAATTAACGCTTCTGTCCCGGGAACCGAAGTTGCAGCTGAAACTGCAGCAGCTATGGCAGCAGCATCCCTTGTGTTTAAATCCTCCAACTCTGAATACTCGAGCTCGCTTCTGAATCACGCGAAACAGCTGTTTACTTTTGCTGACAAACACAGAGGATCTTACAGTGAAAACATTCCTAAAGTTGCCACATATTATAACTCAACGGGATACGGTGATGAACTCTTGTGGGCAGCAACGTGGCTCTATCATGCAACAGGAGATCAATCGTATCATGATTATGTGACCGGGGACAACGGGGAAGAATTTGCTAGTTTTGGAAATCCAACCTGGTTTAGCTGGGATAACAAACTCGCGGGAGTGCAGGTTTTTGTCTATTTCCTCTTTTTTTGAGATAGATGTGCTTCTTTGGAAAATGTTCTAATTTTGAACAATGCAGAATGCTCGTTCTTAATTAGGTGAATGACTCTAATCGAATTGCAGGTTCTCTTGTCCCGGGTAAGTTTATTTAGGTCAAAGGATTTGTCAAACTCGAACGTTCTCATGAAGTATAGGAGCACTGCAGAAGCAGTTATGTGTGGCCTCTTACCGAAATCTCCTACAGCCACATCCAGCAGAACCGATTGTAATCTTCTGTCTTTTTACGTTTTCCCTCACATATACGTGACCATTCCATTCTCGTATTAGCATCAACCTTTAGTGTGTTCACTGCTTACTCTGACCGTCTGGCTGTGCAGCTGGTTTAGTATGGATAAGCCAATGGAACGCTTTGCAGCATCCCGTAGCCTCGGCCTTCTTAGCTGTAGTCTACAGCGATTACATGCTTTCGTCTCGCACTGCAAAGATAACGTGCGATGGAAAATATTATACCCCGTCTGATCTGCGGAAGTTTGCCATGTCACAGGTGCCATTTTCTTTACGTTCCAAAATTTACACTCACATTGATAACGAATGATTGAATGAAGTATATGTATATTCAAGTGTACTCGGGACTTATACAAACATGTTTTCCCCTTATCTAGGCTGATTATGTTTTGGGTGACAATCCAATGAAGATGAGTTATCTCGTTGGGTATGGAGACAACTACCCGAAATTTGTTCACCATCGAGGAGCCTCGATACCCACCGATGCAACAACCGGGTGCAAAGATGGCTTCAAGTGGCTCGAATCCACCCAACCTAACCCTTACGTTGCAGTTGGGGGACTCGTCGGTGGACCATTTCTAAACGAGACGTATATTGATTCAAGGAACAACTCGATGCAAGCGGAGCCCACGACCTACAACAGTGCAATCATCGTCGGCCTTCTTTCGGGCTTGGTTACAACCTCTTCGGTTGTTCGCTCTTTCACTTGAGGTAGGCTTCACACGCAATCCACCATTATCTTGCTCGTGTCGTATGTATAGCTGTGTGCACACATCTCTGATATTGCATTATTTGGATCAACTTGTATGTTGTACCACTATTAGTTTGTGTCAAAGCAAAATGAGTTTTGTAGTGTGTAAAAACATATAATCTATGTTTAAGAAAAAAGGCTTTTATGATCTGCCAGTTCTGCTCCTATTCATTTCTATGATGTTAAACATACTTTTGGAGGCTTAAATGCTTAATCTTGTTCATTATGAGACATTAATCATAGAATTAGAGTAGAATGAAAAACAAGGTTACAAGTTCGACTCCCAGGGGAGTGGCCTATTGACTTTCTTAGTTTGAGCCGATCACAGCTATATAGGAATGTCAACGGGGCGGGGGGCATACCCCCATCCCCGCCCTCGACTTTCTCCCCAATCCCCATCCCCACGGGATTATCCGGTGACGGGGAATCGCCGATTGCATTTTTAATTTATAAAAATTAAAAAATATATATTCATCTTCAACATATATATATATATATATAAGGGGAGAGTACTCCCCATCCCCGTTCCCGTCCTTGCCGGGAAATTAAATATTCTCCCCATTCCCGCCCCGTTCTCCTATTTTTGACCCCATCCTTGTCCCCATTAGGTCAGAGAGTCAGGTTCCCCGTCGGGTACAAGTATTTGACATCCTTACAGCTATAGGCAACTTAGGTATATAACTCCTTGTGGTCTTTTGCCGGCTAAGGTCACAAGGTAGGATTTTACCCAATGCACACCCTTGGGTAGTGGTTGCGGGTTTTTCTCGTCACCCAGAATAGAATGAACACAAAAGTCCAATCATTAAACATTCCTTTGACAGACAGATTCTTGCCTATTACTCAGGTTTGGTTAGCACTAATTGACATAATCCTAATAAGAAAGACATTAATCATAGAATTAGAGCAGAATGGTACACAAAAATCCAATCATTAAACATTCCTTTGACAAACAAACTATTGCTGATTACTCAGGTTTGGTTAGCACTACTTGACAAAGTGAATCAAACAGTTACAAACTGACTGATAAATTACTTGTTCACCCAATGGTAAAAACCGAAAAAAAAAAAGGAGAAAAAATCCACAGGAAGCTAAAAGAACTGTGGAACTACAATTCCATTGAACTTTCCATCTAAACTTTGCCTGTGTGATAGAAATTATCTGCCTTCCAAGAATTGTGGAACATGTGTTTTCCCTGTACAAAGTTTCCCAGATCTCAACGGGCGATTTCTGACTTGGTCGTCGTGTAGCCCAGCTGTTGCTCCATCTCCCAGCTCAACTTTGGGGCAACCCCATTGTGTTTTGGGACATAGTCCTACACAAACATACATAGGAAATTAGGAATAGTTTAAGACTTTAACATAAACAACATGGTTCATGAGTTCTTGTTTGACCTAAGATCATTGGTCCTACAAAAACTCTTGATGCCTTATGATGCAGATACACACAAGAATTCTTTGTTGATTCACACATGCTATAGATGATGAATAAATGATGGGTATGTACCTCAAGCTTGGACATGAGTTCTTGGGCAGTTGGGGCAGATACGACGATGTGACGGGCAGATGGTGTGATGAATCCTTCATTGACAGCTTTGTCTATGAAACACAGAAGTGAGTTGTAGTATCCATCTACATTCAGCAGACCTACCTGTATATACACAATCTGTCTGTTATTTCATTTATAATGTTCGAATTTAAACTCATTTTTTAAATACAGTATATGGTATTTTCACTATTGTGAGACTAATATGGATTTGGTCCGAATCGTGCTTGGCATGCAGAGTTTGACTCTTCCTGATGCACACATACCAGAGTTGATCCTTTGATCTTAAATCTAGACTTTGTTTAAGGAGAAACGATCTTCTCCTACTCGAGTTACAGTATGTGGTATTTTCACTATTGCGAGACTAATTTGGATTTGGCCCGGGTCATGGCCTGCAGAGTTTGACTCTTATTCATAGGAAAGTTTGGTCCTAATGCACACATACCAGAGTTGATCCTCTGACCTTAAATCTAGACTTTGTTTAAGGAGAAACGAGCTCCTCCTTCTCGAGTTACACTATATGGTATTTTCACTACTGCGAGACTAATCTAGATTTTGCCCGATCGTGCTTGTGGCCTGCAGAGTGACTCTTATCCATAGAATAGTTTGGTCTTGATGTGCACATACTAGAGTTGAGCATCCGACCTTAAGTTTAGACTCTGTTCAACGAGAAATGACTAAACAAGCTCCTTCTACTCGAGTCATACATGGTTAATTGTAGACTGATCGATTTGTTTACGATATATTTACTGAATGAAAGACGAAAAGACATTCATACCGGTTTGTCATGAATGCCTAACTGAGCCCAAGTTATGACCTCCAGGAGCTCCTCTAAAGTTCCATACCCACCTGCACAGGTCATTATCATCCCAAACACAAGATGGGATTAGGACAAAACTAAGCACAGTTAATTGCCAGATTACATCTCAAATCAAGAACCAAACAAGATGGGCTTAGGACAAAACTAAGCACAGTTAATTGCCAGGCTAATACTGAAAGCAAGCAAACAGGATGTGACAGCAACAACATTAATCATGTTTCTCAGACAAAACAAGTTAAATCATAGTTTTTGAACCTAAAACACAGAATAATGTAATAAAAGTAAATAGTACCTGGCAAAGCTATGAAAGCATCAGATTGTTTGGCCATTTCTGCCTTCCTCTGGTGCATACCAGATACAGCTCTCACTTCCCCCACTGTCTCTCCAGTGATCTGTGGGTAACATTAGGGACACATCTTCATCAACTTTCAACTTCTAAATCATCCCATCGACTTTAAACGGTCAATAATTGCGTAGATATACATTAAATCTATCCCTCAAGGCCTTAATATACCGAGATAAAACGTGTTAAAAGTATATACTTCTAAAAATTCTGACTTTACATGATAAAATCGATTCAGGTCGAAACAGAATGATGCGTTCAAGCATGTACTTCTAAAGATTTTGACTTTACATGGTAAAATCGATTTGGGTCGAAAAAGAACCGTGAGATATAAGTATATATATAACACAAGTTTGTTACATTATTAAAGAAACATAGCAAATTACCTCTCTTGGCATCAGAGTTTTAGGAATCACCCTGTCAGAAAACACAAAGGAAAAGGAGACAAAACAACATTAACAAATGGGGAGAAGAAAATAGATTAAAATTTCAAGAAAAAACAGAAAAGAATTTAAAAAAAAAAAAAAAAAGATACCCTAAAACATGTCTTCCACCATTATAAACAGCTTGGGAAACTAGACCCATCAAGCCTATGCTCCCACCTCCATAAACCAGGTCTATGTTCCTTTCAACCTGTCAATTTTCAAAAAATAATTTTTTATATGATTAAAAAATGCCATTGCTTCCATTAGCACGCAATTTAATCACAACTTGAATCAATTAAAAAAAAGTTACACGCAAATCTTTCTTGACATTACTTGCTAATAAACAAAACATTAGCATTCCAATCATGTTTGCAAAAAACGAGGCAACCAGTCAAGTTGGTCAGACTCCGTTGCCTATTGGCTTTCTTAGTCTGATCCTATCATAACAACCGAAATTGGTTTTCCTTCTTGTAACCCTTTGTCGGCCAGGATTACAAAGCGGGATTCAACCGGGGCACACCATCACGTAATGACGGCAGGATTTTCTAGTAACTTAAAAAAGGTTTACTCAATCATAAACAACATCAAACCACTTTCTAGTTAGATCACAAAAGGGCTATATATCTTCAGGTTCTTGCATGAACATGACAGAAAGAACAATTGTGTGAAGGGGGGAAAAACTAAAAAGACTTCAACTTTACATGGTATAAACCATCATCTTTGCAGGGAACATGGTAAAAACACTCATGGGAAAAAAAAGGCCTCAACTTTATGACATACCAGTTGGTTTGCAAGCTGGATAGCTGCAAGCTGGTAACTAGGGTTCTTGCCAGGGCTGCTGCCACAGAAAACACAGACCCTCTTGAATCTTGATGGCTGAGAAGGGGGAGATGGGGATTGGAACTGGTGGGTATTGTCCATAGCTGGGAAAAAAGCAATTTTGTGCAGTACCCTTTGTTCTTGGTGGTTTTTGGTAGTAACCCAAGGAGAGAAACAGAGAGATGGAGAGAGATAGAGGGAGAGAGAGAGATGGATTGGTAATAGGTGTGGATGAGTTTAGAGGTGGGTCAGCAAGTTTTTTCTGCACTTCTCTGAAATTTGTATGGCAAGAAAGAAAGAATGTTAATTGATAAAGAGGGAGTGTTATTACTAGGTAGAGGAGGGAGGGAGGGAATGATGTGTGTTAGTTGTTTGGCCTTATTGGCCCCTTCTTTTATATCCAAATATCAAATGCCACTTCTCCACTACACACACTTGGCAATTTCTCTCCATCATTATTGCACTAAATAAACTCTTTTTTTTTTTTTTTTTTTTTTTTTTTGGAAAGCCACTAAATAAACTCTTATCTTTACTAAGTTACACATCTTTTCAACCCAATCTGGGAATAGGCTCTACCAATTTAGTTTAGAGTGAGTTGGGGTTAGGCTCTTTCTTAGCAGAAGGGTGTAATTTAGTGTAGAATTGATGCACCTTAAGTATAGAATTTACGCACCTTAAGTGTCAACTTGTGCGCCTTGAATGTTAACTGATGCACCAAGGTTCAAAACTGATACATCTTAAACTTTAAAAATACACACTTTAAGTGTTAAAATGATGCACCTTAAGCTATAAAACGACGCATCTTAAATTTTAGACTTAAACGCCTTAAACTGTAAACTTATGCACCTAACGCTACAAACTCACGCACCTTAAACTTTGCGAAAACATACCTTAAGCTTTGAGAGAACGCACATTAAGCTTTACAATTAAGTACCTTAAGTTTTCAAGTGTAGAACTGATGATGAACCTTAAGTACTGAAATGACGCACATAAAGCTTTCAACAAATATGTAAAATTGCAATAATGTCACCATTTTTTTTTTAAATTTATGTTATTTTGGGCTGTTGATTTTGATAAGATTTATGATTAAGATTAAACCTCATCTTTCACCCGAAGAATACAATCGCACCTGATCTTATATATATATATATATATATATATATAATACAACCGTAATTGGATAAAATGATAAATTGCTAAATTTGGACGGTAGAAATTTTTCTTTCTTTTCCTTTCTCCAAATGGTGTCATTTTCTGCATAAAGCTTATAGAGCTGGTACGAAGGAAGGTTGTGTCGCCAAGTGGGGCCCAAGACCTGCCGTCAAATTGGCGCGGGGGAGGGAGCAATCAGAACCGTTGATCCGGCATCTAACAACAATCAGTCAGATCGACCGCTCTGGGTCCGCCCCCTCCCAATGTGGGGCACACTGAAACTGCAGGGCGCCACGTGTTGCGATTGATAAGGTGGGTCCCACAGCAGTCCACTTGGCAAACCTGGCATGGGTCACATGATTTTTTTAATTTTATTTTTATAATTAAATTTCTCATTTCATCTGTCTATATTTTAAATCATATAAACACGTCCCTACTCCTTAAGGAGGTAAATTTTGATACCTATTATCATGTTTGTTTTTACTTTAATTAGAATTAAATTCTTTAATAAATACTTTTAAACAATGAAATAAAAAATAAGAAAAAAATATGAAAAGTAAAAAGATCATTGTTCATCAGTCCATGCATTAAATATCAATTTTCAATATATATACTGTATACACATATATGTATTATATACTTACACTGCTGGAAATCTTCGTATTTCCGACCTCTTTTCCGACCACCCAAAAAAATGGTTGCAAAAACTGAATTTTTTTCATCTTTCCGTCGAAGGGTTGTGGTCGTCGGAATTTCCGACCACTCTTACTAAGTGGTCGGAAAATTTGTGTCAAATTTAATTTTTTTAAAATTATAGTGTATTTCCGACCACCCTTGTGGTCGGAAAATGTTTTTGACAATTGTAATTGATTAAACTGAATTTGTTTCCGACCACCAAGTAAAGGTGGTCGGAAAACCTTTCCTCTTTTTTTTTTTTTTTTTTTTTTTTTTTACGGATTTGAACTTGCATTTCTTCAACCGACCACGATGCAGAGAGTTTACTAGTCATATATTGACATGTTGTGATGTTTGATATAAACAACCAAATTAGCATAGCGTAACAACCATTTCACCATTCTTGTTGTGAAAAATAAGATAGTGCCGCCATTTCCATATAAATACATGAAATTATTTTCCCTCACTTCAACTCCTTAAACAATTTATTCTTGTTATGACTCTAAATTCCTAGCTCTATTGAGAATCATACTTCTATTCAGTTTCATAATCCCACGTAATGTATTGTTATAGGGAATATACCTTTGACTTACCGACCTATGCGTACTTAGCCCAAACTGGATCCAGCTCTATGCATAGGAAGGATCATTTTCCGACCCGACCTGGAACTTAGGCTCCTTCTCAGCTTAGTAAGTTGTTGCTTAAACACCTTTAGGCCCGATCCCGACCTAATTGCTCGCCCCAGACCCTTGAGCCCATGCGATAAGTACTATATGATAAAATTTAGATAATAATGTCCAAATCAACCATTAATATATTTTTTTTAGCCAACCATCCGTTAATATAAACAATCACTTTAACATACCGTTGGGTAAATTAGGATCAAAGAAGCTTTGAAACAATCTATTAATGGTACACTACTGATATAGTATATACGGACGGTATTAACTACGAGATACAATGCTAGGGGCGGATCCGATTACGATCCCTTTACCTAGTCAGCTTGTTAGTTTAAGTTAAAGAGCTCGAAATACGTGACAGATGGTCATAGGTTCCTGACGATGGTCCGAGATGAAGGACCCGGGCTATAACTCGAACTAAGACCACAAACTTCTATTCAGTTTCACCATATACTCCAACATTTAGTTTGGTAACCTCTAACCCATTATCCCATGAACTAGGCTTAAGGACTTAAACCAACAAACAAACCCGTAAAAAGAACAAATACATAGAATCATTTTCTAACTTCAACTCCTTACGACCTTTATTCTAACTTATTACGTTAGCTGATTTGACTAGCTGATTGTATTAGCTATTTATAAAAATGCGTTTGGTAAATTAGCTATTTACTCCTTACGAACTGTGCTAAATTTTCACCCCAATCATGTATTTTACTGTGTATTATTTTTTTGAGTACTACTGACTATATTACAATGTAATACATGTCCAACTATATTGTTGGACCATCAGTAATTTATAGCAATTATAAATTTTGAGTTAGTATATAATTATAATAACAATAACAATATTTCAATTAGTGTTGAATTGATTTTTAATTTAATTGTGTGATTTATAAATTAATTTATTTTATTTTTTTAATATGAATATAAGAATTGAGCGGTTATTATTTTAACTCAAAAAAAATATAATTAGGCGGTAATTTTTTGGGTTGGCGCCTCTCGCTCACCAAAAAGAAGAAAAAAGAATAGAACTAGCGCCACAGACCAGTAGCCCACACAATTAACACAAACCCTAGATCTGAAAAATTGAAATCAGAAATCTGTCGTCTTCTTCGCCTCGACCAGGGAAAGACGCAGCAGCCAGCAGCCCTCCACGACCGCCAACTCTCGTATCTCGCCTCTTCTTCCCAATCTTCCGTTCGTTACCGTCGACTGCGAACTAGAGGCCTTCGCCGTTGACCGCAAACCAGAAGCCGTCCCCGCCATCGCCGTCCACCGTGAACCAGCGACCGGAGCTCCACAGACCGCCGCCCCTCTACCAATCTGCTATTTGTTTTGGCTGAGAGGATAGTGTTAACTGAAGGCAGAAGAACCTAGTGGAGGCCGCCGGAAGTGTTGCCAGTCTCCGAAAGGATTTGTCGCCGCCGCTAGAGTAGGTCTATCCACTGATTAAAGATTAAATACCTTTAAGTTTTAGTGAATGAACCAGTTTATTTTATATGATTTGTTTTATATAAATAAGAGAAGTAATTTCTATATGCAACTTGTTTAGAAAACATATTATTGTTATGTTTTTGTCAATCCTTGGCTCCTTGCTCTCAACTAACTGCTTGACATCTTCACAGTTTTGTTTGTTTATTCTTTCTTTCAGTTTTGATTTTTCACATTCTCTTACATCTTATTGATTATTGATGCTCCCTTGGTGGATTTTGGTACTTTTTTTGGTGCTCAATTGTGCAGACTCAACATGATGAATTGGAGGCAAAGTTTCTTGAAGAGAGAGCAGCACTTGAAGCCAAGTAGCAGAAGCTTTATCAACCACTATATACAAAGGTTTGTAAGGCTCTTTTACATATTATTATTATACATCTGCTTTCCCATTGGCTTGTAATCCTGTCTCAAATTCATAATGAAGTGAAAAATAAAATGTGCAGAGATATGAAATAGTTAATGGTATAGTTGAAGGTGAGAAAGCTGAAGCAGTGTCTATGAACTATTAATTTGATGGACTAAGTGCAACTCATGTTTCTATGTTTGGAATATTTTCTGATTGCTTTTTTGTATTAAGGAGTTACCATATGTGGCATATTGCATGTCTTTACATTTTTCAATTTCTTTTTGTGTTGATTAGTTGATTGATGGTTTTGAGGGACTAAGTGCAATTGATGTTATTGTTTTTATGTTTGGAATATTTTCTGATTGCTTTTTTGTATTAAGGAGTTACCATATGTCGACTTTGCAGGACTGAGATAGAGTGGTATATATCCAGGAAAATGTTTGACACATAAGAACTGCATAGTCCACCTGAAGTCCCTTAGGATGAAGATGGCATTGATGAAGTTGTAAGAATTGTATCCTTGTATTATAGTTTTTGGCTTTTCTTTCTAGATTCCAGAATTCCAGATTTTGAATTGATCTAAATTCTCAAGTGTATATTAATGAATGAGTTCTCTTCAAGTGTATGAAATGTGTATATATTTTTCAGCAAATAGCTTACCAAGTTGCTACAATATATATATATATATATATATTTATATTCATTTCACTACAGAGGATTCTCTCTGTAGTGAAATGATTTTTTTTTACTGGCTGCATCCAGTTTTCCGACCACCAAGGTAGTCGGAAACTGCAGAATCCGCTTGGTTGTCTGCTGGTCGTTTTTTCCCGACCACTCAAAAAAGTGGTCGCTATTTCCGACCACTGTAGACGGTGGTCGGAATTACCGACGAGGGTTTTTCCGGACACCCTATTTGGTCGGAAAAATGGTCGGAACAGGCCTTTCCGACCTATTTAAGGCCATTTCCGACCACTTTTGGGTGGTCGGAAATATGATGATTTCCAGCAGTGTTATTTTAATTAATTATTAATTTATTAATTTATTTTGATTACAATTTATATTTACTACTTCACAACCGTTTATCAATTAAACCCTTCTAATAAATTTTCAGGTTACTAATAAAATTCAAACTCTACCCTGATTTATATTATAAGTTAAATATTATGACTGTAATTTATGAATTTATTATGATGAACGTGCACCACTGTGCTGGTCCTACTGGATATCCTTATCCTTATCCTTATGACATTCTGGTTTTTCCTCCTCGTTTCCCCCAATTCTACTTTTGTCAAACAACACTTGTGTCCTAACTTCAACTTTGAGGTTGCATTTATTATTTGCTTTGTTGTGTTGCCAAACCAACGATGTTGTTTCACAGGATGTTACATGTTTAGTCAACTTATAGAATATTAATAAATAATATGTAAACAGTAAATATCCAACACTCTATTGATTCAGCCTGTCATATATAAGACTTTTCTAATGTTATATATCTCTCTTATGTAGTTTGAGAGCTATTACACTAACATAAATTTTATTCAGTGTTTATCCTCAAATAATAACTATGACTAATTTTCTCTGGTCACTCAAAACATACAAGAACTAATAATTCGATGACATGCTCGATCCCCAGTGGGGCGTTGGCTCTTTATGCTTCAATAGATTGAGAAAAGTATATATGAACAGATACTACATTGTAATAGAGTCAGTAGTATTAAAAAAAAATTCGATCATTTCTTTTTCTCCTTTTTGTCAACTGAAGAAACTAGCTTAGTGGATGGGTCCTCCAATATTCAACCATCCAATAATTATATTTAATTTATACCATGTAAATTTTCGTATTTATTAGTTGACTAAAGATTCATTAATTAGGTTTAAACTCGTGTTGTTTTTGAGGTGAATTGAGAAATTTACATAAATTTGTAGTTTGCTTCCTTTCATTGAACATTTGAAATGAAAGGGTCAATGCAGCACACCACAATAATAATATTTTTTAGATACTTAATTATGATTATATAATATTATATCTGTAACAATCGTTATACCATGGATTAGGGTTCACACTGCATTATGGACCCTGGTTAATGTGTTTGTGTTTTGTGTTATGACTTTTTGTAATTCTATATTTTATGAATATGGTATAAATTCTGTACTTGAAACAAATTAGTAATTGTATCTTATGCTATGAATTTCTGTGTTTTGTGTTGTGAAATTTTGTGCCTATGAACAAAAATTATGTACCTAAATTAGATTTGAAAAATAAGTATACATGTGTGTGTGTTGCTTTAGTCTTTATTTTTCCTTGTATTAGAAAAAGAAAAGAAAGGAAAAACTAAATATTTTGAAACCGACCTTTTTTTATTATTTTTTTTTCTTTCTCACTAAGGCTCGCACCCACCCCTCTCATATGGGGTGCAACCGGGTGCCACTAGACCACAAGGTCTTTGGCTGAAACTGACCTTTTAATCTCATGTTAAAAATTTTAATGTTCCGGACTTGACAAAATCGTTATCAATAGAATAATATTAATATTAATATTATTATATGGCCATACAGATAGTTTAATACAAATGTGTAGATATCAAATTATATTGACAAAATGTACATATATACATTCTTTTAAAAAATATAATTGAAACAAAAACTTCAAAAAATTACATGAATCAGTGGCTTCGCCAAAGTCACCATGGAGATGAGGTTGAATTCCTCTTAATTAGTTGAGAGTTAAACGTACTAAATCACATCAATAAATTGAAAGAGATTGAGCTGAAATGTCACTCGATCTAGTAAGTCAACATGGAAATAAGAATAGGCCATCTGTATCTCTGTAATTAGAGCGCTTGCAATATGACGTGACAATTAAAAAAAATGCCATGTTATATTATTTTGCAAAGCATGTATATTATTATCATTATTATTATTAAACTTTAAGAAATTAACACTTTCTGTTTTTAAATTAACTCTAAATTATATATATTGCCATGACTTCTCGTCCCTTAATTATTCTCAAATTAAAGTGACTTCTCATCGTTCAATTATTATACTGAAGTGATTAATCTACTTAGTAATCTAAAAGTTGTGATTAGGCCTAATTAAACATCAATCCATAATTCAAATGAAGTCATAATTACGAGGACCTAATTAATTAAACAACTATTGAAGCAACTGTAGTGTGTCGTCAAAGGTTGTTGTGTGTACTAGAATTGAATTATTCTCATTGCCCCCAAATTCAACCCCAACTTTTAGCAAAATTGTGTGCAAAAAATTCAAAGAAGAACCTCTCAACTGTTGAAATGTGTGCTTCAGCCACCAATCGCAAAGCTAGGAAAGTGGTGTTTCCTACTTAGCCGCTTCATTATATTATATATTTTGCCTTTCAATTCCTTTCCATAAAGTAGTAGTCCCTATTAATTATGCTTTTGTGACGATTTTTCTTGAGTTTCTATTCCAATTGGGTCGTTGGGATATTCCAAATGAAAACTCCCTTTTTTCCATGTTGATGAGGTTTGCATTCATTCCTTTGACTGTTGGAACAACAAAAGAATCCTTAAATTCCTTGTGGTGGGGTGGTGGGTGTAAAAGTGGCACTACAAGAAAATAATAAAATGTTTAAATATACATACATATATACATACATATATACATATACATACACACACACACACACACACACACACACATATATATATATATATATATATATATATATATATATATATGGATTTGTTTTGAAAAGGGTGATAATGTGGGTGTGAAACATGATTTTCATACTTAAAGGTAATTACAAATTCGATTTTGCCAGTATGCTCTTGATTGTGTTTATCGCGTAGAGTCTTCCTAATGAAGTTTACTTCTTTTGTGTAGTCTTCTTAGTGCAGTTTACTTCTTCTGTGTAGTTTAATTTGCCCATTTAAAATGATCAAGGGTTAAAATTAATGATAAAAGACGGTAGCATTTTCGTAATTTTGACGATGCATTTAGAAACACTTGATCTATAATAATAAAAAACGTTTTCAAATGTACCATCGTAATTACTAAAATTTCACTATATTTTTCTCATTTTTTCCTCAATTGGTGTGGCCAATTCGTGTTCATTCCTGCTGATCCAAAAAAAATATTTATAAAATTTATTTCATATTATTTATATTAAAACCTTTAGTCGTTGATGAATCCATATGAACTGATAAGATTAATCTGCACCTTTCTAAATTTTTAACCTTTACCTGTCATATCATCCCGAATGGATCATATCAATCTACAAACTTTTACTTAATGTCTTATTCTCATTTGTTCCTAATTTTATATATCCCTTCACTTGACTTTCCTTTAAAAATTTTGCTTTCATTAGGCTCAATTGCGTCTCCAATAATGAAGCAATTTATTATGTGTGGCTCAAAAGTCATGGAGCTTACATAATGCAGTTTGCATAAACTTTCTTCCTATCTATTTATTAATTATTTTTGCAAATTTGAAGCACTCACAAGTCACAAGTGGCTATGAAGCAATATATAATTATATATCTGTTGAGTCTTTGACCAATGCTTGTTTTTTTAATCCCTATTTTATACGTTAATTAACATAATGATTAAGATATATTTGATGTGATTATATATTATGGAAATTAATATTTCATCTCATATTCTCATCATACACACAAAAAACGAGTTAGGTTTAATTTCTTTCATCTTCTTGGAAGGTAGCAGAAAAAGATAAAGGAAGAATACATGAATCTAACCACACCCTTGGCCCTAGGGAAAAGCTAAGGGTAATGAATTTTGTACCTATTCACTCTTTCAATCACTATTGAAACATTCATAATAAATATATAGATAAAAAATTACAATGTCAATTGGTATTAGTATCGATCAATAGTATCGGGTTTAATTATGTGCATTATATTATAACTATTTGCGAATGCATTATCAAACGACATTTTCAAATGCAACGTTGTAATTATAAAAAAATTCATCATATTTTACCTATTTTTTCTTAATTTCTAACACTTGATCATCCTATATTGACAGACGAGATTAGTCTACTCGTTCTCATAGGGCTACTAATTTTCATACTGTTTATATATATATATATATATATATATATATATATATATATATATATATATATATATATATATATATATATATATATATATATATATGTGTGTGTGTGTGTGTGTGCGCGCGAATTTGCGTTTATATGAGAACCATGTCTTAGTTGAGAACTTGCAAACTACTGCATGAGTGCACACAATTTATTCTCAGGCATGCTTGGATGATTGTGAAGACTCTAGAATAGTTGCCTGTGCATTTCTATAGTAGATTGTGAGTAGTCATGCAGTTCTCACGTTCCCACCTCTTATTATTTGATGATGTGCAAAATAAACTTAACTACGAAACATTGTTCCAAAAACGACAATTAGCCCACCGTGTCCATGGTGAACTTCTACGTATTCACCCGTCAAGCAATATAGACTAAGAAAAATATGTTGAAAGTGTCCATTAAAGAGGTAGATAATACGTACAGAAATATCCTACTCCCTCAACGTGATACTATATTATAACAGAGTTAGTAGTACCAAAAAAATAAAAATCCTTGATGGTATGTGGTGTCGTACAAGTGGAGACTCGGATATGGAATGGTGTCATGGTGCCGTTTCCTACTACTTGAGGATGAAGTTTGTCGTGAAAAATGAGAGAAACGTATTTGTCTGCCAACCATTATTAAACCTATTTTTAATCAATTTTTTAATAACATTATTATACCATATATTAACTATTGACATGAAATTTCGTAGGTGACCTTTATACCTCAGCCGCCCAACTTTAATTTGCTCTTAAGCTTACTTCAATTCGCATGCATTCTCCACTTCAGGGTAGAGTAAAAAAATAGAAATGTTTATGGTAAAATATAAAATTATTAAAATAAATTATATATGATCTCAATTAATATGATATTCATAAATAATTTTTATTTTAATTAGATCATCAACTCTAAATATTTTTAGAATGATTTTAATATAATTAGGTATATTTAACTTGTAAATTACATTGATTAGTAAAATTTTTATCATATACATGGTATATTTCTTTTAAATATTTTTCATAATTAAATTACAAAATACATTTCGTATTAATTAATTACTTTAAATAATTTTTGTTACATGTAACATGTTATAAATTTCGCAATTAATATACAACTAGAATTATGAATAAATCTCACAAATCAAAATTTTAATTCTAATGAGAAGAAAATTAAAAATATAAATATATATTTGGGATTGCGCAAACTATTTCGTATGTGTAACAAAATTATTTGTATCAACATGTGAATCGTTAAATTGTTAAATGTTACAACACATTTTTATATTCAATTTTTTTAAATAGATTTTTAGTAATGAATGCAATATTTTATTATTTATTATTATTTTTTCCTTAATAGTTGAAAATGCGTCATCAATGACTTCATATATATATGGTTTAATTAATTAACTAACTTCATATAAGGTCTCTTTCAATTCTTATCTTGGTATGTGTGTATATATTTTATTTATTTATTCCAGTTTCTAATAGTCATGGGTATTAAAATATATTTAATTATTTAATTATAAAATTATATGAGTGGATAAATTGAAGCAAAATTAGGTCAAGATGTGTTCATATATACATCATCACACTTAAATTATTCATGAAAGGAGGCTTTAAAGTACATTAAGTAGATCTGTAGGCAACATATGAAAGAAATCCTATCCATCAATTCAAGATTCAAAGCTCATAGTATCTTTATTTCCTCTAATACTTTTTCATTTTTTTAAAAAATAAATCATACTTTTACATCATAATTTATAATTCATTCGCTATTTTATTTACATCGCTACATACAGTTTCAACTTACTTTCAAATGTGAGTCTCACTATCACATCCTTACAATTTCAACTTGATTTTAATACTCATTCTGTCATATTTTATCTGTCATGTTTACTATTTATTCGTCAAACCAATTCTTTATTCTTTCGCTTTGTGGAAATTTTATTTATTTATTTTGTATTTTTACAAAAAAAATGTGTCAATTTGCAAGAAGAAAATTGGCAGGGATTGGGCATCCTTAGAACCCTCCCAGGCTGTGGGAAAGTAGACTGCCTACCTAAAATCTAATAAACAATACTAACTATTCTTGAACTTGTCAAATGTCAATTAATCTATTGCCATGCTCTGCACATGATCTTAGTTTAGTAAAATATCCATTACAATTGTACTCAAGGAGATTTGGTTCATATATGGAATCGGAATTAAATATTTAGTAATCGGATTAAATTTTAGTAAAAATAATATGATTATTTAATTTGTTTGGTAATAAGTTAGAATCAGAATTAGTTTTGATAAAAAAAAAAAAAAAGTGTGAACAAAAAATGATGAAAAAAAGATGGGGTTTTATCTAAAATCTCAGCTCATGAGTTGGATGTGAGGTTAAGCATAAAAGAAAAATGATTTGGTTCTAAATTTGATGTATTTAAAGTGAGTAACCTTATTTGGTGGTAGCTATTTGATATTTATTAAATAGAGAATCAAATTACTCAATTGAACATTTTTTATTTTTTATTTTTTTAAAGCAAAGAAGCAATTATATTAAACCAGTAAAGAGTTTAAGAATGGGGGAGGGACATCATTCCACTCCATGATTCGATAACTTAATTTGTCCCCTCAACTTTAGCTAACACATGAGCAGCCTTGTTTCTATCCCTTATAATGAATTGAACCTTACACCCCCTATAGAATCAATAAGGAGAGAACAATCATAGGCTATCACACCAACATATGAGCAGGAAAAAAGAGAGTTCGAAAGACAAGAACAAAAACTCAGGCAGTTTGATTCCACACGAACATTCTTTAGGCCGCGACCCTTGATCCATGATAGAGCTAAGCTTTCCGTATCGCCATGACTTCCACTAGGGTATGGTCGTGAGTACATCGAAACAGACCATTCACGCTTTGAAGCTGCCATCGCCGGGGAAAATGACAAAGTCAAAAGTAGCCGCACCTTGCACATGCACCAAGTTCATTTTTTTAATGTAAAAATAAACATGTAATACACTAAAACTGAATCTTCAATACATTAAAAATAAACTTGTATGTCAGTCATCTACTTTGCAATGTAAATCATGATCCACAACGTAATGGTTAGTTTTTTATGAACCCTCTAAGGAAATCTAGCCATTGCTGATGGCATATGACATGTGACTTGTTTAATGTAACCTAAATTATATTTATATACTTGTATTCTTTGTCCCTGGTATAAAAAGAATGAACAAACCTACCCATTAGGCCTTACTTGTTTGAAACCTGCCTAATGGATTAAGCTTGTTCTTTTGGACAAACATAACTAGGTCGAGTGTTTGACATAGATTCATAAGTAAATTTTCAAATTTTTGTTTGAAATGACAAATGAGTATGCTTTATTTGACTTTTTAAGGATCCGACAAGGCCCAATTCGTATAGTGTTATGCACCTGAAGTATGGGCCACTCTACAGAGAAAATGGACTTTAAAATTATTTATATATGCATGATCACATCATGCCAAAAAGGTTTCCATTAGTAACAGAGAGTGAGAAATCCATAGCCAAATTAAACAGCAAAATACGCAGCGACGGTGGCTTTCGGCGGGGCACAATGGGGCCGCCACCGCGCTGTTTCGCTCTCCGTTACATTCATACCCTTATTGCTCATCGACCAACCTTAGTCGCAGAACATGGGATATAATGATATATGGCCTCCACTACTCTCATTATATTTCCTTTTCTCTCCAATTCTTTGTCAAGAAACAGACGCTTCAACTCTTTGTCGGGTTGATATTCTAGGATTTGGATTGCTGTGTTCAAAACGACTTCGCCTTTATCGGTGCAGGTATAAAAGCGATGTCATCTTCTGTCTTATGAGTTTGAACACGACCCTTCACAGTTAGTTTCTGTGAGGTAAATCCTAAAATGTGTTTCAACTAAATTATATGACTTAGAGCATCCATATCAGTATATTTTTTACACTTTTTTTAGAAAATACATAATAGAGAGAGTGTGAAAGAGAAATAGAATTAAAAAAAAAAAAAAGGAAAACAGCATTGTCAGTCCACTCAGGCGCCCACGCTACCAGTTCGTTGAAGGACTTACGCCCCCCAGATGGCACGTGTAGTACAAGCACCGCACCCTCCGGGCACGCTCTGTGTGCGAGACGCGCACGAAACCAAAGCTTTCATGTCCTTCTTCTCTCTCCTTGGGCCCACAAAAAATCATATCGTGCAAGAGTTAAAATTTGCTTTTCTCTTCTTCTCTCACATCCACCTTACCATGGGTTTTCAAAAATCCAAGTGTGGATACTCTTAAATGCTTATACACTGATACATACCTTAACATAATCAAATCATACTTTTTTTTAATTGTTGGTAGGATTCAAACCTTGTATTCTGTAGTTGTTAGCAAAGCAAAGCCACTTAAATTATTTTGGACCTTGTATTTATGGTTCAAATCAAATTTATCAATTATTACAACTAAATTAAATTATGAGTATCTCGAATCCTAGTGTATATAGGAGACATATATATAGACATGCCACAACAAAATAGAATGAACTACCATGTAATGGTAGCAATTTAGTTTGGAACGAAACAAAACTTAATAAATTGAATGTGGACAGGACATGAGCATAAGGCGACAGGAAAGACCGGACACAGCCGTACCAAGATAACGTGGTACCAAGCTACTATCATTAAATTGCTTGGTTTGGTTGTTTTAGCCATAGCAGCCTGCAGCTTAGCTCTTGGGTGGTACCAACATAAAATTGCATCTTAATTTCGATGATGTTTATTGCACCTACTCTGAAGTTTTGGTGCATAAATTAATTTGTGAGATATGTCAGATGAAAATAAGTATAAAGAAGAGTTGTCTTGATTAATTTAAGATAATGACATGAATGAGACCGTGTAACAAAATAAGAAAATGCTTGTTTCTTTCTATTAATTGCTTGTTGATAATTGATGACACATAATATGATATGACAAGTACAGAAATTGTTAACGACACCAGATACATAATGTGTCAACTACAGATACAGATCAGAATTTGAATGTTATTTTTAGACCAAGGTCTACAATGCAAGATAGACCCTGGTCCATATGGTATAATTTGTCTGTCCGATCCAAGTCCACCTAGATTTGTCATTTTAATTGGGCTTAACGAAGACAAATAATATGATATAACAAGTATAGAAATTGTCAACGACAGGTACATAATGTGTCAACTACAGATACATATCAGAATCTGAAGTTTATTTTTGGACCAGGGTCTACAATGCAAGATAGACCCTGGTTCATGGTATAATTTGTCTGTCCGATCCAAGTCCACCTAGATATGTCATTTTAATTGGGCTTAACGAAGACACATAATATGATATGACAAGTACAAAAATTGTCAACGACAGATACATAATGTGTCAACTACATATACAGATCAGAATCTGATCTTAAGGTTATTTTTAGACGTTTTAAAAAAAAAAAGGTTATTTTTAGACCAGGGTCTATAATGCAAGATAGACCCTGGTCCATGGTATAATTTGTCTGATCCAACTCCACCTACATTTGTCATTTTAATTCGGCTTAACGAAGACGCAACTTTATTTCTTTATATATGCATAACAACTCAGTACCACATTTTGTTTAGAGACATGCTGCTGAATTTGGCCTTTCAAACTTCCGCATAATAATTTCCTCACCAGTAACCACCTACTGTTGGACTTGACCTTTCAGACCTCCATCAATGTCTTAACGATTGTTTTAAAGATGCTTATACATTGATGCCAACAATCAAACAAAATGACTACCGACGAAGCTAAGCAAAGGTTGTGGTACGTACGGATAACATGTTGATTGTTGTGTGCTTAATTTCTCATCTCACTATCTGAGCCATGGAACATGGGTTGTGGTGCCTTTAAATTTTGGGGCTGGCTGGTGATAATGATGCCTGTGGTTTCTAGTTACTATACATTAGTAGTCTAGTACTGATGGGATTTATTTCTTTGGTCATCACTCTTCGATCTGGTTCCTTCAATTCCCATTTCATGGACCACTCTACTAAATTTTAGGCCTTACTTAATTGGTTCACAATTTTTGGGCGAATTATTTATAATAAAAGATAATTCTAGATGAAATTGGTGAAAAATGTTTGGTTAATATATATGGATCTCTTATAATTAATTATAATCTCTGTAAGAAGTTATGAAGTGGTATATATGATACTTAAATTTGTGGATGAGGTCTTCCCTTTTCTGGTAAGAAACTAAGTAAGCATTTTCATATCTCCCATCGAACTATATGTTATGATTGACTTTCAAGCGGCTAATTAATAAACTAATCTATCCTACTTTACCTTCACGCCAGCTAGTCTTTTGGATGGATTTTTCTTTCAATTTAAATGTCAATAGTTAAGAAACTAATTCAACATTATTGTTTTGCGAGACGAGGAAAATTCATAGTCACTATTCGATAGTGTGTGATAGAGTAAATTATTTTGGGTTCGGATAAATGCTACCGGGAACCTTATTGTAGGTGAAATGATATATGGTCGGTAAGATTAATAGAGGTCGTTAATGTGACCGGAAAAGTAATTAAAGACCTTACCAGGTTAGGTTAGGAGGCTCCGAGTAAGTAATGTAGGTTAATTTGGAGTAAAGTCCTCCCCCCCCCCCCCCCCCCCCCCAAATGCAATGAGACCGGGAAGGTATACTAATAATCAGACTGGGAATGTCTAATGATAACGAGATCGAGAAGGTCTATTAATAATGAGATCGGGAAGTAGGTAGCTCGAGAAGTGCGTTATGCATGGTCGCCAAATGCATTATGCTCGAGAAGTGCACTATTGAGGTTGAAAAATAAACTAGTGAGCTCCGTAGGTCAAGTCGGTTGCCCTGTAACCCTATTATGTGTTTGGGCAAACTCTCCTTATATACAATAGCCTACATACCAAAGAGAAGTAAATCACACTAAAAAAAACTTATGTTACAAACTTGACCAAAATAATATTTACAAAGAATCAAACCCCTAACCTCTTAATACAATAATCATATGTCGCTCAAAGATCAAACACCATTTTCACCCCTCCTAAAGGGCTATGCTACAATTGACTATCCGCCGACTAATTAAATAAACCAATTAATTATTAGTATGAAAATGAATCACTACTTGACACTCGAGATTTTTAATTTCCACAGAAAAATCATGTAGTATTTTAATTACTATTATTTATTAGTGGTGCCCCTTAATCCTAGCTAGCTAGGATAAGATATGATGAGATATATAAGCTAAGGATATTGAATTCATGACCCTATATAGAGTGGGTGTATGTGTCTCATTTTCACAAGTTTGGTCTTAAATTATACAGTTCATAAGACAGCTGCTAATTAATAAATGTCTACAAAAACTTTGAAATTGTGAAAGGCATGAGGTAAGGAATTCAATGAAACTCAATAATGCATGAGGTAAGGAATTGATATTTTACATAGTAGAGGCAGTAATTCAAAGAGTAATTAATGTTTTATTTGATGTGAGGAATTGATATTTTACATAGAGGCCGGCAGTAATTCAAAGTGTAATTAATGTTTTATTTTTAGATATATTATGTATTTATATTTATTTAATAGTTATACACTTTTTTTTTAAGTATTATTACTATTATAAAAACTGATTTTTGCAACAGTGACTAACTCTATCATAATGTAGAATAATCTGTTGCGGGTTGATCTTGTGACCTCTTATTTTGGAGAGCCACAAAGATACCATTGAGATACAAGTTACTTGACAATAGTTATACACTTATATATATCTTATCCTATTGATTTGGGGTGGGGGGTGAGGGGGGGTTTATATGGTAATTTTTTAAACCTTAATATTACGCTTCTCGACTTTGGAGGTTGGTAAGTGAACTTATTTAGACAAAAAAGTAACAAGAGAAGCATCCTCTCGATCGTCACATTCGTCTGATTCAGTTCAACACCAACACTACGTGACGAGACTGACCTAAATGGCCTGGATTGTAGGCGAGTGCCATGTACCTCTCATCAACATGAATTTTGGCATGTGTTTCATCCCCAATGCTATAAAAGCTAGCTTGTTCCCTAGAGTAGGAGAGTCCACATTGAAAACATCATTAGTATGTACTTCCCGTCCTATTGAGAGCCTCACACAATAAATTAAAAGATAAAATATCGAGTTAATATTCAACTTAAAGGTGAATGAAAATTTGTGTCCAGGCCACCTTTCGATCATTGTCAAGACACATCCAAATTGGTGGGCTAAAATTACTACCCACTCAAAAATCTCAAATTAGTAATCATCACATGTTGCATCAACTAAAAGGTGCACGAAATAAATCAACAATAATAGTGGACAAAAAATTCCATCCATCCACCTTAAATTTGTAAGCAAAAATTACCATCTACCACTCAAAAATCTCGAATTAGTATTAATCACCTGCTGTGTCAACTAAAAGGTAAATGAACATTTACATCCATTTTCCCATCACTATCACTTTGCTTCTAAATTTACTTCTTCGAAAATAACAGTGGATAGAGATCTGTCCACCTTAAGGCGAACATAAATTATCATCCATCACTAAAAAATCTCAAATTAGTATTCACCAGTTGCATCACCTGATAGGCAGATAAAAATTTACATCTACTTTTCGACCTTTACCACGATATGTTTAAATTTTCATCGATAATAACAGTAGCCATAATTTTCAATCAACTCGATGTTACCTTAATTTAATGGACGAAAACTACCCTTCATTTTCAACGAGGGGATGAATATAATATCAATAAATTTCTAGCTGATTTAGGGAAGTTAGATGCGTTTGGGATAGGTAGCATAACTACACAAAAAATGATGACACACAAATCAAGAAATGTAAGCAAACTACATATCATTTATTCTTTGCTATATGTAACAAGAGAATTGCTGAGTTAATATTCTTTATGGTGTTGTTTCCTTGCTGCTCTTCAAGCACACAACTAACAACGTTGATCTAGAACATGTCAGCTGGTCGAAATCATGATGTCCCATTCAGAATTATAAGCAAATAAGGTTTCCCCACACATTATGTAGCAGACAATAATATTTAGCATGAAACGGACATAACATAAACTCAGGCCGGCAAAAAATTGTCAGGAATCTTAACATCTTACCTCTGTGATTGCTAGATCTTTCTCGTAGAATGGTTCCCAATCTTTCGGCGCTAGCTGCAACCCTAATCTTTAACTGCCCACCTATCTTCACCAAATCCAAAAACCCATTGCCAAATTTGAAGACACATTTTTTATTGACAAGATAGCTCCATGTTTAATTAACTATATTGGATATGATAGAAAAACACAGTTGATTAGATAATTGATCTGGTAATCACAAGATTTTAAGTTTAATTAATATTTCGTTAGAATTGTCTATAGATTAGCATTCTTGGTTTGAGGCTATGAAGAACATAACAATCTAGATTGGTTTATCTCCTTATGGTCTTTTGTCAGCTAGGATTACTAGACGAACTTCATCCTAGTTTATCTCTTTATGGTCTTTTACCAACTAGAATTATAAGACGAGTTTTACTTAGAGCGTACATACATTTAGATGTAGTAGTTGCGAACTTTATTATAAATCAAAGAAAATGGTGTACTTTTAGAATTTTACTTTAACCATTTGAATATTGTGAAATTTTTATATTTGTTGATTGTATGTTATTAAACTAGTTCAGTGACGCCCAATCAAGTGAATAGGAGCATAGATTGAGGGTTTGAGGGGCGGCCCAGGAACATTGGCCAATACTTTGAGACTAAAGTCAATGGGTATGACCTACTAACATGAGCGACTACACCCACTCCACATATAAACATATATCGATTAGGAGTAGTAAGTGTCAAATTTTTCTATGGACTATGGTCTACGCAACTATAAAAGTTACTATGTACATTTTGAGAGGCTAATGTGATGAATATTTTTTCCCCAAATATGGAACAATTTCTTAAGTCAATAGCCATATGCATTTTAACTACAAAGTTGTACTCAATCTAAATAGAATTAACTCTTTTAAAATTTATTGCAAAGAAATTCTACCATACATTTTTAGTTCAAGTAAGATATTCCAAAATTCCAATTAGGTAATTGTATCAATATAAATGTATATAGTACCAATTAAAAATATCTACCAAGGAAGAAAGATATTCCAAAATTTTGTTACATTTTTAGGTAATTGTATCAAAATAAATGCATATAGTACCAATTAAAAATATCTACCATTCCTTCAAAAAAAAAAAAATATCTACCATAAATATCAAGAAGTTGCAGTAATAGGATATTTTAGAAGTATTATATATCACCATTTGGGTAGCAGTTGTGATTTTTCACGTAAATTAAAATAGATTTGAAGTGTAATATATTATAAATTTGATAAAATAATTTTATATTAAGAAAAAAAACTATGTGAATATGTGATGAATAAACTCTGCACCTGTCTTTAGTTTTATATATCTTTTTAATAACTTTATATAAACTATGCACATCATCTTGAAAGGGGTTCACTTGCTGAGATAAGGATACCCTTAGTAGGGTATGTAATGTAAGTATAATTATCTTATACAATCTTGTTTGGTTCAAGTTATGTGATAACATATGGTATTAAAACATTACTGTCACATAAGAAAATGAGATATAATGAAGATAATGCCATTATATTACTTACCTTTTCTAAATATTGTAATATTCGTTTTAAATATCTCAATTTTGCCTTTTATACAACTCATATCATTTTTTATAATGATTTTTTAAATGATTAGGAAAGTCGTAATCACTATTCGAGGGTCTGTATACCCTTAGAAAATCTTATATGATAGACTCAACTAAAAAAGTGCTAGCAAGAATTGAACTCATAACTATTCAAATATAAAAAATCATAATCTACCGACTCGATTTTTTTTAGACACATCCTTACCATTTTTAACTAAACAAACTAAATTATTTATTTTTATTCCTAAATTTTTAATTGACATTCCATTTTTATCTGCAAATTATCGTACATATATTGTGAACTGGATGTCCTTTAAAAGTACAGCAACCGTTTTCTTTCCTTTGCATTTAATGAAGTAAACTTAATTAATTTTTTTTTTGTGTAATTAAATTAAATACACATAACATTATCTTTTTCGAAAAATGAGATAAATGGTCTATTTTTGTCATAGATAGAGGCCAACAAATGGCAATAAGCCCAATGTCATTGCCTCCCACCATTTCCTTTTAGCCTTTGCTCTCCCCCCAAAAAGACCCTTCTTGTCTCTTCTTTGCCCCCACACCCTCACATGCCCTCTCTTTTTTACTTTCTTTGTAAATATTTTAATTTCTTCAACAATAATTAGTGTGTTAGTATTGAGTAAAATTTTTGTCACACATTTTAATTTTATTAGAAAGAGAAAAAAAATCATGCCCTTGTATTTTTTTAGTACTATTGACCATGTTACATATAGCATCTGAGGTCAAATTCATGACCTTCTATTTGGGAGAGTCACTTCATATCGCTTGACCACAAGGTTATTGGCTCGTTCCCTCGTGTTTAATTAAATCAATAAGTATATATCATGCCAGTAGACAAGTTATTTAGACAATTAGTTTGATAATCACAAGCTTCGGAAAAACGGTTTATTGACCTTTTTTTAATTTGAGTCCATCAGTTATGGATAACCTAAGTTGGTTTATCTCTGTGTGGTCTTTTGATGGTAATGTCACACGGCGATCCGAGCTTCACCTAGAGGTGCAACTTCGGATAATAATTGTAACTCTTCTAAATAGGATCACGAAACGAGTTTCACTCACAATGCGCATTTAATTAGCCATATGATTACAAATTTTACTGTAAATCAAAAAGTCAAAAATAAAATAAAAAGTAAGGATAAATATAATATTACTCTTTATCCCTAGAAAGTAATTAATAATAGCAATCCCCAACTCCCAATTTAAATACCCCTTTCACTCCTCTCATTCCCACCACACTTTCCTTTTCTTTCTTCTTCTTCTTCCCCAACACATTTATTCCCAAGAGAGAACAAAAAGTGTTCTCTCTACTCTTTAGTCTCCACCTTTTTTGTCAACTTCTCCTCCCAAAATGGGCGTGACGAAATCCAACAAATCGTCGCAAAAGGCAATGATCAAGCAGATGGTCAAACGCTGCTCCAGCTTGGGAAAGAAACATCATGGCTACGTCGACGATGAAGACGAGGTTGTCGGCCTCCCCCTCGACGTTCCCAAGGGACACTTCGTCGTCTACGTCGGAGCTAACCGGACCCGATACATTGTTCCCATATCTTTCTTGACCCGGCCGGAGTTTCAGGGCCTTCTCCGGCGAGCCGAGGAAGAATTCGGCTTCGATCATGATATGGGTCTCACTATCCCTTGCGACGAACACGTTTTCGAATCTCTAACGTCAATGCTTAGGTAAAAAACCCAAGAAAACAGCCGGAATTAGTATCGGAAAATTGGGTTATTTTCGTCGCTAAAAAATGACGGTTTTTTACCTTTTTGTTCCCCCTATATATTGTGTTGTTATTATTATTAACTAGCTAACTCAAAAATATGGGGTATGAAGCAATGGAGTCCTATGGTAATTTATTTTTAATTTTTTTAAGAAATATTTATTGTAATATGTAAAGTTGATGATGATGAAAAGTTTGTGTTTTTCCTCACGGCGGTTTTGGACGACTTTCGTCACTTTGTACCCTGTGGGAGAGAGGCTTTCAATCACAGACTTCAATGGTTAATATAATTAATGCACTTTTTTGCTTTGTTTATTTCAAAATTTTCATTGCATTATCTTTAGTTATTGTATTCAAAAAAAAAAAAAATCTTTAGTTATTGCATATTGTTTGTTTAATTTTATACTCCCCAAAATGAGGGCCCCACGCCCAAACAGAGCATAGACCCAATCCCGAGTCTTTTGTGACAAATTTCACTTTTGTTGATTTTATAGGCCTATGCAGTTGATGGTTGTTCAACACAATTGATTAAAAATTGGAATAGCTGTGAAAGAAAATTAAGGAAAACATAAATACTATTATTGCTTTGGGGATAAAAGATTCCAAACGGTTTACAAGTCCTCTTTTAGGGTAATTATACATTTCAATTGACTAATTAAAATATTCAGCCTAAAATAGGAAGTAAATCTCACAAATTATGGACGTTAATTACAAATTAATCTCTAAAAACATAAAGAACTTAATCTCCTAAATCATTGAGAAAGTGATCTTTTAAAATCAGACCAAAATCTTCCATGAATGAAATGAACCACCAATGTTCAACTCATCACATTTATTTTTGTTTCTTTATCTATTGTGTTTTAGTGAAAATTATTATGATGAGCAACTATTGGTAGATAACATTAATGAAAAGTTTTTAAAAATTAAAAAAAATATTATTTATATTTTTTAAAAGTAGGTTGACACTTGGTCGGATTGACTATATCAATCACCCGACCCGGCCACCATTATATTTTTTCTACCTACCCTTATCTTGACGAATCCTTATACCATGGACCAGGGTATACAGTAATAAGTACGGAGTATTAATTATAGAACCTAACAATAAGGTATAACGTTGTAAAATACCGTTAAAACTTCGTAGGAATGTATGTAGAGCTACAAAAATAAGTTGGGGGTTTACTTGAGTAGTACGCAATATAATGCAGCTAGAATTGGAAGTTAGTTCACTAGACAAATAGACATGCATGATTGATAGGTAGTACATTTTTAGCTGCCGGGAAATTAGATTTTGTGTTTGTAGAGTGGCTTAGCATAGAGTAATATATTAATGACCGGAGGACATGTCAGACGATCGGCATGTGTCCCTTCTTCCCTCTTTATATAAAGGACATTTATTGCGTTTGGAAGGGAATTTTTCTCTCGCAACCTACACCACTCCAATCGGAGCCTCCCGATCTCACGTGGTCGGGCCTTTAATTAACTTCTCGGTCACATCAATCACCTTTGTTTATCTTCCCGATCTCATGTGGTGGAACTTTTATTTAACTTTCCGACCATATTATTTCACCTATAATTGAATTTCCGGTCACATTTACTTGACCCGAAAGAATATACTTTATTGCACGTAATGTACGTGTAAAAACTAGTCTAACTAATAAGTATTGATTATAGAACCTAGCTAATTAACAATAAGGTATAACTTCGTAAAATACGGTTAAAATTTCATAGGAATGTATGTAGGGCAACAAAAATAAGTAAAGTTGGGGTTTTACTTGAGTAGTACGCAATATAATGCAGCTAGAATTGGAAGTTAGTTCACTAGACAAATAGACATGCATGATCGATACGTAGTACATTCTTAGCTGCCGGGAAATTAGATTTTGTGTTTGTAGAGTGGCTTAGCTTAGAGTAATATTAATGAACACAAATTCATTTTCCCGGCTGAATTGTAGGCACCTCTATTAGGTCTGGTCCATATTCAATGCCAAGGATAGAACCCTTGACTTTTAATTATAAGGATGGATAAGTCTCTTGTCACTCAATCACACCCCGGGTTTGAATGCAAATTTTATCTAAACATCAAATATTTTAATTGAATAAGGGTATGAGGTCAAATACACCTCCGAACATTATACGAGAAGTTAATTAGATCTACGAACTTTTAAAAGTTACAATTAATCTTATAAACATGTCAATTTAGCGCATCAAACCCTAAAAATCATATAGTGACTTGTAATACCAGGTCGCTAGGGTTCCAACGATATTCCAGCAACCTCTAGAAAAAACGACTCATTAATGTTAGTGAGTTCATATGTCAAGACATTGTCAAACATTGTCACTTTACATGGATTGATTGTCTTGTCTCCAAATCACCTAAATCAAATCAAATAAGACATTAGTTGAAAATCATAGTTAACGTGGAAGATCTATATATGCTATATTTGGGGGGTAAATAATTGAGGACTAAGAGATCCATTATCATCTATCTCTGATCTGATTCTCTGTTATCTTTCACATCACACTTACCCATGCAAATCAAAATCTTACAATTATACTCACACATGTATGCGATCCAGTTATATATATATTTGGGATCCAAATTGTGCTCCAACTGCCATGGCCGGCGCCACTAAATGGGGAGGAGATCGATGCTACCATTTCGTTATTGGGGTGGTGGTTGGTGGTGGTCCTGAGATAATCCACACCCCACACTATATATATGGTCTCCCTTCTTAATTAATTAATGCACCCCTACACCTACCATATGTATGTTTACCATGTATGAGTCGCATCGGGTGAGAATACGCGTTCAGGTATATGTATATGTGAACATAAAAATGCACCATGTAAATTACAATAGTACGTGTGTACTAGTCATCCTTATATAATCAGAATCTAGAAGCGGTTTAACCACATTTGACAAGTACACCACTAAGAGATCTAGCTAGTACACACATACAAGAATAATCGTTCGATATTATAATTGCATTAGCAATTCACTTATCAATTGCTCCCATATATATTTATTTAATAGATCAGATAGCTAGATTTAATATGTAATTTAATTCGATAATAAGTTATATATATATATATATATATATATATATATATATATATATATGGGTCCCGGGGTTCGACCCAAAGAATAATTAAGTAAGATGTGGGCTTGACCAAGGAGATCCAATTAGGAAAGTGAAAGTGGACCTTTTTATGGAAAGAGGGCTATGGTGGGGAAAAGCGATTGGCCTGGGTCGAGGGAGCGAGTGTCCGTCGGTGACCCCAAATCTATATCCACTAGTGATTGGTAGACCCGTGGGATCAAGCAGACCAAAGCAGACCACTGGAGGGTGGTCGGCGGACCGCTCCCAGGTCGGTAGCCTTAGCGCCTTTTAGTCCGTTGTTGGAGTGCATTAGCCATACGTTGGCGGTTGGAGAGCCTCAACTTGGTTCACCCAGCTACAAAGGGTCACCTAGGTGAGTGCAGGCCGATCGGTGGAGGGGCAAACCTATTAAATACCCAGTTAATACACAATTTAGTTCTCAATTATAGTGATTTTTTTCGATTTAGTCTTAGCCTTTTTGTCCTTAATAGGTTCCTCAACTTATACAGTTTAACCTATTTAAGTCCTCGACGGTTAGAATCATTGACTAAATTGAAAAAAATTATTGCAGTCGAGGATTAAATTGGGCATTAACACTATAGTCAGGGCTAATTTTGATAAAAATCACTATAATCGAAAACTAAATTGGGTATTAATTGATAAAAAATTATCAAACTATTGTTACAGAGAACTCAATTAGGTTAAATTATCTAAGTCAAAAAAAAAAAGACATTTAGAACTAAATCGAAAAAAATCACAATAATCAAGAACTAGATTGGGGTTAACTTAAATGAAATTTATCCCATTCAAAATATTTCAATCATTTTTCTATCAAATTTTACTTCTCTGATGCCTAAATCCTGATTAGATGTATAAACAATTATGTAATAGACAAGATAATCTGATCTTGTTAAAACATGTTGGATGTATAAAAGATTTTAGTGGATCCATTATGTTCTTCCTTATGGTGCTACTCAAGTGGTCCATGCAATATAATGCTACTTCAATTTACTTCTCCACCTGGCCCAGTCTACTTTTGCTCTAATATTTCATTCAGATCCAATCAAGTTGTTTTGGGTAATATTTGACTTTTGTTTTACAAATTAAAAAAAATTGAATAATATTTTTGAAGCATAATATCTTAATTAAATAAGAATTAATATATGTACTTCATGTGAAAAATAAAAATTCTAATCTAGACATGGCAATAGGGGGTGGGGGTAGAGTAGGGTCCCTATCCCCGCCCCTAATTACTAACCCTTATCCTCGACCAGCCTCGTTTTTTGACTGAGATTTTAACTATCCAATTAATTCAACACTCACAAAAATCATACTAATTTCGTAATTAGTAAGAAATAGGAATTTAAGATAAACATCAACATAACAATATTTAAAATATTCGATTTCTCAAATACAGTATTACAATATTATATACCTAACCAAAACAATTAAACGAGTAGTACAAAATTAAATACTTAAAAACATTAAACATTACTCAAATACTCAAAACGTTCAAATCCTTAAACCAAATAGTACGTCAAAACATTTTGATAACATGTCCAAATTTTTAGTTAACATAATTACAAATGGTTTACAAAGAGGCCAGCGAGTTAGTATATTTTGGTAAGTATAATGTTTTAATTTAATATTTAATGTATTACTATCCATTCATATTGTCAGGCTGTTTAATTTGTAAGCTGTTGAATGGTGTGTCTCCCGATTTATCGTATATTGGTTGTGTGGTTAGTGAGTGCTGGGAGCTTAAACGAAACTTAGTTTCAGTTTGTTTCTAGATCACTGAACAAAGTTGCTCATGCTTTGACAATGGCTGCTCGTTCTCAACCTGGTCCCTTTGTTGGTTTTCTGATCTTCTATTCTGCGTTGAACATTTAATCTAAATATATATTCTCTTGTTTTTCAAAAAAAAATATAAATGTACGTTATAAATAATTATATAAGTATAATATATTCGAAGAAACGGGGTTTGAGTTCAGAGTCGAAGTCAAGGGGTACGGTGTGGTCCTCAATCCTCATCTTTGTCCATGTCCTTGTTCTTAGTAGGGTTAGAAATAATCTCCCCATCTAATTAAACCCATTCTATGAAAAATTCATAGCGGATCCAAGTTGAAATGTCATTCCTAACTTGATCGATCATATCCCATCCGAAGAGGTCTCCACCACTCACAAACCAACTTGCCCATAATTAATCCACATGCATTATATTGTCATCTAATCTACATGAAATAAGTAATATATAACATGTGTATGTGTCTGTAATTTTTTGTGTTTTGTGTTATGAAATTTTGTACTTTATGAGTATGAATTATGTACCTCGTTGTTTCGATCTAAGATTCATAATGATATGTGAACCATGTTCCATGATATTAGTTGCCTTTCCCTAAGAATCGGTCCTACATTTCATTTTCGACTTAATATATATTAGCTCTCGACCTACTCTAGGTAACTTGAACAACTCATACTTAATTATTGCTATATCTATTCTTTATTCTCTATCATATGAGAATCTATATATTTAGAATTTGAATCACGTCCGCATGGGCAGCTCAACTAGTCACAGAGCAAAATTTAAGAGAAGAGACTAGAGATGAGTTTCATCAGTAACAGTGAGCAAATGTTTAGCCTCTTTCTTCTTCTTATCTGAATCAGTGAAGTAAATTTATACGGATAAATCATAATATATTAAAAAAAATAATGATTATATATATTCTGATAGATTGATAGACAGCAGTAGCCACAGATGTTGGGAGGTCAGATTTGCTGTGGGGAAGACATTAGACATGTATGTCCAACATAGACAAATTATAATTATTATATTGTAGGTCAAGATCTATCTTGCATGGTACACTTTTTTATATATATATATATATATATATAATAAACATAATATTATAAGTAGATAAAAATAATATTAATAATAGTGAATTTATGTACATACTTACACTAGTGAACTTATGTATTTACAGTAGTACGTTTATGAACTAAATTCATGTATGTAGTAATAATTTTATATACTTATAAATTTATTTTTAAAAATTGAAAACAAAATCAATATGGTAATCATTTAAAAGATCTTAATTAAAAATTTTTAATGATATATTTTTGTATATTAATTTTATTTATAAAAAAATTGAGAAAATTTTTAGGGTGTGTTTGAAAATGTGTGAAATATTTTTCAAAAAATGAGTTATTTTCTAAAAAAAATATTTTTCTTTTAAGTGTTTGGTTGCATAAACTGTGTTAGTGTGCTTGGATCATTTTCCAGAAAATGAACAAAATTGTATTAAAAAATCAATATTATTTATTTGACAAATTAAAAAGAGCAATGGTTTCATTAAAAAAAATGGTTTCCATTACCGAAAACAAAAAAAACTTTTGGTTTCCGCCGAGAACCAGATTAACTGGTTTCCCAAGTCGAGAACCTGTTTTTTAGTTCCTGACAGAAACAAACGAAGAAAATGGATAACAGGAACAAAAGTAGCTTTGGATTTTTCGAAAAATTGCTTACCAAAAAAAGGAGAAGTCATTTTCTGAAAAAATGGACTTGTTTTTCTTTTGATCGGAAATCAATTTCCGTTGACCATTATTTTCTCCCTTGCCAAATATTAAAAATCCGAAAAATAATTTTCAGAAATCATTTTTCGAATTTTCAAGCACAAACTTAGACGAAAATTTAAATTGCAATATACTCGGATCTCAATATAACTATTCTACAACCTCAAGTCCTCAATTATGTCAAAACTCAAAAGAATTGAATGCGGAGGGGTCTCTGAAAAGCCTTAAACACGTGATATTGCCTGATTGAATGTTGCGTCCACTTATTGGCTATATGGTCCATTTCTCACATGGCCCAAAGTCCCCACTTGAAAAATATGGATCCGGGCCACATAATCCAACAACTTCTTTTTTTTTTTTTTTTTTTTTTTTTTTTTTTTTTTTTCTTTTGAACTCGATTTTGTACGATAATCCAAATTAAGTTCTCGGAACATATCTTAATTGGTTGGCTAAACAGTTGTTATACAGTGAATCATGGAATCATGATCTTAATCCAAATTAAGTTCTCGGAACTCTCATTTTCTACTCCACTCTCAAAACTCTTGATGTGAACACTTTTCTAGGGACTAACATGATGAAAGTAGCCTCTCATTATTTGCCACATCAAGGAAGTAAAGTGATTGAGTAGAATTTGAGAGTATACTCTATATTCAAAGAAAGTAGTGTTTCTTTGGAGTTAAACAATGATATTATTCAATGCAGGTTGCATCACCAAGACGAGGGGGGTAAGAAAACACAGACATCATATACAGACATTTAGTACAAAAACTATCACACAGTAATCATAAAGCATCCAGTGAGATGAGGACAACAAGATACAATATTAATTGGGAACTTTGATGAAGATGAGATGTGTTTCATAAATTCTAATGCAACTTCACATGATGAACTGAAGGTGTTTTGTTTTGTACCTTTATCCTCAACAAGCACATTCCAAAATCAGTCACTCTTGGCGCCTTGATATTCTGCAGGTGAATGGGATTTTGCCCGGTTTGGATGATGACTTCTTGATATATAATGAGGTTGAGGAAGAGCAACTTGGTTATCTACAGGACTCCAGTTCAGATTTTATTGTGTGGGGGTTGTATTATGAACAGCATGCTGTTAAAGCTCCGAGAGGCAATAAGGCGCCTAATTCGTGTTCTTTCCTTTCGAGGAGAAGAATCTGGTGAAGCCACGCGATTGCTTTTCTGGGGTTGGGCCAGAAGATGAAGAGGAGCCTGACTTGGTTGAGTAGTGATTTGGATGGTTCGAGGCAACAGGCGATCTCAACGGGTTATCTGATTCAGAGTCTGAGGCTGCATTGTATAAATCCACAGGCGACTCGAAGTTTTCCTTGTGGGGATTGGCAGGTGAGCCACTAGATACATCTGTCAGATTGGCATCATTCAAGGTCATAGCTATGGTAAGCGGTTCTTCGTTAAGGCTTTCCCCCTTCTGACTTCTCTCGGTCTGTGGTGATGCCAACGAGTCTGCCTGAGGGCGCAAAGCCATCAATTGCTTGCCGAGAAGGAATATGGTTTCTTGACACTCTGCAAGTTTTTCTGCAGCAGCCTCTAGCTCTTTCTCCTGTAATAAGTAATAACGGGGAGCATACAATCACTTTACTAGCTAGTTCGGGAGAAAGAACAGATGTTTTAGAAAACATAATGTAAGAAAACTCGGGGAATGCATGGAGTTCAGATGCAAAGGATATAAGACTCTTGTGACAACTAATTTAAGAGGAATAGTTGCTGGTGTATCAACACTGATTAAGTGCAAGATTTGCTAACCTGGCTTTTCTTGGCATCATTCTCAGCTGCCAAAGTTTCAGTCCTGATTAAAAACATCATACCATAAATAAGATAATAAACAAAAAAGATAAATCTTTCATACTACCTAATTGAACATTTTCTGCAACAAAAGTGCCAGGTATTACAAACTGATAAAACCTTATAGCGAGGGTGTAATGCTATTGTTATATTGTACTCCACGAAGTGTGCTACTCCTGCTACTATGTTCATTTATGTTAAACTTCATATTCATTTCTATGTGAAATGAATGTGTATGTCATAGAAAATGAACTAAGATACCATTGCTGCAGATGGTCAAAAATTTTAAGCACAATTTATGATTGAGAAAACACATAAAAGACAGAGCACAACATTAAAGAAAACAAGCTCACCTTTGCAGTTGTTCATGAAGATCCTTGCATCTGACTAGAGCTTCATTATGACTCTTTCTTTCCTCTTGAAGTTCAATATCCAGAGTTTCTATTCTTGCCTGAAGAAGGTTTACTTCAGTTTGTAACTCCTCTGCACGTGTTTCAAGTGATTTATATGACTCTGCCATACATTTAAGCTGAGTCTCAGCCAAGCTGTTTGACTTCTGTGCAGATAGTAACTGGGACTTAACCTCTGCCAGTAATTGCTCTGTCTCAGACAACTGTAATTTAGTGCTTTCAAGATTTTCAGTACATCTAGCTAGGTCGGCCACCATATTTTCTTTCTCAAGTTTCAACTGCTCGAACTCCTCCAATGAACATTTCCACGATGCAGCAGTTGACTCAGAAGTGGGAACAAGACTCCCATCATGAGGAATGTCAGGATCAGAAACGGAATCAGAAAATTGGGCACAACCATTTGAATATGCTTCCCCTAGGTGCTGTGAATCTTTGTTCTCTGGTAAAGCAACCTTGTCTATGCAATCAGAAGAACTAATCTCATTTTCAGAATTCTTATATCCCAGAATATTGAACTGAAGTTCGCTTGCTTTATTAAGCACATGAGAGAGATCAAGAACAAATGTTTCTACACTTATCCTGCAGTTGACGACTTCTGCATACGTTGAGGCAAACTCCTCCAATTTTAAATATAGTTCATCTCCATCCAGGGAAGTACTCTGCACAGCCTTTGCCTCTTTGCCCAGAAACATTACAAAGTCATGAATCTGAGACATAGCATCCATTAATTCTTGATTAATAGTATGAACTACCACGGTGCTCAAGTTACTTTCTTGCGAAACTGAAATTTCTTTTTCTGTAGTTGCATCAGGATCCTCAAGACAAGGCTGATGTTCACTTGAAGCATCAGAAGGATGCAAAGCCTCTACAGCACATGTTGCAGACTGGGACTTTATATGATCTTGCATTTCCTGCAAAATATCCCTGATATCATCCAAGACCTTTTGCAAGTCAGCTTTCTCAGCATTTGACTCAAATACTGCAGAAATTTTGGACTGGAGTTTCACAAGTGTGGATGGTTGGCAAACTTCTTGATGATTAGGTGTCAAACCCAGCTTGACTTCGGATGGGGCATCAGTCCTCTCAATTTCAGACCCAGTATTTTTCAAGTTGTCTGAATTTGAAAGTCTTCCATTTATATCAGGTGGAAGACATGCTAATTTCTCCATCTCCAAGAAGTCATCCATAAGACCCAAATGATTTGCATTTTCAGACTTATGTGGACTGTCAAAGTTCATTTCCTTCTTGGGATGAGTGGGTCCTGATATCACTGCTGTAGCCCAGGACCCTGTACAACTTATATTATCATCATTTCCATCTTCAGACACAGAGGTGAAGCTTGGACTACTTGCAATTTGGTTGAAGGAACCCACCTTAGGGATATGAATGCTGGACTTTGGAGGACTTTTCTGGTCACCATTAACTTGCAACTGTGCTTCCAAACTTTGAAGTTTGCTGATAGTCTGTGCACAAGTACTCCTGGAAGTTTGTAATTCACTGTTACGCGTTGCCAAAGCTTCTTTTAACATTTTTGTCTCCTCTTCCATTCCCAAAAGGCGTTCGGTTAGAAGCTCATTCTCTTTTTGGTATTTCTGCATACTGTCAAACGGAAAATCAGGCATAGTGGATAGGTGGGGGCTAGATGGCTTTCCTGGAGACTTCCTCAATCGAGTTTCTCCATAATCACGGCCTAAGTGCTCAACTTCAAGCTTCATCTGGGCAAGTGCAGCAGGGCCAGGTAACTTCTTTCTAACCAATCCACGTAATCTTTGACACTCTGCTTCCAGTTTTGCAATCTTTTTGACTCCTTCCAGGTGCTGCTTGTTTGCAACTTCTGCAGACCGAACACTCATATTTTTTTCCTCATTTCGGATTTCCAGTTCCTTTGCTGCAATATGAAGTTCATATTTGAGTGAATTTATCTCCTTCTGACAAGATTCAATATTACTCTTCAGAAGTTCAATTTCTCCTTCAGCTTTGGATTTTTCTTCACTAAGCTTAATCACCATGTTGGAACGCTCTTGCAAAGATCTTGAAAGTGCAGAATTTTCAGCTGCAGACCTCAGTAATTCTTGGTCTAAATTAGCTATCTTTGCTTCAAGCTCATGCTTCATCTTGTCAAATTGTTTTGTTTTGTTAAGAACAACGTCATGCAGTTTCTGTTCATGTTCTTCCTTCAGATTCCGTATCTGACGCATGCACTCCTTAAGTGCGCCATCCAAGTGCGAAGCTCGGTCCTCAGCAGTAAGTTTTAACAGAGTGACAGATTCCAGATGATTTTTCAGTGCAGCAGCTTCTGACTCTGCCTTTTCCCAACCTATGAAAACAATAGCCAAACTGAAATTCTGCAGCTGATATTTTAATTCCTTAAAGCAACAATGGCATAAATACACACGAGATCAAACCTGAGACAGCTTCTTCAGCAACTTTAGCGTGTTGCTTCACCAGGTTCTCCTTATTAGTCATTTCAGCTTCTGCTGCAGAGAGCTTCTCGTTTAATTCCTTAACCTCCTCATCTAACGTCTTAACCTGTTCTTCATAGGACTTCACCTGATCCTCCAATCCTGTCAGATGTGAATACGACTCCGCAGATATTTGCACATATTTTGGTTTCTTATAGTTATCCTGTTTTCCCTGAGAAAATAAAGGAACAATGTAATGATAGAACAAATGGAACTTGAAAGAACTTTATTGAGGGCACAGTTTACTGGTTCTAATATCAATGGTAATAAGAAAAATCATTAACTGTATTTAAACCTATCCAGAGAAATCGTCATTGATATTTGCTTAGTTGGTCAAACTGTTCAGTGTAGCTATTATAGATACGAAGGCATAAAAAGAATGGGATTGCAAAGAAGACATAGATCAAGAAATATTTTCTTGAAAAGAACTTTCACACATATTCACCTGATCACCCTGGGATCCATGTGAATCTGTAGTTGCTGCAGCTGAGTCCAGTATAGCTACTGCAGCCTTTTCAACTGAAGCTTTATCAGAAGACTTCTTCTTCCAGGGCCAACTCCTCCGATCCATTATAGAGTATTACTGATGCAAGATCGTAACTATGTCTGGAAAAAGAACAATGAAAAAGTAAGAAAGAATGGAAAATATGGAAGCTGAACTCATAGCATAAATGCACAGATACTCAGCAAACAGCTACCACCATAACCACAGAAGGCCCCAGAATTAATTAAGTGCAAGATCATCTACCTCCAGGAATAGATATTAGACAGCCTGTGTTACAACATTCTAAAAATTGAACTCTTCTCAATCAAGAAGAGGAACTGAGTTAATGATGGCACAACGTACACGTACATGCTAGCTCCAACCAAACAAGTCACAAAATAAATTTTACGGAGTATTTGGCAAGAAATTAAAAATCATAACAAAAACGATACTTGGAGCACAAAAAATGGCACTCAGATAGTAGTTTCAATTTTTTCTTTTCTTAGACCACGAGGTATCTTGAGCATACCCTTAGGAGACACCTTTAAGCCAGTACCATAGTAGTTTCATTTATGTACTCTTCCTGAACAGACCCATCAATATATATTGATAAAGCAGAGAACACTTCAACCAAGAATGGCTATACAACTACAATTACAAACACAACAAGAATTTTTCACCTTTGAAGTCAGAAACAGATGAACTTTCAAATTCCCAAACCTTTAAATACAAATTTTCTCCAATAAAAAAAAATAATAAATTAAGAATCAAAGTGACAAATGAACGGCATCCCAACCAAACAACTGCAGACAAGAAGTCAGAAACAATCTAACCATAGAATTCCCATACTTTTATATGCAATGCTTGCGCCAGGAAAAATAAATTAAATTTCCAAGTGACACATGAACGCCTTTCAAACGAAACAACTGCAGATTATATAATATATACAGTCAAAGCAATGACAAATAAGCAAAAATTCAGAAATGCTAATCCTTATCCATATAAATAAAGTGACCAACAACCAAAAACATTGAAAATTCGCTACAAACATCACACCCTAACACTCAAATAAAAAGAGAATGTAGTAGTTTATGTTAGCTCTTTTGTCACATACTTGACTCAGAGCTCCTTAAATTTCAAAAATATATATATATAACGAAATTCCTAAGAGTTGTCACTGAAAATCAGAAACTCAAGCTGAAATTAAATTTAAATATTTAAAAAAAAATGATTCATAACAAAGTGAAAGGCAAAAAGCATCAGAAAACCGCACCGACAAAAGAGAGAGAAAGGCTGAAGGCTGTACCGGAGCGAAGAGAGAAGATTCAAAATGTGAACAGAAAAAGCACGGTTTTCGGAACACAGAGAAAAGGAACGGAGCGAATAAATGTGATCAAAAAGCCATGTCTAAAGCATCTAAGGCGAGTCAGAGACGGCATCATCACAAAACCAGCAAAAAAGCTACGGAAGTTGCAGACAAAAATATCAGAAAATCCGTTAAAAAAGAGGATCCGACGGAAATTCCACTCACCACTCGCCGAGTCACGACTCGGTGCGGCTTCTAGAAACACAAACCATACATTGCTCTGCTAGGAAGACAAGCACATTACACACACACACACATACACACATTAGCTGTGAGCTGAGTGCTGAGATCTGTTTAGCTTGTGTTTAACAACTCAGGTGTAGAGAGAGAAAGAGAATTTAGCGCATTCGTGTGAGGTTTTAGAGAGAGAGAGAGGCGGAGGAGGGAGGAGATGGTGGCTATGGTGGTGGTGGTGTTAGTAGTGGAGTGATGGGGTGTGAAAGAAAAGCTCCAAAGCATAAGCTTTTAAAATTCCTTTTATTGAGGTTCTTTAATGTTATTAAAATATTAAAATAAAATGAGTAATCAGATTGGTTGGCGTGAGTAGCGTAACGATTGGGCCTAAATCTTTTGTGAAAGTCACAAGTTTGATTCTTCATTTTTTGTCAACACATTTCCGGACAAGCTCTCCATATGTCTTCTTAGTACGATTTACCTTTCCTATATGATTTGCTAACTATTATTTAGAAGTCAGATTACTCAATACAAATCTCGAAATAGTAACTGCAGGTGTATATATGAGTCACCGAAATTTTTTCTTTTACAATTTTTAGTAGAATATATCAACATTCAACATAGGCGAATTTTTTTAAAATTACAAACCACGAAAAGATACTATTAAAACTTGTCAAAACTACTCTAATAGTATGAATTTTTTGAATACTACCGACTCTATTACATTGCCGTAGTATTTGTTTATCTATACTTTCTCAGCAAGTTCAAGCACAAATAGTCAATATCGTCTTCACTGAGTCACGATCTCACTACATATTAAAAAAACTTTATAATTTTATAAATAGTAAAAGTAAAATTATTATTTTATTTACAAAATTGTGTCATCATTTTTTGTTTGGGAGAAGAATAGTTTTCATATTCTAGTTGGATATTGTAGAATTCTTTATAAAGTTAAAAACAAATTACTATAATTCAACAGTTTGAAACGAGTAATACACAACTGTTAATGCAACTATGAGCTTCAATATTAGACTCGAATTTTCTTCAAAAAAAAAAAAATAAATAAATATTAGACTCGAATCTACCCTTATAATTACTATAGACGGTAAAAATTTGGGTGTGTGAGGACTGAGTTGCAGTCTTGCACAGTTCCACAATGTCAAATCACCGTAATCTGACATCAAACGTGGATTTTGATTTGATACTTTTAATCTATCAAATAACTGCATGTCATAAATTGTGTAATATTTCTACATTTTTACACCAAGCCATTATCCTCAAGGCTTTATGTCAAATCTTACTGTACTGATTTTTAAATCTCGCGTACTGTACACCAAGACATTATCCTCAAGGATTTTTAATTTACGGACTATTATTTATTTGAAAGTGTACATTTATAATTAGACGATTAAGAGTATTGACAAGAATCAAATTCGTGATCTTCAGGTACCAGAATAATGATTCACCCATTCAACTGTCTTTTAGGGCAGTAATGTTTGAACTCTTAACCTTATACTTAAATGAATCACATCCGTTCTGTTAATTTTTTTCATCAAAAAGACGGGAGGAACAGGAACTCAACCACCCAAAAAAAACAAACACTCCATATATTATATTGTATAAAAACACTTTTTCTCCCTCAGAATACTTCCTTTCTCACTTGAATTAAAAATAAAAAATAATCTATTCCCGCTTAGTAACGGTGAATCTCTTGTCTCTTACCATATCTACCACCAGATTCAACTCATAAATGGAGTTCATTGTCTATTGCTACACTTTTTTTACCCATCACCATATCTAAGTGTCTTTAATCGAAGAATCCACAATATCTGAAGTCTCATGTGATTTATATCACTTTTACAATAATTTACAACCACAATTTGTACAAATTGCTAGTTTGAGAATGGTGTAAACACAATATAATAACATTTATGAAACACCAATTTCTGGTCTCTTTTATCTACTTTTGTTAGTGTCGGTTGAAAATTACATTGGGATACATTGTAATAATTGAAATATGCGGCATACATTTATAATCAATTTTTTTAAAAAAATAATTCATGTTTCCTAACTTCCTGAAATACATAAATTTACATCAAGGTTCATGCAAAAATAAATTGAACCAATTTATCTTCAAAATTCAATATTAAATTGTACACTTTTGTGCACAAATAATTTAATATAAATTCAGACTCTCGATGTCTGTAACAAAAATCAATCCAAATACTGTTGACAAAAATTAAACTTCATAATTTTCAAGTACAATAATCATGCACGCTCCACACACTTATTCACTACTTTCAGCACAAAGCTATGTATATTATTACACATATATATACAAAAATGGTGGTCCACCAATGGTGGAGCCATGTATATAAATACATAGGAAGAGATGTCCAAATAGAAGGCTACATATAGTAGCTATACAAAAAGCCTAGTACAACTGTAGTTGAACAGGGATAACCCTATTCAAATGAATTTTTATATTCCTTTAATATATATATATATATATATATATATATATATATATATATTAATTTTATAATATTATACATCACATGTCGTATACTTAACTGAAATTTTATATAGTGTTTCTTAAACACAAATTAAGTACATAAAATTGTTATGTAAAATAATATAATCACATTTTTAAAGATATAAATCACATTAAAAAAATCATGTTTCATCCATTCGATGACTTTTTCAGAAGATAATTCTTTCTTGTATATGCAAGATTTTATGCAGTATAAAAGTCAGCATTACTAGAGTCAGAATTCAGAAAAAGCTGTGAACCTCTTGATTCTTGAAGTTAGAAAAAGGGCAATTTTTGAAAAGCTGTAATGTTGAGTGTATGTGTATATTGTATGCCAGCTTAGTTTAGGTAGAACAACACCCCCTTCCTTAGCAACTAATGTCTCCCAAGTTACAAGCATTTGTCAACAATTTCAGGTCAAATTCATTATTTAAAAAAAAAAAAACAAAAAACTTCTTAATATTTTTTCTTGTATAGTGTAAGTCTGCTAATAATATAAGGTATATATAATAAGAATGATAATATATTTGGTGTGAAAAAAAAGGTACATTTTATAATACTAGATATTGTTGATATTGGTGTATTTTAACCAAAAATTATTAGTTAAATATTAGAAGTCAAGAGTTACAAAAGCGAATCTAAGGGATATGACAATGATCGCTTAATTTTATTTTATTTTTTAACATTACCTAGTTTCATTAGGTAACTTGATGAGTAGATAGACAAGAGGCGATTACATTTAGTAAATTATTCGCCATCAAATTAGTTTGACGGAAAATGTGTGACATCAAAGCACAGAAGTCAACCATGGTACATTTGATTTCTTTGAAACAAGAACGATATATATGCCCGGGAAGATGTATGTCATAATGAAGGTAAGTCACAGAATTCGTGAATCAGATTCAATTTTCACTTGTGAGAACTGAGAAGTCAATGGAAGAACGCTAGCGCTACCAAAAAAAAAAAGAGAGCATCCATTTATGTCTCAGATACAAGTCTCTTGTTTGATCTTTTAGATTATAAGATATTTAATTACTAGTAACCTTTTTAATTACTAGTAATGGAAAGGTTAGTAAAGATTTTTAAGTATTTATGAAAAGAATAAATGTACAAAATATATATGGCGGATTGAATAGTAAGAAAGAGATGTATTTAAGAGTTTTACAACATGAAAAAATTTATGAAAGAAAAAAACAAAAAAGCTTATGATACATTGCATATGATTTCATCATTCTTGCTCCACTTCATAATTCAAATATTTTGACTTTTGCAGCCTAGGATTCTATTTGAGGATCGACATAGGAAGTAGCTTTCATATCAAATCGTAATAATACCAAATATTAATAGTACATGATAAAAAATAAATAAATAAATAAAAAATAAGAATAGTATATCTTTTCATAATAACAGTTTTATAATACCATCAGTAAATCCTTGCCTCTCTTGTTTGGTCCTTAGTAGGGCTTTTTAACCTTATATATTGGCACTACCGCACCACTAGTAAGTTAAAGTGTACCCAATATCATAATTGTAATTATAATAGCATAGGGAAGGGAAGTGTAGTGCACAAAATGGGAGCAGCATCATATTGTAAACATAACAAAAGTGTTATATATTCTCGAGGAAATTAAGGGTCGCTTTGGACCAGTTAAAATGATAGGCAAAGACTTGACTAGTAATGGCGTAATATCTTCATCGGAATAGTAGATTAGTAGTAGTAACAACGCTACCACAAGTATAGACTACAGACCAGAGGGTCACTATGGATGATGATGTGGATGTTTTGCTACTTTTTAAGCCTATTTCCACTTTCTCAAAATGTGGATCCTTGAATCGTGTTCTTGGGAAAAGGTGACAATGGGTCAGACGGTCACGAGATGATAATAGCTATGTAGAAAATGCCAAAAGTCTCCCCTAACATTTAATGTGGTATTTATAAGCTAGAGAGTGAAGGGAATACATGTCGGAAGCTCGGCATGCACGACACTGTGGTCCATGCATAGGGGAAGATTAGAGGCTTTACTTATTCCCCACGTGTGCTAAGATTCTCGATACCCTCGTTTCTGCTGCGAATGGGTTGAACTAAGAGAATAAGGCTTAACTTTCTAAGTGGGGATGGAAGTCGGATAAAGTTCGTCCTGACCTAAGATGGTCGGTGCGGATCTCAAGGCAAGCGAATACTACTGCCAGCCGAGCCTCTGCTCGGTCCACTACCTTAGGTCGAGTCAATCAGCTCCTAGGTCGGTTATGGTCGTGAATAGTCTCTCACGTCTCTCTAGTTGGCTACCGAGCAGACACCCGGTACATACCGAGTAGTCCAGGGATATTCATTACCACCCACTTATATTTGTACCACAAAATATCCACTTACAATGTCATTTTATGCAATTTTTCTAACCGGACAAACCAACTATCATCACGAGATCAACGATTAAACCAGTGGCATAGATATTGGGGCAAACCCGACCATAGATTAAATTGGCAAGCTGCGTATAGTATTAGGAACTTTAGTACGAAATTACTACAAGAATGGAGAAATCTAGTAGGGTACCCTTTATATTCGGGCGTACGAACCGCGATCTATCTTAGTTCCACGACAAGATTCATTCATTAAATTCCGACGGAGAAATGCGAAAAGGAACGCCGGCGAGTTTTTACCGTTCCCTGCGTTTTTTACGGCGGCTGTCGGTCGTGTAATTCCGGTTCTGTTATTTTAACGTTGTCCAATTGTATCATAGACGACATGCCAAGCCTGTGCCGACAAAAATATTTAATGCCCACCAACACCACCGGATCGGAGAAGGAGAATTTATAGACAAAAGTCATTAATTTCGCATTTTAAAAAATACTTTTAACTAAAAAAAAAATGATGGGAAATAAGTTGTATCAATCGTTGATGTGACCTATCATTGTTGTTCCATATGATTCTATAATCATTTAAACATTTGGTTGGTTTTATATTTTGTGAAAGAGTTAGTACGGAGTACCATTTTAATCTTTTAACCAGCTTGGTTAGCGTGAGCGGTTACGTCATCTTATCCTTAAGAAAGGTCGATAGTTTGAACTCCTGCCCCTGATCTTTTTGTATGGAAAAATTAATCTGGCCTTTAAAATTGATCAATGTCGTTTCAAGTATTGATTTATTTGTTACTTTTGGACTTCTGACATTTTTCTTAATCAAATGACCATTTTAGTTAGAGTAAAAAACGTAAATTTGTGAAGGTATGCGTACCGTGGCGTCTAACTATGGGACAGTTAGATCGGTCACATCATGTGTTTTGCGTTAAATGGACTAAATTATAGTTGATGGTATGGATGAGAAGACATTTTATGAGTCATTTTCCTATCCAAGCAGGTTCAGCCTCCCGACCTAGAAGGTTCGAGCACGCACTTGTGAGATAGGAATTAGTCGGGAACTATTGCGTACACTATGTACATTCTTATTATAAAATTTATATACTGACACTAAACTAAAGTATTAAAATTAATTTAAAAAGATTAAGATGGGATAAAATTCATCGTTCAGTGATAATATTATATTGTTTAAATTAATATTGAAGCCAAACGAGAATACAAACTTGGAAAGAATCTCGTATGCATGCGCACCTCGAATTCTAGTACTCAAGCAAACATTTGTATAGGTATTCGTAAACAAAATTAATGTTGATAACAACGTTATAACGCAGTATTAATTCCAATGATTGACTACTAATTAATTAATTACGAAACACGTGTAGTAATACGATTTGTCTTCTTTGGGGGCGAATTAAGAAACACAGAATAGACCACACTATACGGATATTGCCTGGACTAAAACTATTTTAATTTGTTCACAAGATTAATGTGTAAGCCATTGACATCAACCTCATCATGCAAAGCGCAACACATTGGGTAGACCGCTAAATGAGTGAAACATGATTCTCGTACCAAATGGTCACAAATTAGATTTTTGTCAAAATTTTATCAGTTTTATCTGTCACACATGATCTTTTTAATTAGTTCGATTTACTACTCTTATATGATTTGCGTCTTATTACACATGATTCATATAATTATTGGATAGTAATAACAGATTACTCACGTTTTTAAAAAAAAAAAAAAATGAGAAAGCAACAACACATTTTGTGAAAATGGAGAATTTCACGTCATCAATATTTGGAAGGGTGCTATTGTAGGTAGGTGTGTGGTTGAGTTGGTATTATAAAAAATAATAATGGGTTCTGATTGGCTTTTGGGACCAAAAATAGTGACAAATTTTCTCAGAAAAGTGTCGGTCTTTCTCATATATGGTGATTTAGGCTGTGTTTGGTAGGATGGAACTCCAGCCATGAAATTGCAATTCCTAACTTAGGATCCCCTTGAAATTGTAATTTTTAAAATTTGAGGAAAAACATTTTTGTTGTTTTGTTCATGAGGAGTATTTTTTTATTCTAAGAAACCAAAATCAAATTAATATTTTCAATAATTTCTTTCATCTGAAATTTAAATTCTATTTTTTTGAAAAAAAAAATCATGAACTAAATAGGCTATAAATGTAATTTATTTTTTTTTTCCTTTTGTAAAGCAAATAGAACCGCAGACAATACAAAGATCTTCTCCAGGCTCAATAATTCACTCTTATTCTCTAAATGGAAAATTGTGTATCAATAATTTGATTTCCCGATTCATAGATACATCCAAAATTTTGCCTAATTATTGGAGACCAATACATTTATTGCCGCTCTATTCGGAGGTACGCTCAGGGTGAAACTCGTCTAGTAATTCTAGCCGATAAAGAATCATAAAGAGGTAAATCAGTTTAAGTTGTCAATTACGTTATCTTAATCAGTAATGTCATATATTTTGTCAAAGTTATATAAAAATACAAATTATATATATAGCATCAATTATACAATATTGTAAAATATTTCGAACTTTCAAAATTAAATAATGTTTAAATTTGATTCAAATAAGGTGTTTAAAATTGTTGTAAAATATTGAAATATTGTATTGGGGTGCAAGCCAGTTAAGGTATTCTCACTCAATTCAAAAAATGTTTAAATTTGATTCAATTATTGTTGAGTTGAGTTTAAACTCAAGTAATTTGTGTAACGATATGATTTGAATCGAATTGAATTTGAATATTTTAATACTCTGCCCGGAGTATTATAAATTTAGTTAATATATTTATGTATTATTCCGTATAAAATAGCAATAATTGATATGTAACATTGAGTTTTGTCATAATATTTAGTTTTAAAATGATTATTAATTATTATTATTTTGTGGCATAGAAAATAAAACTATTTGAGTATATATGAGTTACTATTAAATCTAAATAGAAAAGTCAAAACTTCGTTCTCACCTAGAGGAGAAATCTGATCTAGACACCAATAAAATCATATATATACATATTTTCCAAAAAGTGATCGAGTAATTGGAACATGATTCTCGTACATAAAAAGTCACGAGTTTGCAGATTCTGGTCAATACTGTCTTGATTAAACTCATTGTAATATCTTTTTAGTGTGATTTACTTATTCTGTGTGATTTGTATCCTATTACACAAGAGTGGTTGTTTATCCAGTGCATACTTCTAAGTAATTGTGGGTTTCTTTCGTTATAAAAAAAAAAAAAAGTCATATATTTAATTTCATAAAGTTTGAGAAGATGTTTTGTTGGAAGTATTTTGATTAAGGCAGTCTAATCACTCAAAAAGATGAATGATTTATGAAGGCTAGCTTATCCTTAGTGATGTTAAGTGTTAACTAATGAACAAATATATAAATCCATCCAGATTTATACTATTACGGGAATGAACCTGGTCTTACGTAGTACCAAACAAAGATGACGCGAAAGAGAAAATAAAATGATGTTATGCATAAAAATGATGTTATATATATATATATTATTGGTAAAAATTAAACTCGTGACGTTTTTATAAGAAAAATATATTTTATTCAGTTGGTTACTCATTTTATAATCATGTAAAATATTTTGCAATATATTTAAGAATTAAGACCACCATTTTACTATAGGGAATATAATATAGGCGCGCATAAAATGACATAGATATTCAAAGTAGTTAGTTTAATTTCATGTTCGATGTCCATATATGCGTTGTTAGCTGTCTACGTTGAAAATTGCCCAATAATGCAATACGTCACATAAGTTTATTAGTTAAATATTAGTAAAATACTATAAGCGTTATGCTACATTTATTTTCAAAATTCATGTTCTAATATTTATCTTCTAATATGACTTTAGACATTTGATTTTGATGATATATAATATTTAACTTCAAAGAAAATAGCAGGTCAGTACCTTTCATCTATGTGTAATTTGCTCTCAACTGGCCGCATAGTTGATCACAGGAGTAAAGTTTGAGACAATGACTAAGGATCGAGTTTACATCCTCAGCTCGTTGATAACAACTACCTTCTAGATAGATTTCCATGAATTTTAACCTATGAATTGACTCAAGACACTTTGATTGAGCCCCTTGCGGCTAGATTGTACTATTTAAGACACACGCTCCCACTCTCCAAACTTGCAGTGGCATTATCATTAATGAGTCATTCTTGACTTTTTTTTAGTACTACTGACTCTGTTACAATATATAGTAGTATATGTTCATAACTACTTTCTCAACATACTGAAGCACAAATAACAAAGAGTCAATACCGCTCCACTAAAGTTCAAACTCACAACCTCTTATTTAGGAGAGTCACTTTGTCTCGCTACATTTTTATAACATCACAAAAAAAGATGAGTTCCTCACTAATTAATTATTAATTATTTGGTGAACTTTTTTTTCAACCCATATCCATGCTTTGTTGATACGAAAGCATATAATGGGCAACCCTGAAACGGAGGGCAAGGGATTACAAAAAGAGGGATAATAATTGGGAGCCAAATTATACCATTTGGGACCCTCACCTTTGCACCTATACAACTTTAGTCTCTCCTACCAACCCCCACCTAGAATATAGTACGATGGTAAATTCTAAAATGGTCTATCAAGAATTATTTCTTAAATAAACAAGGTTTTACATTTAAAAATTTTAAATAAAATACCAATTATATATCAAGAAAGTTTTTTTTCAAATATGTCCTCATATATAGTAGTCAAACATCGGAAAAATTAATGTATATTGGTCAAACTTTCTCTCAGCTCAGATTTTGTGAGCATGATTCAAGTTGAATCCAGATTAGTCTCACAATAATGAGAATGACAAATGCCATAATAATAATAACAACAACATAGCTTTTTTATTTTGAGGAAAAAAAATACTTTTGAGTTTCTCAAGTAGTAGTAATATGTAAAGATAAAATATGGATTATATGATATTATAAATGTTATCGTTATTTTTCTTTAAAGTAATTATATCAGTCTCTATGTTTTGATAGTCGTTAGTTTCGTCTTAAGTTTTGCATATTTTAGTTCTCCATATTATTCTCACTTTTAATTTTAACAAGAAATATTCGAATAAATGCAAAATTTAAACTAAAGCTAACAAGTACTTTAATTTGACATAGGAATCAAAATAATCACTTTAAAAACCCAACAACTTAAGACAATTGATAAGCGGACAGTTAATGCAATGGTAAGATTTAATATCTTCTCCGGAGTAGGTGTCTAATACCTAGGAATTAAAAGCAACTTTTTCCCTTTTTGTACTAATTACAATTATATACTAGCATAAACAATTATCATTAAAACAATGGGCTAAAGTTGACAGACAATTCTTAACTAACCTCAAAGTAATTAATGTGACATAAAGTTAAAGTACATATTAAAACACACATATCTTAACTAATACAATTAAATAATGGAGTAAGAGTGAAATAGGCCATTGAATCACACATAAAATTACATTTAGAACATCTAATTAAAAAATTACAATTGAGTCTTTAAACAATCCAAAACCATGCAATTAAACTGAAAGTGATATTGTATATTGATGTGGCCATTGATCTTTTAAAATAATTAATTTATTAATCTTTAAAAACTAATTTTTAAATTTATTTTAATAATTATAAATAACTTTAAAAAAAAACCCACTGCACAACGGCCTGGATACACCAATGCATCATTCCTCATATCTTGACTGTCAAATCTCACATCTCAACGGTGTGTGAGGTTCACATCACAGGTTCACACATGAAACGGGCCCTCTATATATATATATATATATATATATATATATATATATATATATATATATATATATATATATATATATGCTTTTTAGTACTTTACTTCTTTTTTTTTCCAAATATTGCAGAGTGTGTCATCCCATGCATCAATGATTGCATCTGCACTCATTTTTTTCTCCAACTTCCCCATAGTGTGATCGAGTCCATGATCATTACATGTTTGGTCATCATAGTTTCTTGTCTTTTATGAGCCACAATTAGCCTTAATTGTCATCATTATTGACTCATGCTTCTTGAGTTATGATTCACAAATCCAGTTTCAACCAATCTTTTAATTCCTTGCATTTTCAAGAATATAATGAATGATGATAGAACTCATATATAGCATAAAGGTTGCAATTTCAATTAACATTAGCAAATATTGAAGTTTACTCTTGCAAAAGATTATAATCTTGATAGATTTAGCCTTGGTACAATGATAAAAGCAAATTAACATTATTGTTTTTAATGTGTTTGTATATTATAGTGAAATCTAAATGTTAAAAAAACTCTCTTCCCCTATGTTCTTGTCTCTTTATTATTATCTTTGTTTTTTTTTCGTTTTACTCTATTATATTTAATTTGATTGAATCTCAAAACAAAAATAGTGAAGGTCCAAATTAATTATTAGAAAGGGTCCCTATTTTTAATGGAACGGCCCTGGGTACATTATATCTATTTTCATTCACCCATAAATTTATAACGTTCTTTATATATATATATAATTAATAAGTATTCCTTACTTGCACCAATACCCATTCAGCCACCCTTCTGAGACAAAAAGCATCCAATTTTATTAATAATATATATGAACCACCTAATACAATTATATATAATATTAGTCTTCACATACATACCATTCAGAATAAGTTAATCTCGTTCTTTACCCGCTAAGGTCACAAGACGTGTTTTATCTAATACTCACTTTTGTGTAGCAGTCGCGGACTTTCCCGTAAATCAAAGAATCAAAATAAGTTAATCGATCTCGCGTCTCATTCAAATTCAATACTTATATAAATTAGTTAACAAAACTCAACCCACATACAAAATTAAACCAAGAAGCCTGTACCTAGTGAACAACAAAACTAACCAAAATAACCAAACAAAACAAAACATGAACTAACCGACGTGTGACGATGTGTAACGATGCGTCCTCAGGAGGACCACAGAGAGGGTGGCAGAGACTCGTGCATGGGCTATTATTTCTACTACTTGTTGTCTTTTTCTGTGTTTTCATTTCAGGTAAAATAAAAGTAAGAAAATGCATGCATGCATGCAATATAATCCTTCCAAAAAGTGGCAGTAGAGTTGCAGGACGTGTGGTGCTTATGAGAAAGTGAGAAACGGTCTCTTTTGTTGGTTACTTTGCCAATGGAAACATGCATCACAAGGGGTTGGTAGTGGTTGTTCACGTGTCTGTTCTGTTCTTGCACTTTGGTTAATTTTCTCCCATTGGGACATCATCTGTATCAAAATGGAAAACAGTCTTACGTTTGTTGTTTTTTTGTAAAAATTAATGTTGTTTTTATGGATTCTTGGTTTTGGGTGGGTTGGTCTGGGCAGGGTGTCCAATTTTGGCCCACTCAGGGTGGGCTAAGAACAACTTAACTTGTGTGGTTCTCAAAACCAATTAGATATTAGTACCCCATGCAATTTGGTTGATGACTTGATGATATTCTTTTTTGGGCTGCAACAGTAGTGGGCAATGTGAAGCCCACAAGGTGGATGGGCAAAAAACCTTCACACAGCATGCATATTGGTTAATGGTTGTTGGCTGATTGGGTTGGAAGGTATGATTTGTTGATAATATTAGCTGATTGTAGAAAGTTGTTTGATAAATTGGCTGTTTGTTGATAGCTGTTTAGTATAATTTCTTTTCTCAAAAAGCTAATTGAAAAGGCTGCTTTGAGTAGCCTTTTGAATTTTAGCATTTTGGAGTTACAAAAAGCTTATTAACCAAACAACTAATAGTGGTCAAATAAGCCAAAATTGGCTGATAGGCTGATTATTTACCAAACAGGGCCAATGTTGTTTTGTTGTTGTTGTTGTAACTTTCCTAATTAAGGATGTTGAGAAAGTAGTTATGAACAGATACTACATTGTAACAAAGTCAGTAGTCCTAAAAAAAAGTTTAAGGATGTTGAGAGTGTCCCATGGTATTGGTCTACTGAACGAGAACTTTTTGAGAAGCCTTATTTAGATCAGTTTGTTTTTTAGTGGTGGAGTGGGGTTCGAGTCCTATCACGAATATTGAAGATTTGAATTTAATTTATATTGAATTTTTTGTGCACAAAAGTGTATAATGATCACTGGCCAGTTGATTGGTTTTGGATATCTATACATGACCTTGCTGCTGGATTTTTTTTATTTTTTTTTAATATTGCTATGGAACAATAATTATACCATGAACCCGTACGTCGCAATTTACATATTGAATTGTGAACATTTAGTATGTAAATTGTGTATTTTGAATCTACAGAATAATTTGCTGAATGCGGAACATCATAGATAATCCACAAGCTGAATATGAAACATTGTATATAATTGATGGACTAAATTTATTTTAATTGTCAAACATGATCATAAGTGCAATTTTCTTATATTTAAATATTAATGTCAAACGAACTCTCTATTCATGCACAGTTGAATATAATGAATGCTAATTTACTTATCCAAACTCACTATGACATAGTAGCCTTTTGGATCACATTATCCTATTCTTCTCGATCCAAAGTTCATTACCATATTAGAGAATATTTCAATCATTGGAAACTTATCAATAAATTAAGTTTGAATTGAAGAAATAACCTTATCTTTTTTTTTTTTTGAAAGGAGAAATAACTTTATCTGATCTAGAAGTAAAAACATTAATAAACAGTCAATTATATATAGTAACTTATCTTTTATCGGTTAGGATTACAAGGCAAACTTTACCTGACTCGTATTTACCAACTAGGGTCACAAGACAAGCATTATTCAAAGTGTATTCTTGAATTGCATGGAACTTTTTTTTTTTAAAATCAAATAACCTTAATCTATGTAATATATGTATGTAATATGGATAATATTGCTTGAAGTACAGTTTGTCTACAATTTCAATTTTGGTTGAATGTACAAAACCCCATTAATCATCATTTCTGCTTTGAGGATTTGAGGCCTCTCCGAATCAAACAGGGACGACTGTCTGCCATCTCCATCATATTCGCCGGATAACAATTGGCCGGAAAATCAAGAAAACAAAACAAAAGAAAAGTTTCAATAATCGCTCGCCGGCCTCCATTAAACAGGGTTGGCAAGCGATTAATTCGAGTCCTCACCCGAGTCAACGGCGAGTCATTGGGCGATTCAGCAACTCACCAAGTCGAGTTTTCGCCGCGCAAGAGCGGCCGCGACTCGGGGAATAATTCTAGGCCGTTTCGGATTCCGACGTGGCAATGTCTCTGAAAATCCTCGAACCGGGCGGCGGCGATCTTGCTCGGATCGGACCGGGCGGCCATGAACCGGATAATTTCTTCGAAAACGGCCTCGTCGCAGGGAATGGCCAGCGGGCCGGCGGCGGCGGCGAAGCCGTACTCTTCCTCCGCCAGCGACAGAAGCTTCGAGAAGATTGGGTGGTTGAGGTACGTCGCGCGCACCACGAATCTCCGGCGAGTGGTCCCCACCGTCACCGCCACGTGCCCCGCCGGCACGTCGGAGGGCACGCGGCTGCGGCTGCGAGTTGCCGCCGCCGCCGCCTTCCTCCGCCACCGCCGGAGCATTTGGCGGAGCTTGACAATGTGCCGGATTTTGCTGCACGCCAACATATCTTATTTTTGGTTTCGAGAAAATTAAGGAAAGAAATTAATCCTCCGACCAAAGGCGTTTTCCTCGTACTATGTCTCTCTTGCCTTTGACAGTTCAGTGTTCGGATGCTACTATATGTGTGGGTTTATATAACGGTAGAGTTCGTTACGGTTTCAGTATTATAAACTCATAAAACTTTATCTAAAATAATAATATTCCCTTTTCCTATTTTATTACTTTTTTAAAAATATATATATATATATATAAAAGGTGGGCCGTGGGCCGAGCAAAGGTAGGGCCCAATAAATTGGGTCAAGTCAATGAGATATATGCGATTTTTTACATGACAAGTGTCATTCAATAGTTATACCATGGATTCGTGGCCACACTTACAAAGTGGATCCGTGTCCATTTACATACTGAATGTTCATAATTTGTATTGTGAACATTCAGTATATAAATTGTGTATTTTGGATCCGAACCTACCTTGCAAGGTGAACCGAAATTCACAGAATAATTTGACGTGTCAATTCATACAAAATAATTGACCATGGGGTTTATGTTACCGAGTATAAGGTTAATGGAAAAGAAAATACTAAATGTACTCTTTTCATTTTACTCCATAACTCCATTAACGCTTTTCTTTTTACTTCAGTAACACTTTTCTTTTTTGGTGGATAAGTAACTATAACATGCCATTTTGTTGCAAGGAGAGAATTCGAGAGAGAGAGAGAGAGAATTGTAATTCTGTGAGAAACAAATAAGGTGTGAATACAATAGGAATTCAAATTCTATTATTTGGTAGACATGAATAGAATTACTATAAATTTCAATTATATTGTTTTGTACATATAGGAGCTGATCGAATGAGAATAAGTAGTTGCAATTCATAGAGAAAAAGATGTAGAATTATTCGGGAGTACGTGTAAATTAGTCCTCACATTCTAAACTTTATTTTTATGTATATATATATTAAAGAATTACAATTCCTCTCAACAAAACTTTAAAATTTTTCACTTCTTAAAATTAAGTAGAAAAAGAATTGAGCAATTTCTTTCTACCAATAATGCCATAAGTTTTTTGATAATAATATGAGTGAAGCCGTTGAGTTTGACTGATGGAAGAATGGAACGCATTTGTTAAAGAGTGTTGTTAAGTTTAAATAATTAAATAATTTGTTGTAGTTATTAAAATAAAGCATATTAAATTATTAGAAATTTCTATTAGTTAAATTAAATAGGTATATAGTAAGCATTACCCATGTGCGAGGATGTCCCATCTTCGGTTTCTTTAAAAATAATTTAGCTAGTAGCCAATGTGTCTTGGTATCACTAACTATAATATAATATATGCATTCAATTATATATGTTTTTAATAATTAACTACAAGTATTTATTAATCAAATTTCAGCAGCTGAATCATGATTGGGTTGGGTACCTTATTATTATTACTATTATTATTATTATTATTATTATTATTATTATTATTATTATTATTATTATTATTATATGTGTGCGCATTACAGTAACTAAAAAGTGTTAACTCTAGTGAAAAAAGTTTGAATCATTTAAGTGTGTTTAAAAGAAAATAATGATATAGTTAAAAAAGGACTAAATTGAATATCATAAAAGCTGTAACGTGACAAATTGACAATACAAGTTCAATGTCTTAAAAACTTTTCAGCGTTCTCTCAAGGTTGGTTTTACACCATTACCCTTCCTTAATCCAACACACTTACATTACAATATGATTAAAAAAATTGTATATGACATGAATGTAATATTGTTTCGAACACGTGCAATATTATACTTTTTTCGCAAGGTACTGAACGTGCATGTGCAGTATATGACGACGCACAAGTGTTTCAATTATATTTTTTAGCAGCTATTTTATGATTATTCATTGTTATATATATTAAAAAAATGTATATGAATTGTAGGGCATATATTTCATGTGACTTTAGGTTTTAAATTCTTTTAATTTTATATAATAATTTAAAAAAAAAGTGTTTATAATAAAATATTACAAAAACATATGCATGGCTTAAAGAATTAAGGGAAAGAGTACATGCATGCATCTCCACACACAAAATGATAAAATGCCTCCCTTGGGGAGATTTGAGGATCGTAGGGCACTTATACTTATTAGGTTCATTGTTTTCAGCATAAAATACTTCCAAACTTATTTTCTCCCAAACATATCTTAACAACCCATTTTTTATTATATGCTATGCACTCCTGCTTACAAAACTATATATATATATATATATATATATATATATATATATATAACAACAACTTCGTGACTAAGTTGGTGGATCATGATTCTCGTTTTCTAACTACGTTAGCAACGCGCAGGACTTTTCTTGCTGCCCCAGTAAGAAGTTCGTGAGGTGCGGTCACATCCTCTTGGTCGGGCCCGTCATATAAGGTCTTTCTAATGCGACACCTTTGAGTAGTGACTGCGAGTTTCTCTCGTCGCTCAAAAAAAATTATATAAACAAATTTATTTATTTTTATATAATGTATAGAGAGAGAAAGAAAGTACGTAAGTATCCCTTTCAATGTTTTCTTCAAATGCTACAAGAATTTTTGTTTTTTTTTTAGAGACAAAGATTTGTGGAATATATTATAGATGAACATATTTTGTAATAAAATTGGAAATAATAATGTATAGGTTTTTGCTTGGGGCAAATACATTGTATTATATCAATGGAGTTAGTTTACCCTATTGGATTTTTGTTTATTACTCCCCTAATAAGTTTTTAAAAATTTTATAATAAGTTAAAATTTGTGTCTTAACATGTCAACTTAATTACTTAACCCATTAAGAATGCGTTCACCCATCAATATTAGGACTAGTTATGTTTTTTTAAATATTATTTATCATTTTACGAATATTATGGTACGCTATGTATTAAATGTCTTTACTATTTTGTTGATTTAATTGTAGGTTCCATTTAAAGAAATTACTTTTTTTTTATTTTTGAAAACTGAAATTTACTAAATTTATATTTTTTAAAAATGAAAATTATATTAACATGTCTTACCGGGTCCTAAACGGATTATTGTGTCATATCGTATCATGTCGTAGACTCAAAACTTGTTAACTAAACGTGTCTATCGTGTCAACTTGTTTAAAAATCATGTTCATGTTTACATTTAAAACTCTAATTAACTCGTTAAACTTATAGAATTCTGACCGTGTTTAGTCTTATCGTGTTAACCCGTTAACGAATTCGTTTACATAAATTTCCAGGTGTAATTGAAATATGAGTAAATTATGTTGGATCTGGAAAGTTAAAGTTCCAGCTATCTTTTGTTGACTAAAAGGATTGATCTTTAAAGTTACAAAGTCTCACTCACTCACTCTCTCTCACCTACTCAAAACAATAGAAAAAGAACTCTCAATAAATCTATCCATTATTTAGATGATGAATGCAAATGACATGATTGATATATATTCCATTTTAGCCCTTCATTGCATTGGGTTTGCTCCTAAGATTATTCAAATCTTCTATCACCTCAATAAGAATCCAAGGAGCCAATCTTGACATATATCTGCTCTTCATCTTTCAGATTCTTTCTGGTTCATATACAGAGAGAGGACTGGTGTGTCAGATTTTGGCCAAGCATAGATCCTAAAGCTAGATGCTTTCCTCTCAATAATTTTTTTATAACCTAGGTTTTCCAGTTTTGTCAAACTATAAGCGAGAGACTCAACGGTAGATATCGAATCCTCATATTATTGCTGAAAACAAATCTTAAGTGATACTTCTCATCCGCTAAACCAATGATGTAGGACACTCTCCTCAATATTCAAGTCTACCAGAGAGTTTCCCCTCAATATTCAAGTCTAACATAAAGTTTTCCACTATTGATCGGTAATAATCATATAGGATAAGTTAACTTTAGGTCAAGAGTTAAGAGTAAAATATTTTCCTTAATTATTAAGAAAGGTGTGGTATTGAGTTCAAATTTTGTGAATGGAATCGTAAGTGTTGGGAGAGATTCCTTGTAATAAAGTTGATCAAGCTCAGAAGATAGTATTGTATGTATTAAGAAAGGAAGTACTTTTCGTCCTTATATTTATATGATATGAAATTGTTAATTCTCACCTTCTAATTTTTCACGAGGTGACAATTTTGACGGTTTTGGTTCCGGACTTGTTAATAGAGATGTCAATGGTTTACAATTGTAAATTACAATTTTACCCCTATATTGACTAACCGGCTATGCTCATGCAATGCGAAAGCGATCAACTTTAACAATTTCCGTTGGTGAAGGACCAAAATCACGACCTTTAGAAAAATTAAAAGGCAGATAATGCTCACATTAACAATTGAGCGAATAAAATCAGTATCTCATTTAAAGAAAAAAAAAAAAACAAAAACAAAAAACAGTAAAATATATTCAAGGCCGGATCACACGGAATTTGCTGTTACAAAAACCCTTCTCTTTTTGTCCTGATTAATAAGCCAGGCCTGCACATGGAAGAATATGCAGCTGAGGCCAATAAGGAATATGGTGTGTTTCTGAAAGGAACATAATACCTAAATGCTGATATTGATTCCCCAGTTGGTCACATATGCAAATGTTGTTACAACTTATCCTAACTATAAATATATAACTATATATATTTCACGTATTTTATATTAGAAAGATAGTTTTTATATTTAAAATATGATAACCGCTCTCCACGGTATGAGATATATGTAATTTACGAGTTGCTAACATAGGTATTACAGTGTCTCTATCTTCACTCGACACAATCTCACATTTGCAAGTGATACATACAATCTTGCGTCAACTATGCAAGAAATAGTTACATCAAGGACACATGGTGGTCCTCCTACTTAATGAGCTTAGTCACAGTGACGGGACCCTGAGACGAAGGATTTCGCCTTTTGTGGGCAAGAAACAGTTGTTTAATGTTTATTGAAATGGCAGGTGTTTTCATCAACATCGACACACTTTAAAGTCTCGAGGCCATCTGATGTAGAAAAAGAAAGGATGGTATTTCCAAAAATAAACCTTATTAAAGTTTGAAATACCTATTTCTCCATATAATTTTAGTTAATGGAAAATGATTTGTGGGGGTGGGGGGTTGAATTATATATGTGGGGTGTTCTTGAAAAGAACAGAGTACCTAAATGCTGATATTGATTCCCACTATGGCATTAATAATGATATGTGGAAATGTTGCCAATGAGTCAATCATAAGTGCCATAGCACAAATGGAATGTACTTGCATACATATACCATAAAATCTAATCCATTCAATGGACAAAAGTAAACATCAAAAAAAAAAAAGTTGCAGCTTCATGTTCAAAGCCACTTTTGAGACCTCAAATCACTCAAAAAATTCCATCTGGAGAGCAAAACTGACTGATGCAAATGTACCCAAAGATTCTAAGGTCCCCCTAAATCTATACTAGTACAACAGTTGATCACAGTGCACCACCTATAATAAAGTTGTGTATTGACACATCACCAAATCGATTGGGGCGGCTAAAAAGGCTCACCTGCATGACTCTGCATTGGCCTTCATAGTCCCCGCTTTTAGGTCTCCTTTTGGTGTTTTAGTTTGACTGTATACACCCTCTTGAAGGGGAAAAAGTAGAGGAAACAAACAACCAACCTAAAATCACTCACAAATTCCGTTTATACTAGCGTTGTCATGCTCAGAGTATTTCCCGTGTGCTCCAGATTCCTCGCCTTTTGCGAGTATACACTGCATTACAGTTTTGTAAAATGAACTGAGCATTGTTGTGTCTGAATCTCATATAAGATGTTTGTTTGTATTTTGCAAAAGCGAGCACTTTAGACTTTATACCTGTCTGTTTGTCATCGTTCTCCTGCGTTCATTTCTAACCAATGAACACATCCAGTATTTGGGGGAATTAACGATCCACAAATGTGGAGCACTTCTACATCAAAACTGCAACCATAAAATTCTTCTTAGTTGAAGATGGAAGATATGTTTACTGTTTAGAAATTCCTTTTATGAATCATGGTATAGATGTTTTATAAAATAAGGCTAAAAGATGAAAAGAACATAAATTTTAATAGTAGGATGAGCACAATGTCCTCAATACTCTACTGCCATATTGACTTGCATCAGGAATAGCAGTAAGATAGCACCACAAAATTTGCTTTTAAACCCCAAATATTGAAGCGGGGTTAAGGATTTCCAGAAGAGACAATAATTTTTTTAAAGTAATCTAAAGCACAAACAAGGACAGCAGAGAATTTCAACGGGACTACATAAAATAGGAAGTAGTTAGGAAAAAAAAAGAGTTTGCAACTGGTTAAAAACATAAAAAAGCAAACGAGCATTTACCTCTTGACTGAGAAACGTACAATGGTTCCCACTTTAATCTTATGTCTTTTATGAGATTTGCTGACAAAAACTTCCTCACCATGTTTCTGCAGGATGAAGAAAAAATCAAATACAATCAAATCTTGCATCGTGAAAAACAGTACTCCATAAAGGAAAACATGGTTCTGGAGAGCTTACAATTTTATATTTGAATTTTCCAGACATATCCTCAACTGCAACCACGCCCGATGAAAATCCAAGAACAACTATGTGAATAGACTGTGGTGCTACTTTTACTACCTCTCCTTCTGGAAACAACAGAAATCAAATGACAAGATAACCATGGTTAATCCAAAGGTTTTACAAATATAAGATAACTTTTCCCAAGTGTAAGACAACTGCCAATGCTCTGAGAAATCCAGGATCCAAATCTTTGAGGAAAAAGAAAACTTCTTTACAGTGATATTTTGCCAACAAAATGACTCAAAAATGCACTGTGGCTATAAAATTTACAGATTGAAACTGTAAAAGATCACAATAAAACCAACTGAGACTACCTAAAAGCATATCTGGCTTTGGATTAAAAGTTAACAACTTTGCTTGAAATCTCACGCCAAAATATGGTTGAATCCCTGGAAGAATCTTTGCCAAGGTAATACGAAACTCCGGTTCATAAGCCAGTACCACACCATCCAAGCATTCATTAAACCTTTAAAAGAGAAAGCGAATATGATGAAAAAACCCCTTGATGATCAAATGCAACTAAAACATAATAGTCTAAACTGCTAAACACGCTTAAAGGCCATAAAACATTAAGAATGTAATCATCCATCCAGTTTATTCTCGTTTTCTTTGGATTCATATAGATACACATTAAGAACAAAATATTGCATTCATTCACTTATAAAGACATGTATAATCACAGATATCTCCAAATAAGAAGTAACTACTGTTCCTATCAAATGAATCGAGCTCAAATATAATACTTGTCTATCTATATATAGCAGGAAATGCTGGGAAAGAGAATGAACAATTACTTGAAAAGCAGATCGCTTAATTCACGGTATATAGCATCCTTTACATTCTTAGACTTGGAAGGGTGAAGATAAACCACTAAATCCGCATTGCGGTGCTGCAATGCCTCCATTGAATCACTCCAAAACGCGAGAATTAGGAGCGTTCTGTTGTGCTTGACAATGGCGGAAACCCTAGATAAACCCCAGCAGTTTTTCTTTCTGGAAGTCAACATTACTTCTTTGGATGTGGGCTTGAGCCCAATAGTTTGACTTAATGGGCTTGTTGACATGATCACTTTGGGCTTCTCTTAAGTTCAATCAGTGAGACCCAATTAATTACTGCCCAAAATAGTTTTATATAGGGTAGAGGTGAACAAGGCAAATTTTACTGTGGACCATGGTCTATGTTGCAACGTGGACTATGAAGTACGTATCATTTTAATTACACTTCAGTTTCATTTGACAATATTGCTATGTTTTTTAATTTTAATTCTATTATAGTCGCATTCTCGACTAGATCTTTTCTCATTGAGTTTTTCTAGCGATGTTTCCTAATGTTGTATGGTAAGATAATGGTCAAGGGGTGGTGTTATAAATATTTACTCCGTATTATTTATGGCAATTATCCTTATACGGTTTCCTTATATCAATTATGTTATTTTTGACTTACGTGTAAACTCGTACTCGTTATCTGAATATGCGCTTTGGGTGAAGTCCGCTCACAGTCGTTACTCGAATGTGCGCTTTGGTTGATGCCCGCCCTATGACCTAGTAAATTATGTCATCTTGCTCTTAGTGTTGCCTTTTTTTTCTTTTTTTTTTTTTAATGTAGTCCAAGGTTTCCACTGTCGGACACAGTGACTAGTCCCCTCGCTAGATTGTAGACACCTCTATTGGGTGGGACAGCTGGCCTGAAATACTGCACTTCAAAAATCATCAGAGTGAGTGGAGAATAAGAACTTTCAATTTGCCACTTCAAATCCTTAGTCCTTGCTTGTGACACCCAAATCGAGCCAGATCATGCCCGTAAAGTTTGACTCTTACTCATACGAGATGTAGCCTAAAATTCTTTAACACGGTGCACCTCTACAAAAGTCACATTGGAGTATCGGACCTTGTAGTTACATTAGCAGTCTATTTATAATTTTATATTCATATAATTTCACAGCTGTTATAACTTGATGCATTCATTCTTCTATGAGCAAGACAGATTGCATCAACAAAATTCTAAGCTCCACCACAAAACCAAAATGCTCTCACAAACATGCAGCTCATTATGCAGACTATACATACAATAAACTCAATTGCAGAAAGGGGATAGATGTTCACGAGTAAAAGATCGAGAATTGTATTCTAAAACGATGCTCAATTTTCATCACGCTTGCTCGTTAAACCCCGCTAAGATAACTATTTCATACAAATGTGATGCAGAAATGCTGTAAAAACTGGAACGGTCTGAAAATGGCGAGATAAGATACCTGATATTTCCACCGAGATAAATCAAACAGCAGCAATAGTATCAAGGAAACTCATGAGAGTACTTTTTATCTCTGATACACTGAAAAAGTGAAGATTGATACAAACAAATATTCATATCAATGCAAAATTTTTCATGTTACAATAATGCTCTCTTCATTCCTTGACCATTATAGAACAATTCTGAAACAATAATCGCAGATATTTCAAACTGTCTAAACTGTAGACTACTAGAATCATCATCCTAAAACGTTTCCATTTTGAAAGCAACAAACACTGCATATCACTTATTATGTACTACAAACTACAAAGAAATTCACGAGAATCTGAAAAATATGAAATCGAACAAATTATCATCACCTCATAGCGTCAGGAAGTAATCTACTGCTAGCTAGCCATTGAGTGTTGTTGTCATCACGCTCGTACAGGTTTCTGCAACACAGCAGACAAATACACCTCGGGCTTCCCCGACCCATTGTTCTTCTCGCCCACAACCCATTTCAACTTCTTGTACCCAAACCGCTCAATCAACCGAGTTAAGCCCTTCTTCTTGTCATCACTAGAGCAATAAAAGTTATCCAACCAGAACAATCCCCCGGCCCTCAGAACACGATCCATATCAAACATCAAGAACTCCAATTTCTCGGGCTGGCCATTGACATCCAGGCCATTCCCCACATGAACCAAATCGAACACATTATCGTAGAATGGGAACCGATGGTCTAAACTCAAGTAAAGCGGGAAAAGCCCTCGGGCAGCAATGAATTCGTTGAAAGGTGCATCAACATTCAAAGTAGCAGTCACCACAGTTAAACTCCTCTCAGCCATTCTAGCAGCAAAAGTCCCAGACCCTCCACCAATATCAAACCCTAGCCTAAACCCACCCACCCCCATGGCAAGCACATCATCAATCAGGAAATCATTCTTTTGCCTAGCTTTAACATATCTCTCAGTCTCATACCCTCTAGCTAAATCAAAACACCCAACACTACAATCCCTACTTAATTTCTTACCATTCACACAAGCTAAATTCTTGCAAGAAAGCCCACTCCAAGAATAAATCTTTTCACTATTATTACTCCAAAGGGAAAGAGGGAAAGGGTTTAGGTTTAAACCCACCTTAGGAATTGTCTTGGCAAAGCATCTCCTTCTTGGCAAAGGCTCACATCCCTTCAAGATTAGTTTCTGACCTAAACTCCAATCATCCGGGCAGGGCCCACTAACCTTATAGGTCATAAACTGGGACAGCAAATCCAGGGATTTCCCACAAGAATGCCCCACAGAAGCCACCATTTTAGTGATCCCAGTTCTTGAATCTTTCCCCAGAGGGAGCTGATGCTGGATAAGGAACATCCTTAGCTCAGCAGCAACATTGGGTCTGGAAAGATCAATGCTTTCATACCCCAAAAGCTCCTTCTCCATCCGGGTCAGCTTCTTTTGGGAAGACTCAATCTCTCTGAGGATCAAAGACACCTGTTCTGAGATGTGGGAGATGTTCTTGTGGGTCTGGTGGAGCAGAAGGTGGGATTGGTGATTCTTGGGGGAGTATGTGAAGGCATAGAGAGCAAAAATGTTTGTGGTGATTACTGAAATCAGCATAAGAATGTTCACTGCTGAAGAACAATAAACCCCCCTCTTGAATCTTGCGGTTCCATCGCCTATTTTCAGAGATACAGCTCCCATCTCAACTCTGCCCTGCTCTCAAAGCTTTCACAGTCTCAAGGCTACTCAGCAAGAAACAGTTTAGAGTGAGGAGCTTTAGTGTTGAAAGAGGAAATTAATGTTGATTGTAACTTGTGGGATTAAGAATATTTGAGGAGGCCCGATCACTGAGTTGTACTACACTATCCACTTCTTGTAGATCTATATCAAGAAAGTGTACACTTGTGTAGAACCTTTATAAAAAATCAAAATCAATTCTTTAAAAGTAAATATACACTTGTGTAGAACCTTTATAAAATTTAATAAGAGAAGAGTATTGTAAGTTCGGAGGCTAATTCAATTAGTTCAATTAATTATTTTAAGTCTTAGATTTTTTTTGAGTAGAGTATACAATACAACATAAAATATAAAATTTGGGGATGGAATTTTTTTTGCTAAAGTTACAGGGTCTTTTTCTCCGTCCGTTTAACGGTCCGGGGTCCACCTTTGATAAGATTTAATTATAATTTTATATATTTTATATTTGGTGGTTTGCTGATAAAATAATTTGATAGCCGGGGGCGACAAGTAGGTGGAACTTCGCTATACGAATTTCTAAATAACCACTCAAGTGAATAAAATATAACTTCTGTTTGGTCAATTATTATTGACACATTTTCAATCAAGTTTGTGGCATCATAATTCACAAAGTAATGGATGAGGTTTCCATCATCTTTTAAAAAAAGGTAATAACTTATAAGGAAAATGGTAGAAAGAAATGTCAATATAACAATTTAGAATAATACTTTTAACCGAAAAAAAATAAAAGAAGAAATGAATCCAAGGTCTATCACCTCGCAAAATATTAGCGAATATAAGAAAAGCTCGCAAAGCTAGTAAACATTTAACTAAAAATAAATAAAAATGACTCTTTTCACTGAAGAAGAAGAAAGGAAAAGAACAAGGAACAAAAACATTGCAGATTTGCAGGGCTGCAATGGCCGCAGACAAAAATGTACATGGAGGAGGGGAAGTGCTAACAGCCACAACTATGTCCCAGTAATCTCCCTATCCATTTTCATTCTCTTTGCATTCTGCACTTCCGGCATGTTCGCGACCCGCTGCTGCGATGGGGCCCCGTCGTGCAAGTATGCGCAGTTCACGCCGTGTCGGCATCCCCTCGAGCTGTTAAAATAGATGCAAGGCTTCATGATCTTGGGTTTTGAGTCTCGCGATCTGGAATTGATTGGCTGTTCTTGAACTGAATCGAGGTGGTGATTGCTCCGGTTGCTGAATGGTGGTGGCGGGGGAGCGTCTTGTCTTTCTCCTCCGTGTTGCTGAATGAGGCTTTTGTAATAGTTTATGTCCTTTGCGGGGCCGCCAGAAGATGATGAGGTTGATGGTGTGACTTGTAGCGGGGCTCTGACGGATGAAGTTGATGTCGAGAGGACGTCGGGCATAGGAGGCCGCATGTTGGGGATGGATCCTAGCCTGCCGGGAGGAGGGTTGAAAGGTGCGGTAGAGGTACCTGGGATAGAAGGGGGGACGAGGTCCGGTCTATTGCCATGAGCCGAGGATGGATCTACTCTATTGATGGGAGGTGGCGTTGGAGTTGAGAAGCCGAACCCCGGTGGCCTCATATTCGACATGTTTTGCATGGCGGTGGCAGGCATATTATGTACACCCATGGCTGGCATGCTTGGTACGCTAGTGGCAGGCCGAGCTTGTGTTGTGGCGGCAGCTGGCATGCTCTGCAAGGTTGCGCCTCCTCCTCCTCCTCCTCCTCCATGATGCCTGACCAATTGCCCGATAATTTGCGGGTCGCCCAGGATTTTCATGAGCAGTTCGCGGTCAATCAGATTTCCCTGGTCATTCGCCATTATCGCACTCAAGGCCGCTTGTGCTACCGCTAGAACATCCGGTTCCAAGCTAGGTGCAGCTCCGGTAGCTGTAATTCCATTCACCGGAAGATTATTACTCGGACCATGGGACGAGGCAGCTCCAGCCTCCATTAGGTTGGCATTTGGAGCCACGGCATCCTGTGACGTATCACCGCCATCCTCCTCTTCGATAGGAGTGATCGGAATCAGAGGAGTCTGTTGATCATTGTGAACAAAGTTTTCTGCGGGTACCGAAGGGCTGGGGTAACACAAACCAACGCTTTAATTAAAAATACAACCTCAGAAAATTCAATCACCAAAATGGGATGAGAGAAGAAGCAACGTACTTTAGGGGAATAGCAGATGGGCGAGGATAAATTGCTTCAAGCACTCTCATCTCCCGTTGTTTTTGAACTTCCACCTCTTGGCTCTCCTCGCCAGCAACTACTCGCCAATTTGGTTCCAATATGAACTGTTAAAAATAGGGGAATAACAATTGGTAAGCAACTAATTCAGCCAATTCATTTGCCATTGTAAAGCCACAGCAACCCTTATGCTACAAATAAAGTAAAGATGTTCAAGAAAACCATACACCCGCAAAATTACCCAAACCAAATTTTAATCACCCATTAAAACATGGCTTTTTAAATTTTAAATAAAATAGTTTAAGAAAACCACCCACTATATATCTGTAATACAAAATATAAAAACCAATGTGAAATTAGATTATGTAGTCTTTTCCATTGTCCTAGTTTAATTAAGTTAATTTTATTTACTTTGTCATTTATATTTAGTTTGGTTGCACTTGTAAATATTACTCCATATTATAAAAACGAGGGGTAAGGGTCAAGAAGCTTACTTTAATACTAAACAAAAAAAAAAATCAATAATGCATTAAATTAGCTCCGAAATTTTAAACTGTCCAAATAGCCCGCAAAACCATTCAAACCTATGAAAAGCGAACTGCATGGTTTTTTTCAAATTTCATGTTGTACAAAACCACTAAAGACTGGCCAGCTAAAAGAAAAGATTTTAAACTACCCATGAACACTGCCTAACTAGTACGAGATTTTTAGTATTTTGAAAAGTTCATACATAACATAAAAGCAAAAGAAGGAGACTAAAATGTACCCACATTTTCATCAAGAAAATTAAAATGCCAATTAGCGATGCTCTCCAACAAAACGACTTAAATCAAAACTCATGAAACTACTAGGACAGACACACTCATAGTTTGACAAATGTCATCCATATGAAAAGATATTATCATTTCGGAGTATTATTTAGCCAGTATTCTGGAGTATAAACATTCTAAAATCTAAATTCATCTTTTCTTGGAGAAAGTGATGAGATTTTACAGCATGACGATTTAGATTATGTTATTTGGATTTTAAAAACAAAAATTCGTAGTTAAACTCACTCTTGTAGGAAGTTCCCATTTGACGAGAGGAATTTGAGCTAACTTAGTTCTCCAAAGGTTTGAAGCTTGGGCTCCTTCGAAACCTGGAGGTAAATTATCATCAGATGTAACACCACTTGTTTGCGACGTCCATGATGATTTTGCTTGGAGGTGATCCTGAGCTCCCAGTCCAACTTGGGAAGGAGATTCTTCAGATAAGAAAAGCCTTACCTATTGAAAGTAGAATGTTTTCAATTAACCACTAAAAGAAGGAACTTCACTTGGATTAAGATAGAAATCTTTAACATTAAAAAAAAATGATAAATATAAATAATTCATTAATAAATGCATAAAATCGATAAGTTATACAAATATGATACAGCTACAAACAGGTTCAAATTGGTAATGGGACTACAATGAATGGATTAGATACCAGGAAAAGGTCAATTCATCAAAACAGTACCACAAACAGCTTATGAAAACTAAAATAGACAACCATCATTTCAATGAACATCCAAGGGATGCAAATTGTTGCCTTTTAGCAGACAGTCAGATACTGGTTTTGAGCTTATGAACATCAATATTATCACCACATTGCCTATAATCCAAACATATATATATATATATATATATATATATAAAACGATTAATCTGTTTTAGTATAAAGATGCATACTTCAATGAAAAGATGAGTCCATCATAAACAACTGACTCCCTTGTGGCACTAAGAAAAAATAGTATAAGGATAGTATAGGTGTTCCAGTTTGAGGGGAGTCTAAATTTCAGGAGGCTATAAAATATCACCAGGCACTGAAAATGCTTTCTTAATAACAAAAGTAACACATAAATTGCATAAGACAAGGTTATCAACAATAAACTATGTGTGACTAAACTTTAGCACAAGAGACCAAGAGGGCCAGACAATTCTCAAACAACAAATACAATTAGGAACATGCATTAGGAGAAAAATCACACCAACATAATGGATGTACCCAAACCATAAAATAAACTTCAAGAAACAAAAATTTCACTATGCTTGAAAGTTATGAAAACAATATTTTAGGTCGCCTCTCACTACTGAAAAGCATAAAATGTAAACATAATCCCATCATATTTTGTATAGAAATTCTAGCACTTCTTAAGATGCCTCTCCTCATTTAGTTGTCCTTGCCTCGTGAAGTTCAAAATAAAGCCTTAAAACACCCTCAAGGCATGTTAGAATTTCCAATGTTTTGGTTTAGCACTCACATCATTCCATCTGCATTCATCATTCATCATGTAATGGCACAACCCCTATCTACTTTCAGTTTACAGTTCTCCTCATGTAAATTAATTTTATGACCAATTTAAACTTAAATATACTTGTCAACCAGTCAACCATTACCTCATCAATTTTGACCCATGCAAATTACAATAACTGATTGTGATTTATAGGCCTCAACCATACTCCCAAAATGTCAATCACCACATGGCAATGGCAAGAGTGATTACTTTGTATGTATAATCAATATAATCTCAAGCCATTAACACAGCCAGACTACTGATACTTTATTTGTATACTATATCCCTTCATTCACTGTGACATAATGACAAATATGTCCATGTTATCTGTTAATTGTTTGTCTATGCTTGCATTTCAATTCGAAATTAAATTAAAAACTCCTCACAAAGTTCTTGAGAAAGGCTCACATTCCATGATTCCTAAACTAAAACATCATTGTAGCTCCAAAACAGGCTTTCTACAGATGTTCTTGGACCTTTTGAAAATAATTCATAAGATTAGTACAACACTCTTAGGAAAATCAACTTGAATTTATTTCTTTTAATTAGTATGTGTTGACTCATTTGATTCACTTCTGCTTCTTATTGATTATTGAGATTACAGACCATGCTTGCTTCAATTCATTGCTTTGATTAACATTTCAACCAATTATTATCACTTCACACAGTTCAAATTATTAACTAGTTAATCAGTTTGATCAATGTGTAACATTTTCCAAAGAATATTTGTCAACTTAGCCCAATTACTTTTGAGTTTTGAATTGGCATAATTGCAAAACTTCATTAATCCAATTCTCAAACTATGAGTGCTGCTGTCCAGTGACAGCCTACAACAACTAAATTTAAATAATTCATAAAGATTTACAAGAACCTCGTCCACTGACTTCATTTTAACCCAGAAAAAATTCATTTTTTTTTTCATAATTCACATGTGTAATTAGACGGAAAAAAAAATCTAATGGAACGAGAAAAATTTAGAGTTTTTCAAAGATTTACCTGACAAAGATTTACATCTGAAGCCCAAGTAACCCGTTTTGGATTCAGCAGTCTTCGCATATTTAACAAATTCAACTAATTCGATTCGATTGATTGGTGATTCTCAAACGATAAAAATCTAAAATCAATCGCCGAATATCGATTTATTATCAAGGTCGGTCTCCGGCTATAATCAATCGAATATCAAACAAACATACACAAACAAATTGACCTCAGTATAAACCTTAAATTTGTCCGATTTTGAAGCAATCGATAATCGATTCAAATGTATGTTCATTCATCCATAAACGATACATACAAAGCAGAGAGGCGAAGGGGGGGGAAGCGAGAGCGACCCAGGAAACCCTAGATCCTCCGATTTTCTTATCTTTTTTTTTTTCTCCGCTGCAACCCTTTCTTCACAGTATTTTCATTTTGGGGGAAATTGGTCTATTTATACTCCGCTGTTTCTAGTGATTCTGTATCATTGTAGGACTGTGATGCTAGGAATGCTTTATGCTCGGCCGCGGAGACACACGCGCCTAGGATGCGCGTGTGGGGAGATTAGGTTTCAATCTTTGACCCGATTCGAATTACGACCGCAGTCTTTCGGAAAAGATGGAATGAAACGACTACTCATTATTATATGACTTTACTACTTAACTACCAATTGGTCTACTTTTAGTCTTGGGCCTCTTGCTAGACCCCTTTTCCGGCCCATATAACTTTTTGCCAATCATATACCGCAATTTATATCATGGATCATGACCCAGCATAAAAACGACGAGGTACAAAATTTATACTCATAAGATCAACTTCATATGTTTGGTTTTAGGTTGATTTTTGTCACCAATAACCTTGTGGTATGTAGTGATTCTCCTAAATTGGAGGACAACATACTTTCTACCGAGCACATCACTTAGTGGATGATCAGTGGCGTCGATCAGACATGGCGTGTTTTTTTTTTTTTTTTGGCATTTTCACTTACTATACTATAGCTCGGAACCATCTAACTTACGTTGTCACCCGAGCTAAATAGCTTAAACCAATATGCAGACCAATCAACAGTAATTTACCACATTGAGGAACCATGTGCCAAAGAGCCGTAACAACTAACAAGAATTGAATAGATTTGAATCAATAGTACACGGAATGGAAATCCTTTACATTGTCTTGACTCTTGAACCACAAGTGTCACAAAATTAATAAAATCCAGTAAACCATATAAGAAACTCGGGACAGAGGAAAATGAAAAGGAAGAGACACTAAACATGGTAAAACAGTGAGTCATTTACACAATTACACGAAAACTTGATCTGTCTACATCTATCTCCACCATTGATACAATACTCCCGGCAACCATACCGGCAGATTTTTGTTCATATAGCACAGCACTGGTTGCTTTGGAAGCCTGCTGTATTCACCTCTGCCACTTACGCTCTGCAGGGGAAGGAATGAAAGAACATTTTCAGAAAGAAAGCCAAAGATAACAAACTAAGCATAACTAAAAATCCTTTAGGCCTATGTTATATGATGGGACAAATTTATATGAAAAGCAGTGGCAAAAACACAAGCATGCCTTAAAAGTAGTTTCTTAAATCTTTACAATGGTAAGCCATCCATAAAACGCTATTGGCTAATTGCAGATGGCAGGATCCATATGGATCATAAGTCAAAGAAAAGAATCAACTCTTGGTAATCAATTAAGGACATCTATGCCAGGAAATAAAAATAGAACAGTTGGAAAATAAATAAATTAAATAGTGTTGGGTAAGTTTTTATAGGATTGGAATAGTTATGTTGGTGCAATGTAGAAGGTATAGAATGGCTATTGAAACTCTTCTTAGCACAATACTTCTAGCAAAAGTACACTAGCTATAATCATACAGAAGCGTAAGAAAGTTTAGGAAATACCATGAGGAGAATGAGTTCCATTTCCCTTTGCACCAGGTTGTGCTTGGGACAGAGAACGCTGGATACGGGGTGATCCCTGCCTTCCATTTGAACCAGATAGAGAATGTCTCTTCTTAATGTATGCATCCTTGTTGTGGGCATCTGGACTAGATCTTGGAGAACTGTTTGAGACAGCTTTGGCTCTTGCTGATTTTGTTGCTTGCATGTAACTTGGGAGGGAACTGCTACTACTGCTATCCCTTGGTTCTTCATCCACATTATCACTTTTTGTTGAACCAAATGAACTCTGCCGCTTCCCACTTTTGTGATCCTTAGATGATTGTTCCGAACTATTTGTGCCAGCATCATGATTAGAATTTGAAAGGACTCTTTCTCCAGCAGATGAAGACCCATGCTTGGGGTTTGATCCACTTTTTTCACTTTTGATTTTATTTTTTATTGATGCCTGAGCAAAAGATTTTGCTTCAGATTCAGGGGCAGTTACATGGCTCGTTGGAGATGCCTCAGTTGACTTACATACCTTAGAGCCCGTCTCAGATCCTTGTACTGTCTGCACATCAGTTGCATTTGGTTCAGGTGTCAGCTCTTCAGGTAAATCTTGAGCAACCACAGTATCTGTATGCCCGTTGTCCTCTTTGCTACTGTCAGGTCTCTCTGGCTGAACAGAGTCAGAAGGGGACATGTCCACACCTTTAAAACTCTGATTATTAGCATCAATATCCAGGTTTTCATTGCTATGATGGTGATGTATAGAAGTATCCATGGAACTATTTACTTCCTGCTCAAATTCATGAACCCCAATATCGTCCCTATCTGGTGAATCAAGTGTAGAAGTAACAGATAGTTCGGTGCCACATTCTGAGCCTCCTACTTGAACAGAACTATGAGCATCAGAATTCTCTACTGGGTTAATCTCCCTTTCCCTGACAGTATTGTTGTTGGTGGATGATATTGTATAATTACAAGATTCAGTATCTTGGAAGGACAAACTAGTTACTTTTGCTTTATTGGCTGCTGAACTCAGTTCTTCAAATTTTGACTGAGCAGCAATGAATGCAGGATTACTTGCTTTTCTTGAACCAAAAGAAAAAGTTCTCCCATCAGGTTGCTCAGGGGCAGCTCTCTTCAAGGAATTCACTTGTTGCTTATTCTCAGTTTCATTCTTAACATGGATAGAACCATACTCAATGTTTGGCTTCATAACTGTTTCTGTAAATGGAACAGGAAGAAAGCTGAAGTTATCTCTTGAAGTTGTTTTACCAATATCCTGAGGCAGAGGTTCCTCCAGTTTAAAACTAAAAGAAGGTGATGCCAGCTGGTGTGCTTGAAAGTCTAAGCTGTCAGCATCATAAGTGATCAAATTATCTTCACTTTCAGATGGCACTGCAGATGTCTCAATACCACATCTGATATCTGATGATTCAAAGTCACTCTCAGATTGAGCTACAGTTTCTGTGAAGTTGTCAAACTGTTCAAGCATTTTCTTCTCCTGCTTCTCACCAGATATTTCAGTATTTAGTGATTCCATTGGTAAAACAGACATCCATCTCTCCAACCATTTCCATGCTGAGTCAGATTTGGAAGGATCACATTTGATATTAATAGTTTTGGTCCTTGGAGATGATTCGAGAAGCTTCCCCAAAAAAGGAGAGCAAGTCATTTTCAGGGAAAAAAAAAAAAGAAAAAAAAAAAAGCAAACAATGTGTTGTACCCTACTTATCACTTGCAATAATGCAATGCAATTACAGACTACTCAGTTTTACCTGGCAAGCAAACTTATTGTTGAGAAGCTTCTCAATGGACGCGTATGTGACTTGTGGCTTTCCAACTGAACTTTCCTTTCCCTAGAAAAGGGGAAAGCATCAGACACAAAACATGTAGGTTAAAGCATCAGACACAACTTGTGGCTTTCCAACTGAACTTTCCTTTCTCAATGGAGTGTTTTTATATTTATTCTCATTTTTATGCAAAAAACCAGAGAGGTTATTTGTATTCCTTGGAAACCCCGCCCACATCACCATTCAATATTTCTTGGCCCACTATTGGCCAAACCCTACACACACACACACACACACACACACGCACATAGATCCATGAGTATGTTTTGAGCTTTTCACAAGCTCACTCTAAGCCAATGCAGAGGTATTTGTTTCCCATGTATAATAGTCAAATTGAAGAATGCTCATAGTCATAGTTAAGCAGATTTTAGACTGTTGAATGGAGAACTCCATATTTTCATATATTAATCAAAGGCATAACACCTATTTATACAAGACTATACAATACTAACTAAGGTAAGTATAGGAAATAAATCTCTAAGAATATGTACATAATCCCTAAGATCATATTGAATATATTTCTACCATATAATGTCTAACATAGACTAATCAAAATGAAATCTCAGATTACCGAGATTTTTGAACCATGATGGTTTTTCTCATGCTTCTCATCCCGTTGTATGCAGCGGTGAGCATAGCGAGCTCGAACAAGACCTTGCATTTTGACAATGGCTTGAGCACAGCGTAATGTTCCCACAGCATGCCTGCGAACTAGATGTCCACGTACAGCAGCTTGCAGTTTGATCACATGCTTATGCTTCATTAAGACTTTTTTAGCCTAACAAGAAAGATTATCAAAACCAATATTGTCCATTTTGTTCAATCAATTGAAATATTTACTTTTGTTTCTAGTTAAAGGAAGAAATAAACTAAAAGTACCAGAAACAGTCTGATAGCAGTCTGGATAACAATAACATCTTGTTCCTCTGGGTTTACATTAGCTTTACTATCATCTGCTTCAGTAGCTGACATCTTCAACAATTTTGTGTCCACTGAAGCTGTTAACTTGGATTCATCTATACAATCAATAATGGAATTCTTCTCTGAAACATTAGAGTCAGGTTCCAATACATGGGTCTTCTCTTGGATATTGGACTTAGGTTCTGTTCCATAGGCCTTATCTGGAAATTTGGATTGATGTTGTCCTTCAGGGGCCTTCTCTTGGTCTTGGAAGGAGCTAAGCTGTGTTGCAGGGGTCTTTTCTGGAACATTGGAGATGCCAGCAAATTCTGCACTGTCCTTGTCCCCAGATGGTGGTTCTGAGATTACTGTGTTGCTCAGAACCTGATGCCGTGCAGATCTCTTACCAAAACTCCATCCACGCCTATCACTTGAGTTCTTAGACTGGAAACAGTTTTTCAAATAATACAGTCTCAGTAAAAATACTAATCAAAGCTAAATATAGAAATACAACAAAAGACAAAATAGTCAATTATTGTTCCCAACATTTGAATAAACTTTCTACCAAGGATCTTCTACAATATGAAAAATGTGATATTCTAGCTACTTCTTTGCATTTGAGCATCTTGCTGTGATTCTACAAAAACAATGCACAATATAAAAGGTTTGTGGCACCATAAGTCCATAACCATACAGTACAAAACATTTGTCAGTAGTAATGGCTTTTGCTTTTGAGGGTAGGAGGAGCATTCCATGTCCATAGCTATGCAGCAAGAAACAAATGACAAGTTAATGAATGAGTTGGACAGCAGAAAGGCAGATGAAGAACCAGCTGAAAATTATTGCAGTCATTGTTTTCTTATCAAACATTATCAGACTAACATTCCAAAAACTAAAAAGCAAAGCATATAAAGATACTTTGCAATTGCATTTCATATGAAGTCTACGTGTTCAGAAAATGCATTGAATGCCACTGAAAGATCGATCAACTGCAATTTGAACTCTTCGGATAATTCAAACATTAAAACAAGCTTTAAAAACTCAAAAACATCAAATCCTGAGTCACAAGGTAAAAAACAGTATTGAAAAAAACGCATTGCTCAGCCTGATCTAACAAATTCAAAGACAGAGTATCCATTTTTCACTTAAATTCCTTCCACTTATAGCAACACAATCATATCAGCTGCAAAACAGACAATATGAACTCCAAATCAAATGTATAAACATCCAAACAAAAGATCTCAAGCTAAACGAGTTAAAACAGCTAAACAGCAACAAAAACATTACATACAAACAGACATTAACGAATATACATTATACCTCTGGAGCTTCAAGTTCATCTCTGTCGACAGAATCACTGCCGCACGCAATGATCTTAAAGCAAGAAGCTGTGGATCTTCCCATTCTCTCTGCTGCTTGCAATGCCCGGCTCTCACTCTCTGCAATCACACTGCCTCTCAGTAGTAGTATGCTTGGTTTGTTTGTACATTTGATAGGCTCTTTTTTGTTGTACCCGCGATGGCCAAGAGAGTAGTTTTCGGAACTCGGACCTCAACACACTCCTGAAATGTAGCCTAGTTTTGCGTTTCGAATCCGCTCACGGCCGTTGCCTAACAGCCTGCGGATTCCCGTTTCCCGTTTCGCTTTTAAATATCCATTGGGGAAAGCTAATCTAACTTTTTTATTGTTAGCACGGGATTAATCTCCAAGACCCCTACATTTTGACTTGATATAGTGTGAGAATGTAAATTATGGTAACTCAACTGAATATAGAGAAGAATCTCATGTTTCGACCCTATAAAGTCGGAGAATGTAAAGTAACTCAGCTGAATACAGAGACGAGACATTTGTTTATTGCCTAGAAGGAGCTCTTTTCACTTTAAGAGGTTGTTCTCGCGTGTAAAACTCAATCTCGAACCAAATGAGCTGCTCATGCAATTTAATCATAATCTCAATTTATTGTTCCTAAATTTCACCATGTGACCAACTGAGCTGTCCCAAACGCTCGAGTGTGAGTTGTCCCGAAAAGCTCAAGTGCATCAGATGGAAATTCATGATTTAGTAAGTAAATAATTATAAGAAGATAAATCATCTTGTGAACTTTTGAAGTTGGTTTTGTATCTTTAGTGTACAAAGGATTATAAAGTAAATCTCATGACCTCTTATATGAGCACCAGGTGCTTGACAATAAATTTTGAAATTATTTTTATAAGATTTAAACTTAAAATTTTTGTGATTACTAAATTATAAGTGTAAATAAAATGGGTTGGTAAAAAAAAGTTAATCTAGCTGGGCGGCGTGCCCGTGCCGTGGTGGGTAGATTTCCATTTAAGAAAAGGTTGTCAGATATGCTTTTTTTAAGGTTGTTCTTCTCTTTTCCCTTTTTCCTCCTCTTAATGAATACGTATATATTTTACTTTTGCTCTTTTCTCTCTTTTGTTGTGGAGTGAACAAGGAGATTGTCTGCAGTGTGTTTAGATTCTGTAATTATTGCATCACTAATCTAAACTATTATTTTAATAACAACACAAGGAGGATAAGAGATCAACCGGATAAAATCTAACATAGAAATGACTTTTAGTTAATATAAATTATCTAATTAGCAATTTGTTTAACAAAACAGAAGCAAATATTTAAAAAAAAAATGTCTTGTAAATTTCATTGAAAGTTATTATATATGTGTGTGTATATGTATATGTGTTTTTTTAAAAAATATAGTATATGTATGTAGAAAAACTTAAGTTACTTGATAAGTCGAGATATCGATACATGTGTAGTGAAATAAAAGTAAAGTTTGAGATCATTGAATATTTTTTCTTATAACTTGAAGTGAAAGTGGAGTGTTCTTTTAATGGTTGATATGACCGTCAAACCATATAATAATAGTAATGTGGATTACATGTGATAACGATATATTTATTATCTTTCAAATTTTAAGTAAAGAAGACACCTACTATGTACTACTTTACTCTTCTTCTTCTTCTTCTTTTAAATTATAAATATGTAGTTGGTTTCAATTAGTGGAGTTAGACTTTTATGACCATTATTGAATAACAATAATACTGATATTATTATTATTATTATTATTATTATTATTGACTTTTTATCTTCACTGACATTATTAATTACTATTATTATTATCATGAGAAAATTCATAATGATAATAAATCAAAGAGACCTTTTAACAATGATCAACATTTGTCTTTTGGATGTTCTTCAATGATTCCATTAATTAGTGCAACAATCATTCATTTATGTGATTAACTTATCAAGTTCATGCATGGTCAAACTAAAAGCCTTTAGTTTGGACATATTAGGCAAAGGCTGCTGGACAAATAGGGGGTGTTTGGTTGGGTGTAGTTTGGGGGGAATTGGAATTCCCAAACTATATTGTTTGGTTGGAGGGAATTGCAATTTCGCGAAATTGCAATTCCCTCCAAATGATGAATTGCAATTCAATGAAGAGGAGGGGCAATTTTGTTGGTGTAAAGACAATTTTGCCCCTCCTCTCATACCCTTGTCTTTTTTTAAAAAAAAAAAAATTTTGAAAGAATTATTATTATTATTATTATTATTATTATTATTATTATTATTACTCTTCTACTACTACAACTACAACATCTACTACAACATAAGGACATTTTAGTCATTTTGTCATTTATTACCTTTCAATTCCCTGTACTCCTATTCCTGCATACCAAACACTGTAATTGCAATTCCTACCTTATTCATTGAATTGCAATTCCACCGAATTACAATTCTTTTCCCCCCTAATTCCCTCCTTCCAACCAAACGCCCTGTAAGTGAATAGTCCACTGTAAATCAATGAATAATGTTTGAGGAGCTTTGTGCTTTTTTTTTTTTTTTTTGAATCACAGTTAAATTTTAGTGACGCAATTTGAGCAAAATGTAAATTAGTCTTTGAGATATTAACAAATATTTTTGTTTTCACTAATTGATTCGATATTGCCTATAACAAAAGAAATTATTCAGACCCTGTTTAGTAAATGGCTATTAGCTGATTGGGTTGGCTGTTTGGGTTAGAATGTATGATTTGTTAATAACATTAGCGGATTGTAGAAAGTTGTTTGATAAATTAGTTGTTAGCTGATAGCTGTTTGGTATAATTTCTTTTCTAAAAAAGCTAACTGAAAAGGCTATTTTGAGTAGCCTTTTGAATTTTAGCATTTTGGAGTTAAAAAAAAGCTTATTAACTAAACAACTATATCAAATAAGCCAAAATTGGCTGATATGTTGATTATGTACCAAACAGGGCCTCATTGTTTTTTATTGGTTACATGTAAATTTGTTAATTATAGCATAGTTTAATTAGATAGAGATATATCATAAAAAGATTAGTTTACCTTATTGTGGTCGTTTGCAAACTAAGGCCACAATACGGAGTTCTCACTGCACACCCTTTCATAGTAACTACGAGTTTCCTCGTTACTAAAAAAAAAAAGAAAAAGAAAAAGAAAATACAAAACAAACACACTATTAGCTTTTGCAATAGGTGTAAAAGTTACGGAGTACTTTTAAAATAGTACGTGAGAGTGTTTGGTAAATAGTTGTTAGCTGATTGAATTAATGAGTTTGACTAGTTAATAACTTTATACGATAGTAGAAAAGTGTTTGGTAAATTAGCTGTTAGTTGATAGATGATTACATGCAAAATGACTTTATCAAAAGCAGCTTTTCGAATTTTAACATTTTAGAGTAATAAGCTATTATAAAAGACTAATTGATCAAACACTCAATTGGTTAACAAAACCAAACAGTTTTTTTTTGGGTGTGAACAAAACCAAACAGTTAATAGTGATAAAATAAGTCAAAATTGATTGGTCAGCTAATTATGTTACCAAACAGTGTCAATATCGTTTTCAATTTCAATTGTATTAATATAGACTACTAAAATTTGGAAATGTACTCTAAAAAAAACGCAAAATCTTCTCAATTCACTTCAATCGAATACAATCAGCATCAATCGACACCTTAAAAAATTTTCATTATTTACTAATTAAAAAACATCATTAAATGATACTATATGATTCATAAATTTAGTGATTTAAAATACAGTTGGATGCAAAATACTCTGGACAAATATTAATTTCCTCAAAATTATCTAAGTTGTTGGCAGCTGTTTTGTCAGCATTGTCCACGTGGCAGAATCGTAGGAGACACGTTGGGGGCACATGAGGAGGCAGAGATTCCGCTATGGCTCTATCCACTATACGAGGCGTGCCATGCCAGGGTGGCAGACTTGTCTCAACCCGGATGCCATTAACATCTTCGGGTCGGGTCGATTGATATATCGGGTCTGTATAGATGATCGAATACTCGAATATATATAATTATAAAGGTCCTGTTTGGTAAATGACTGTTAGCTGATTGTGTTGGCTGTTTGGGTTAGAAAGTGTGATTTGTTGATAACATTAGCTGATTGTAGAAAGTTGTTTTATAGATTAGCTGTTAGCTGATAGTTGTTTGGTATAATTTCTTTTATCAAAAAGTTAATTGAAAAGGCTGCTTTGAGTAGCCTTTTGAATTTTAGTATTTTAGAGTTACAAAAAGTTTATTAAACAAACAACTAATAATGGTCAAATAAGTCAAAATTAGCTAATAAGCTGATTATTTACCAAACAGGCCTTGACTAATTGAATTTTTAGTTTGTAAAACAAGCATAAATGGTCTAATTGATATATATTAGTCAAATAAGTGAGTTAACACACTCCTAATTATACACCAAAGTGACTATTTTAAGCCTTGAAAACGGGTTTTTAAGTTGATGGAGCATAATTTTCGTATCAAAAAGTCATGGGTTTAATTCTTATCAAAAAGTTATGAGTTTAATTCTTATGCACGGCAGCATGGGTAATGTTTGCATGTTTCCATTGCCACCCAAAAAAATTGCCTAAACAAGTGAGTCAATGCGCTCCTAGTTATGCATCAACGTGGCTATTCTAATCTGAATGTATTAACATTTTCAGGTTCAAAGTATAAATGAAACATAATTTTTGTACTAGAAAATCACAAATTTAATTATTATCAACACTTCTCAATCGAGCCCGTCACACAAACTCATAAAAGACTTCTTAGCTTCAATTGTTTTTATCTTAAAGGTCATTAATTTTTATGTTAATTGTACACATGTTCTAATCATCCATGTTGTAGATGAGGGGGAGAAAGACAGCACAAACACAGCCAACATTTCTCTGAGCAGAGTGGAGCCTTAGTCACATGGACAAAGGTTTCAATCATTACAAGATACAAAACAATATCATTTTGCAACCTCTTCTTTTTAATGTTGTGGGGTGGGGTGGGGTGGGGGGGTGGTCGAGTGGCTAGTAATATTACCAGCTCGCAGCAATCATGAAAAGTTTGTATTACAGAGGCATTATAACAGCATCATGGGCAACATTATATCACCAATGATCCCATGGTACATGAATCCAACATTCAAATCCCCTTGGCCAACTTGTTCATTTAAGATCTCGTGTTTAAATGTTAATAATAAGGTCATAATAGTAACCACTGTTGCAAAAATCCCCGCCTAGACCGCTTAGGCACCCGCCTAGGCGCTAGGCGCTCCTAGACCGAGGCGAGTTGCTCCCTAGGCATCCGCCTAGGTGGCCGGCCACCTAGGAGGCCGCCTAGCGCCTAACTCGGCCGACTGGGCCGAGTTGGCGGGCGACTGGGCCGAATTTGGCCGAGTTAACTCGCCCAACTCAGCAGAGTTAGCCGAGTTAACTCGAGCGAGTCGACCTTCTTAATTTTATTATTATATTTATATATATTTAAATTTATTTATTTATATAAGTAAGAGAAGTAAGAGATATAGATATAATATATATAATATAATATATGACATACACCCACACACATGAATTAATTTTTTGTTTTTATAGGTCGCCGCCTAGAACCGCCTAGGCGCAGCCTAGACCGCTTAGGCGCTAGTCTACCGTCCGACTAGCGCCTAGCGCCTACTGCAACCATGATAATAACTAACATGGCTAGCGTGGTGGTCCCCACCCATGTGCATGGAGTAAATTATTTGGCCAGTCTACATTATAAGGTAAACTCTAATCATGGTAAAGTAGTTATAAACAGATACTGCAGAATCAGCAGTACTCGAAAAAAGAAGGATGGTCCCAAACTAAAGAAGGGCTAGGACTGGGCTCCAACAGTCAAACTACTAATTTTAGAACAAAAATTTCCATAGGGCTGAGAACAGATTCATGTGGTCCAAGATATAGTCAGCGAAACCGGAAAACCTGGGTTATAAAAAACTAGAAATTTCCATATCTTTTGCTTTCAAGCACTCTCCAAAAACGAGCTGACAGATACAACACTACAGACTGTTTTATCAGATGTCAGCTCTGTCAAATTTTCCAAAGAAATTTCTAATAACTTGGTTGAAGCTTTTCTCTAATGTTAAGAGAGTATGTAAGCAATCTCTAAGAATAGAAAAAAAGGAATACATAATAAAACACTGCAAATGATGCAGCAGAGCTTGGCAATGGCAATCAGGGTAAAATTACATTTTTCATCTCATATGAACAGATTGTTATCACTTAAATCACGGTAGGGTACCGCTAGTTCGATTTCTTGGGCCTTCCTCGTTTACCCGAGCCGCCTTTCGCTTTCTCGCTGGCGCTGCTCTTGGTTGCAGCAGGCGGGCGGCCCCTACCGCGACCAGTCCCGCCTTTTTTACCGCGGGTCGATTTGTTACCGCCCTTGCTGCCGCCTCTCCCCCTGCCTGCAGGTTTCCCGTTCGGCCGTTCTTCGCTGTCATCGCTGTCGTAGTCGCTGTTTTCCTCCTCGTCCTCGTCTTCTTCGGACTCCGACGAGTCTTTCGCCTTCTTCCTCTTTTTGGAGTTTGCGGCGGACTTTGTAGCTTTCTTGGGAGCTTTTTCGGGAACTGGAGTTTCGTTCTCGGGTACTTAATATGTACATAGCGAAAAGAAGTTGGAATTAGAACTAGTACGGTAGCATTGAAAGAATTGGGAATAAGAGTACGGGTATTCTAACGAATATAAATGTTCATTTGAAACGAGACAGTTGCCTATGTTTTTAACTTTTGCCCAACAAGTAAAAACGCATTGTAGCGAGATTACAAAGGCCCGGGCAAGAGCATTACCTTCTTCGGAAGCCTTGCCATCGAATACTTCAAGCTGCCAAGATATAAGCACACCACAAAATATTCAGATCGATCAATGAAGAAAATGGCGAAATCAAAAGGCTTCAAAGATGAAGTCGTGAATGTATATGTGGTTGTGTGTGTGTGTGTGTCTGTAAGGCAAGTTCTTAAGGAAATGTAGAACGGGATGGCATACCGAAGTTCCGAATATAAACAAATTCGAAGAGAAGAGTCGGTAGCCTAAAACTTACCTGGTCCAATTTATCACCGACATCTGTCCTGTCAACGACAACCATGGAGTGTGCAAACCCGCAAGCAACACTACCAAAAGAAACAAAATATGAAGAAGAATAAATGCCCGAGTAAAAAAAACTACCATAATTTCGTGGTCAAATGTTCAAGTTGTGGATATCCAACACCAACCTTATAACATGCATGCCTTCGAGGATTTCCACTTTTTTAGGAATTGCAGAAGACCTGCACGAGGTAGCATAGGAGCAAAATAAATAAACTCAAAGCCAAGGAAAAAAAACCCATAATATCCTAAAATATATTGTAAATTACTTTTGTGCGTTCGGTCCATATCCCAACTCCCCGGATTGTGCATGCCCCCAGCTTATACACGAGGAATCAGCACCGACAAAGTGATGCATATTGCCCGAATCCATGCAACGCAAGTGCCAGCCACTTCAAAGTACATAACGTAAAAATAAAAGTCAGACAGTTAGCCTCATAAATTTATTTTTTTTTAATTTTAAAAAGGAACCGTTTTGTATTGCTTGGCCAAAAAGAAAAATTAGCAAATGCACAAGTGGGAAGGAAAACCTTAAATCCATTAGAGGTTTAGGATACATCGAATCATCCCCCGTGTTTTTTATTTTGCCCCACATGTATAGCTGTCCTCCCCCTGGATAAAACACAAAAACGTAAAAACACTAGATGAACACATTATTCAAGTATTGCCCGATGCTCAAAATGCAGGATCAAACGGAACGCTCGATCAACTACTCCGTTTTCAGTATATACCAAAATTTAGGCATACAATGCTCGATAGGCAAGCAAGAGATCAACGGAAAGGCGATAAAATTATTCATTCTGCTCCTAAAAGGTTGAACGATGCATATCATACCAGCAGTGCACGACGAGTTTACCGAACCAGCTGATACTATAGCTTCGGGAGGCAGAAAATTTTGCCTCGTAAAGATATCAACACGTCGAGGAGTCCACTCGTCCTTTTGCTCTCTATGTCCAAGCCTGCAATCAGTCAGCGGGTAAGCACTTAGGGATCTTATTAAACAAAAATATTACGCAAAATGACACATTAACAATAGTATAGATCATAAAAAGAATACAAACCTTCCATAACCACCGAAGCCCCAGCTGAAAATTTAGTCAAATGGCAGAAAAAGAGTTAATCGTTTTGTGTATTGAGTTTACATGTCATATAAGTTAAACCATACGAAGAGAACTTACGTATAAACAAATCCATTTTTATCAACCGCAACTGATCATAACACAAAATTAAAGGCAAAGGAAATTAGCAAAACCACAAAGAACAACATATATAATTCTGTGTGAACGGTTATATTAAGAACCTGTGTGATTTGAACCACAAGCTACTTTAACTATGGTTTCTCCAGCAAGGGCAGCTATTGCTCGGGGTTTGGGTTGAGCTTCATACGCAAGTCTCACTGAACTATCTTTGGTATTGTGCTGTGACGAAAAAGTACATCATCGAGTTATCAAACAAGTGAAAGAAACTTATTTAAGGAAGGAAAGGAGAATCAGTTCAAATGAGAACTACTCCCCTTGTCAGAACGTGTGGAGTAATCTCATTCGTTCATCTAAGATGATCAAGGGCTGAAAATTAAAGAAAAAACATAGTGGCATTTCTGTAATTACAATAGTGCATTTGGGAATACTTGACAGTGCATTTGGAGTAGAGATTCAAAATGCACAATCACGCGTTACAAAATGCACAACCGTAATTACAGAAATGCCACCACATTTTTTCCTTAAATTTCAGCCCTTGATCGTCTTAGAAGGACGGATGAGATTTGTCCACCATTCTCACAGGAAGAGTAGTTCTCATGAGAGCAAGACCCTAAAGTCTACATACCTCATTGTCGGTGCCATGACCAAGCTGACCATATTGTGGCAGACCGGCAGTTCTAAAAACCATGAAACAACACGCAGATCAAAGAATAAGCGATGTTGGAGCAATTGAAAGTAAACATGAATTAAAATCAAATCCACAACCATACAATATCGAAGATCCTTCAATGGAGGTTAACCACACAGTAAAGTCAGCCCCACAAGAAGTTGTTTTGACATCAGATACAAGGCAACGTACAGGAGATTCCTCAAATTCTGCAATAGCCAACGGAAAGGGCAAGGACGTTATCGAACTGTAATACGATAAATGAAACGACAGAGTACTTCCTCAAAGAAGGCGAGAGATATCAATTTTCAAGCATAACATTCTAAAGTACTACTCGTTTTCTTTTACTCTTTTGTTTGTGCAGTGGGGGTGTTGTTGAATATACCAACCATTTTTAACAGATCCTGTCCCGAGCTGCCCATGTTTATTCCAACCGAAGGAGAAGGACTGCCCCTCGTTAGTTACAACTACAGTATGGCTCCTTCCAGATCCTGCTCTAATAATTTTATGCCTGAAAAAGAAAAAAAAAAATTAAGGGATCAAAACGGGGTCACAAGAACATTCTTAACAGAATGCCAGACCAACCAACTGAAAGTCTGAAAGAACATGACATTAAATATCCTACACATATCATGCAGAAGAAAAACTTAACAACTTGAGGATACATATAACATTCCGGGGATAAACCTATTAGAATTAGTTGACAACATTGTCCAAACAAACGAGATAAACCTCAAAGTTATGAATAACGCAAATCAAGTCCAAAGCACTTTCACATTACAGAATTCACTAGGCAAACGAGAAGTTACATTCAAATTAGAGCAAGCAATGAAAAAGATACAATCTTGTGACTTATGAGCATACCTAGAGAGCTCTGAAACAACCGTTGGTCTATCACGAGTAATTTTATCTCCATGACCAAGCTGTCCCTTCTGCATACACAAAAAAGTCCCCATCTTTATACACATTACCAGAAATCTACAGCATTAGGCATACAAGAAAATACATGCCTCGTTCCGACCCCATGTGTAGCAACGACCTTCAGTATCCAGTGCAACACAATGACAAGATGCTACATTTATAAAAAAAAAAAAAAAAAAAAACAATTAACCCCAAAGATACTTACAAAATTTACTGCAAAACCAGCATAGAAGCAAAGACCAATAACAAAACATCATAAGTAGCCTCAAATAAGCAATTTAGTTCCAATGTAACACAATGACAAGAAACAAGATGCTACATTTATAAAAATCAAACAATTAAACCCAAAAATACTTACAAATTTACTGCAAAACCAGCATAGAAGCAAAGACCAAGAACAAAACATCATTAGTAGCCTCAAAAAAGCAATTTAGTTCCAGTGCAACACAATCATAAGATGCTACATTTATAAAAACCAAACAATTAAACCTAAAGATACTGACTAATTTGCTGCAAAACCAACATAGAAGCAACCAAAAACAAAACATCATAAGCAGCCTCAAAAAAAAAAAACTAAAATTTATTAACTTTACCACAGCCGGCGGCGACAAAGCAAATATTGACGCCGACGAGAGGCCGGAGCCTCGTCGGCGAAATCAGGTTGAACTCCGGCGACACCTTGCGCCGGCCAATGCCGTCCCAGTTCGTGCACCCACAAAACAACAACTCGCCGCCCTTCACCGCCGCGCCCTCCTCCTGCTCCTCCACCTTCTTCTCCGCCATCTCCGGCCAACTCAACGGACCGAAAATTCAAAAAATCCAAAACCGAAAATAACAGATCCAAGGCGTATCAGCCCACTACTCCCAAAGAGCAGCCCGAAATCGGCGGAAAAAACGGCGGCAAGTCAACCAGTCGAATCGGCGGCGACGGAGTTTAGGATATATCGAGTTAGCAGTATCAGAAAAAACTACAAAAGAAACATTCGAAACCCTACAACACCACCAAATCTTTTTTATAATTATTCTTTATCTGCGAAGTGGGTTTTTAATAAATAGGAGAGAAAATTTAGAAAAAAGGATGTTTTGGGTTTTCCAAGAACGTGACTTTTATAAATACACTCCTCCTTGTACTCTACTATTACAAAGGTAAAGCTGAGGATAATACGAATGGTCCGAACGGAATGGCGACAGATATTTTTTGATTTCTTGCCCACTCCTCTCCAAACAAACATTTCTATTTCTATTTCTACTTCTAGCAGAAATCCCCATTTTTTTTTTCTTTCAGATCCTATAAATAATACACCACTGATCTCCTAAGTAGAAGAGATTTTTGATTTATCCAATCATAAAGATCCATTCTTGGGGTATAGCTTATCCTAATTCAACTTTAGATTACTCCAAATTTAATGTAATTATCAAAATCTTAAGATTATAATATAGAAAAACGATAAAGTTTATTCCTTTATTGCTGTTTCGGAAGTGCAAGACGTGGCATATTTATTGTTAAGCTAACTTGTATAGTTGTATATTGGTTTGAATATTTTAAAGATGGGTGATTTACTTTTGGAATGACGAATGCTTGGGGACCCTCGAATGGAATAAGGTTATTCTAGGCAACGGATTGTGTGGGAGTGGCATAGTAATGACTTTTGTAGTTAGTTGTTGGTGGTTATTTTTATTACGGAGTATTTTTTTTGTTGTATTTGAAAAGAAAATAACATATTATAAACTTAATAATAGGGAATGACGGAAGTAATTTTACCGTAGTTCGAAGAAAATAGAAAATAGAAAAATATTTTTTACATATTATATTAACTTCAGGAGAATGTATGTTGCAGAGAAATTAGATTTGTTGTAGTCAATGTCAGAATGCTTTTGTTGGCCTTTTGTTTTATTTGTAGGGTTTAAGGGTTCCCTCAAGCTTTTGTCCCCCTGGAAATTTTGGGGCAAATAAGGGAACCAATGCCTGAAATGACAAAAGTGCCACTCACTTGCTTTTTCTGCAAATTGGATATTATTGTACATTGGAGCCCAGCTTCACTCAAGCAAACCCAATTGGTAGATTTTTGTTTGGGTTTTTTGTGGGTCAATAAAGAAAATAATTTAATTGCCATCATTATTGAGGTGAACCATGATCCACACAGCTCCGTAAATCATACTATTAAATAATGTATATTTAATACATAAGTAATGTTCTTTTAATATACTCCGTATTAAAAATATACATTGTATTCATAAAAAAATATATTATTTGAGTACTAAAGTACATAATTTTGTATAATGTACATTCAATACACAAATAATGTATGCTTAGTATATTAAAAATGTACTTTTTGCCACCCCTTCACCCTAGACTTGCATTATCTGGGTCTAATAGTAATCGAATTTTCCCATAAATCAAAGTTATAATGAATTGGTCCAATTGACAAACAAACAATTCCTCATGAAATCAAATAGCAAACATGAAGAGTATATATAAGACACAAAACACGTACAAAAAAACCTCAGACAAAGAGTCAAAGACATGACAACCTGTGATATATTTTAAGTTCAAATCCCCTGTGTAGTCTAAGTATAGACAAGAAAGCCCTATGTGATATGATCAAATTTCGAGTTTAAATGAGAGCAATGAAACAAAACATCCCCCGAAAAACTCGCGCTGATGTAGGTAGGCGTCGCTTAAGTTGATGCGGTTCTAGATGTTGCCATCGACAACTGTGGGACTTGACCGGGCTGCTGGCGCTGCATCTGGGACATGTGATGCTGAAGAATCTCCTGGGGCACACAACTCGACGATAGTCTACACTCGTCGCTGAGCTCGCCTGTTGCAACCTTTAGACGTTGCACTTCTGCAGTTAGTGCCTCGTGCAGAGCTGCCAAATAGAAACGCAAGTTAAGCATTTCTCGAGGGTATGATACAATTGTATGTATATTGTATATACTACTCCGTGATCAATATGATGGAAGATAACAACTAAATCGTTAAAAGTACAGCTAGCATTTGAATGCAACTGTGCTATTCAAAGTGCTGATGTTTGGAAAGCCTAGTTAGCCGAAGGTGACGTGAAATGGTGGTCCAAATGAATATAGCACAGACAAGCAACTGTTAAAAACTAAGTCCGAGAAATATAAGTGCCCACTTGGCAGTTGGTCGAGATGACATGATTAGTTGAACTGTTAATGTCTTGCATTAAGCATGAAATTAAGTGTCAACAAACAGAATTAAGAAGACAAACTTCTCTGAGCAGGAAGGTTGGTGAGTGGGTAATCATCTAAACAACCCCTCTCGTTTCCTCCCTCTACCCGGCACCTAAAAGGGGAAAAAACAAAATAAATATAGAACTTCCTTTTTCAGTTTTAAGGCCAATGGGAAAACAAGGTCATTTCATTCTAGATTCTCTCTCCAATAGTCAAAGTACTAATAGATTTGGTACACAACTACTTTACTAGCCCCCCATGGAACAGTTGGGGGTGCACACGTGGCAAAGTTCTAAACTTCAACTTGACTAAACTATAAATATATAAATAAACTTAATGACTAATCAAAAGCACATCACAGTGAATCATTTGAGTAGCTTTGGTCAAAGACTTTTTTTTCAATAGAAGCAAACTGGCAAATATAAAGAAAATGGGGGAACAATAGGAGTTCTCAATTGTTTTAATAGCAGTCATCAAATTTTCTTTAGTTATTTTGTGGTTACTTATAATGTGGTTAGGTCTTTGTACATGGGCCTTTAAATTAATCAAATAAGAGTAAGCATAATTTAGTAATTTAATTATTCGAAACATTTTCATGTAAAAGATGTAAAGCTCATCGGAGAATGGAAGAAAGTAGAGTAGTTATGCTCAGATCAATTTTGTTTTGGATGGTAACAAGCTTAAATCAAATGATTTTAAAAAAGGAAAGTTCTTACTTTTAACTTTTAAGAGCTTTATACTTTATCCAAACATGCACTAATCAGAAGCATAGATGTGCTACATTTGGATTTCTGAAACACAGTAAACAGGATGCCAGTAATAACAGTGAACTTTAAAGTAAATCTGTTAATGCAACACATGCAAAGATGGTTGTAAAGGAAGGATTGAAGGAAATACCATCTCTGAGTTGTGCTTGTTGCTCCATAGCTTGAAGACGGAATTTCAATTCATGATTATGACTTGAAAGGTCATCAAGATCTTTCTGTAAACAGAAGCACAACAATCAATTACATACTCATCAAGTTCAATCCTCAAGGGAAGTTTAGAGTAATTCCACAAGCTTCCAAATCACCTGCATAATATTAACTTGGGCTGACAAAGTGGTTGCCTCTGACTGCAGAGTTTGAACCTTAAGCTCCAACTCTGATATGTAGCGCAACTTTCTCTCCTTAGAGCGGGCAGCTGATTGGCGATTAGCCAAAATCCTGCAACAAAAATAAATAAACAAATGACACAGATGTACTAAGTCAACAAATTCTTTACAGAATTATAGTTATTTGCACCACACCTTTTGACACGTTTAGGGTCAGATGTTGCAATCTCAGCAAGTCTTTCATCAGCCATAATCTTTTTCATTTCAGCTTCATTAAATTCAGCATTTCCAAAGTCGAAATTCAACTTGCTAGAGCTTTCATATCCTGAATTGCTAGGAGAAAGCTGCCCAACCTGATTTCCTAGAGAAGCAGGTAACTTTGGTGACTCATCACCAAAATTCAAATTTTCAAGTGCGCTATCCATTGAAAGACTCCTGAAGTGTCTAGCAGTTGGAGCAATATCTCCAGTAGCGCATCTTTTGACTCCTTCTCTTGAACCTGTTATATGGATTTGGGCACCTTTTCCTTTAGAGACACTTTCTACTTCATTACCACTATCACCACCACTCATCTTGGTGCCACTGACCATGCTGTCCTTGTCTTTATCATCAGTCCCAGAAGAGTTGAATGTTTCCATACTATCCAAATTCATGTATGAAGAGAATAACTCATCAATAACCTCTCCCTCTGATTTCCTATCACTACTCACATCAATTTCCCGTTTCTGCAAACAGATGGGCTTTTCCCTTCCCAAAAAATCTCCGCTATATTCCGATTTGCCAAACACCCCATGACCGCTTATGGGCATTAATTGAGGAGAAGATTGAATCATAGCAGAGAATCCCATCGGAACATCACTGTTAGCGCGACGATGTCCTTTGCGAGGTGGTAGACTGTCACTACCTCGGAAAACATTCTCTTTCACGACAGAAGCAATAGGTGCACCTCTCGAATTCACATCTACTTCATCCATTTGTACATCCTTCATGCCAGAGTTTGCCGGTGGCATTGATGACTCACCATGAGGAAAAGGGCTTAGCGGCGGCAAGCAATTGTTTGCAAAAAAGTGCGGCTGAGATAATGACCTAGCATGAGAAGCTCCAAAACCAAAATTCTGCCCAATGGGCGGCTTAGAATTTGACTGAGCCATAACAATCAGCCTAGATGGTGATGAGTAATCACAAGTCACAAGTCACAACCAAACTAATCTTAATCTGGACTTGCAGTAATTTACACCTTAAATTCCCAAAAAAAAACACAATAAAGATTCCAACTTTCACCTTAACTGAACAAGAGAATCACAGGATTGAAACCAAAACTAAATGAGCATGCCTCTTTAACGATGTTCTCAGCCAGACAAGCGAAGATTTTCAGCTCACAAAACCTCACCAGCTTCCATCAGACAAAATCATACGCCTCTACACCAGCCAGAAAAGTCAAAACTTCCTGAAACACAAAAACCCCTAAACAAAAAAGCAGCTCAAAACCCAATCAAGTCAAATCAATCTAGGTCTACAATCCTAGGAAAACAAGAGAATATAACAACACACCAAGCAAACAAGACAAAGCAAAAGAACATACTAGAAGCAAAGAGAACTTTCGCGAAGAAATGTACCAGTAAATTGCTGCCCGAATCGCTTTAACTCACTCGCAGGCAATGTCGACAACGTGCCGAGCTGTTCTGCGATTGCGCGAGAGCGAAATGAAGCTTAAAGCGGAGAGAATAAAACGGGAAAAAAAAAAATTCTCGATATTTTTCCCGCTTAATACGGCGGTGATTGCGGTTAAAAATACAAGTCGTAAGAGCAGAGATGAAGCATTGAAAAGAAGACAAAAACTTTGTATTTTGCATAAAAAATGACGGTAAGGTTTATCTCTCTCTCTCTCTCTCTCTCTCTTCTTTGAAAGTGTCGCTATCTCTGGCAGAGGTGCCGGCACGAAGTAACCGCGTTAGGACAAAATCCGAAATTCGGGTGAAGGCGATGGAGACCGGACCGATTGGGAAGTCCGAGTGAATTGAATTTCATTTCATTTGCATTTTGTCTGCATCTCAATCTCAAATATCTGAATTCGGGTCACATGTTTCTTGCCAGGCCCATTAGGTTAGGTCCAATTCCTCGTCTTCTTCCTTGCAGTGCAGTTGGTAGAATATTGACTCTGCACTCTCATTCCCATTCACCCATTTATATATTTTGTTTATGAATAATCAGTGATTGGAGGAGTGGGAAAGAGTTGGATTAAAGTCTTCATTCAAACTTGAAGTGTTTAGATCGCGACGACGTGTGGCGTTCGCTGTCTGCGACGTAGCGAGAAGTCGTAACAAGAGAACATGTTTATTCAATCTTCTCGCCGAGCTGCATCCCTCCTCCCCAGGAGAGGGATTGCCTCGGGCGATTAACGAACTCCCGGCGCGAAACGCGAAGAAATATTGTCCCAATGTAGTAACTCATTGATTGCTTCAAATAGGAAACTTTGATAACCACATATTTCGGTTTTCTGAATAACTACTTTTTAATTGTTATTGCATTCTAAGTCCACTTAACAAGCATATGAAGAATTCAAACGATATTTAATTCTGAAAAATTGAATGAGTCATAACTTTTTTTTTTTGTAATTCGAATTAGTCAAAACTTATTTTAGAATAAAACGAAAGAAATCATAGACATTGAAAACTTATAACACTTGTGAAAAGTTGAATTTCATATTGCGGAGCCTTCAAAACTTGCAAACTAAGTGTTAGATTCTCCATTTTTATGCTATCTAGTTCACGGACATGTTTGTTAAAAAAAAAAAAAAAGAAAAAAGAAGTTAACGAACATGTTTGTGTTTAGATGAAAATGCTCAATGACGCGCATAAACTCCTTGATTGCCTCAAACGTGTGGACATGTTTGTTAGAAAAAAAAAAAAAAAAAAGAAGTTCACGAACATGTTTGTGTTTAGATGAAAATGCTCAATGACGCGCATAAACTCCTTGATTGCCTCAAACGTGTGGAAGTTAGGGTTTCTATGTTCACCGCTTGCAATCCTATGTGGTTACCACGTCTTACAATCTTTTGAGTAGATGTTTTATATTCGTTCTCACGTTCTACACATATTGCCACTTTTACAAGTATTTGAAAAGTTCAAGAGTATTCAATTATAGAATTCAAATTAGTCAAAACTTATTTTGAAATTTGAATCAACCAGAACTTAATGTGACTATCGAATATCGGGTTGTGTTAAAAAACAAACAAACAAACAAACAAACAAACAAACTTTAACAACAATATGGGGTGTTTAGTACGATGAAATTGTAATTCCATTCCTACTAAACTCCATAAAATTACAATTCCATGGTTTGGTTGAAGAGAATTACAATTCTACTTTTTGAAATTGTAATTCCATGGTAAATGACTATTTTATCCTTCTTATTATTATAATATTATTATTACATAATAAATGTATTTTAGTCTTCATTCACTTTTTTCCTTTCAACTCTCAATCAAAATATTCATGTATATCAAACAATATAATTTAAATTCTCACTTTATTATTTTCCAACCGAATTACAATTATTTTCTTCCGTAATTCCCTCATCCCAAGCATCAATTGGACTTTGAGAGTATAAATGGGCAAATGGCCACCAAATTAAACAATGGTCACATGTATAAGTTGAGAAATCTGCAAAAAGTGATTATAAAGGGGATGTGAACTTCCCAATTTTGCTATACAATATAGTACAAGAGACATGTGAACACCATAGTCCATATAGATACTGGCCAAATTATATATTATTATAAAATAAGCCTCAAGAATCTACTGCAATTTGGGGGTGGGGGTGCTTTACACTGAACTGGAATACAGAAAATAACAGGGAAATGTCAAGAAAAACATGAACAACAGGGCTAAACAACCAATATTACACTGAACTGGAATCTAAGGTAAATGCATTAAGGTATTCAAAGTACAGAGGTGCTTTACAGTTATCTCCGGTTACTCGGGCAGAGGCTTCGAGTCTTGAAATCAACATATCTCGGGGTTTTAGACAATGCAGAATGAGAGGTGATCAGGAAGAATCTAAAAGTTTGGTTGGTGATGATGAATGGTAGTCAAAGAGGTACCTGTTCTTTGGCGTTTTATCGAATGCAACTTAGCAACTTACCCCCCAACACCGTAGTTTAACTGGAACGAACAAAGGAAACATATGTTGAGCATACATATAATATAAACATAAATGTGCAGTCCAACTATTAGAAACATATACCTTAAGATGTAATGTGCTGGTTGAAGATGCTCGGAGTTTTATTTGATGGTGATGTATCGATTTGTTCCATGTTTTGCCCAGTGTTCCTTAAGATCGACTGGATTTGATAGATCGTGGCCCTCTGCAGCGAGCCTGCTAAGTAGCTTGTTAAATGCGCCCCCGCTCATTTTTCTACCACCAATGCGGGCATGTCGCTTGTTAGGAATAGCGGGTAGAGGATACATTGACAAATTGGTTGTACAGCACGAGGATTGCCACCCGCCGTTTCCCCATTTGTAGCAGGGTCGTAGAACGCCAGTGCACGAACAAACCGGGACTGGCATAGTTGATTCGTCGAAAGAAACTTGGTTCAACCCTAGGTCCTGATCCTTCCAATCTGGCCTCGACATGCCTAATTGTCTGTTTAGGTCATCACTAGCCCCGCCAATTTCTTGTGTACCCTTCCATTCCTGCAACTTGTTTAGGTCATCAGCTTCTTTCTTAGCTTTCTTTGACGGTTTTGAAGTCTTTTTAGGCGTTGCTGGCTTAGGTTCTTTAGCTCGTTTATTCCTCCGGGGCTTAGCAGGCTCGGGATCAGCTGGAGACGTGGGTATGGCATCACTTAAGTGCATATCCCTCGGGCTGTACGCAGTTTTCCCGAGATGTGGCTGATGATGAACGTGCTGTTGGGGATGCTGAATGTGTTTCACTCCACGGGTAATATGGCAACTTTGGGCCGATGGAGACATACTGCCAGTATTCATCGAGTTTTCGCGATACTGAAGAGTGGCTATAGCGTTGTCCCGTTCCATTATGGCATTGTTTCGTTCAGCAATCGCTGAATCTCGCTGTAGGATAGCCATGTCCCGCTCGTTCAAGGCAGCCTTTTTTTCAGAAAGGGCTAAGTTCCTTTCTTGAATGGCGGCGTCTCTTTCAGCCATGATCGCCATTATCTGCTTCATTGATGGCTGATGCTGCATCAACCACTGGAAAAAAAAAAAAAAAAGGAAATTTGGAAATTACCCAAAGTGCAATAAGAGTTTGAAATGACGAACTTCATTTCATCCTACGATCCACATTTAAGACGAAAAATTGATGGCATGGCCAAACTTAAGGTGCGTTTTCAAGAAAGAACACTCGACTCTTCCCGGTTTTTGTCATTCGTAAATTCATAATTACCTGACCATGTGGCGGTGGTTTGTACCTTCCGTTTTCTCGAGGCCCACCGTCATCCATCTAGGTCCACTTCGAATAACCCCCTATGTTGGTTCCAATTCTCAATCAACCGTTGCAACTAATACTCAACCAAGGACCTAACGGCTGCCCATAGTCAGAGCCCTATAACCAATTTATAAAAGCGTACTCAATAGAATTACAAAACATACTTTTCTAGAGTAGATTGTGTTCCTCAACACGGTTCTTATCAACAAAGGACAGAAGAGAAGCAAAGGGAAAAAAGCTTTATTATGAAAAACAGTTTTACTAAAGCAACAAAGGAAGCTTTTAGTACACCGAGCTCAAAACAGAAAACGGTTAATGCAAAAAGTCACTTGGTATGCTGACTTGACACGTCAGCTTCTACGTTTGACAATTTTTCCTTTTTAGACTAAAGATAGGACCGACAAAACCGAGCAGAGATATCTCAGCAATCGAAGTCCATTTCAGTGATTTTCTTGCCAAAATAGGCGGAAAACGGGGTCAAAAGTACACAAAACATAACATCCAGCAGAATGAAATCAAGAACTTCAAGAAGCAAAACGTGCTTATAAGTGCAACCAAACCACAAGCCCGGCAAGACTGAACTTACCAACTGCTCTAACCCACACGCATTCGATGCTGCATCACTTCGGGCCTGATAAAACCATCCAACATCATTGACCCAAATAGTGTGAGGAAACACGAAATCATAGCAGACGCACTATATAGAGAAGCCAGAGATGCAGATACAAGCAGGCACTGTATGCTATCGTGTACAAAAAGTTGGGCCTCGTGAAACATTAAAACTTCAATTTACTGTAGAATTTATAGCAAACAAGCATGCACAAGTTGATTAGTTAGTTACGTCCTCCCGACACAAAATGCCATACACTGTTTTAGCCAAAGGCTGCAAGAATCAAATACAGAAATACTTTTATAAAATATTATTAGAAGGAAAAAGAATCAAACACGCAAATTCCATAGATCATTTATGGGAACTATGTATCACATTATAGTGACACATCGAAGCATAAACACAGGTTCTTAGCACACATATCATCAGAAGTATGGGCATCATCTTGACACACGCACACACACACACACACACATAATACGTCAATAACAAAATATAAAACAGAACAAGCCAGACTTTGAAATGCTCACCAGTCATAAACGACAAGACTAAATTATCTAGGATGGCAATTAGAAATTTAGCAGGAGGCAATACTGATTTCAATAGTCCACTGAAAGTAATATTTTAACTTTTTGTAGCCATGGAAGCAGGTGCAAACAATTTTTTGTGCTGCAAATTTTCGAGATATACTAATTGATGACACAGCATCTGGACGTTAACCAGACAAGTCATCAATTGACGGCACTCTGCAATATTAATCAAAACAAGCACGTGGCAGTTAATTCATAGAAATCATACTCAAGTATGTATATAAACGGTCAAAAACTTAATGAGCAACCATTGTAGCCACACCCTCTCATTGGATATGAAAAACCCTTGTCGAAATATGCATCTTTTGGTTTAGAAGAATCACTGTTGTGGAACTGATACAAAAATGGGGCATAGTCTATACTCTCAACATAACAACACACCAATGCAAAAACTAAAAACACTTCAAATTGAGCATAAATTAACTACCCCAAGTTCAGCTAGGGGTGGACCATATTTACCTTCTAAATGACCACCAAGCCATTGAAGGGAACAAGAGAAACACTAAGCTCAATCATGAAAACTGATCCATCAGATATTCATTCAGCACAAAGATCCTCACCACACCAGCAGGATTATACTAAAGCAGCAGTTTTTCAAATAATGAATGGGTTAGCAACAAAACTCATATTCATAAAAACCAAAACCAATCTGAAAATTACCCAAAATAGCAAGTTTGGATATAATGGGCATCTCAGATCAAACTCTAAAAAACAGTCAATTCAATACCCAGAACTTGAAATCCAGATCATCAACAAACACCTCCACTGAAATTCACATATCAGAACCCAAATAGCAGATATAAGGAGCCCAGCACTCAATAGAGCTGAACATCATGCAGAAAACACACCACAAGAGAAGCTAAAGAAAACCCAAAAAAGTCCCCCCCAAGTATGAGATGATTAAACTTCAAGTTCAACTCAAATTCAGCTAAAAATCATTTCCAGAAGTCCAAAAACTTGAAAAAGAATGAGAGCAAGCTAACAAATTAAGCACCCATTAAAGCTTACAAGATTCACAGAGAGCTTACAGAGAAGAAAGATAGGTAGAGACAGAGACAAAGGAGGGTGAAAACCCTAAATCCAAGGAGAAGAAATAGCTCTGATGCAAGAAAGAAGGGAATAGTAGTTGAAAGAGCATAGAGGAAGGCACACTCACTCACAAGTCACACTCTTTTTTTTTCTTTCTTGTTTTTGAGAGTTTTTATTTCACCTGTCACCACCACTACACCCACACCAACACCACCACCTTTGGCCTTTTTTATTTTTTATTTTTTATTTTTATCGAAACCACAATTATAAATGACTAACTATTGAAACAACAAACGTAATCTAACTATTAAATTACTCCATGTAATTTTTACTAAGCTTCTTTCTTCCAAAAGGTTAAATCTCCAACTCCAATAACTCCTCACATTTCGACCTCTGACAGAATATTTAAGAGGATATAAATCATGGTAACTCAGCTAAACACAGAGGCTAACATTTGTTAGAGATTACTCTCACACTATCACTGGTGAGACTCGATTCCTTATTTTGCCTGATTTTGAGTAATAGTTGGAGACTAGTTTAATAAATATTTTGGGTTTTGAAAAGGATTAGAAAAGGTAACATAGTCAAGTAAGTTTGGGGTTAGACTCTTTTTTTTTTTTTTTGAAAATCGGGTTAGACTCTTTTAGTTTAGAGTAAAAGGGGAAGAAGTTTTATTGAGATTCTTTTGTTTGGAGGTAAGACATTAGACATGCCTTTTATGTAGTCCTTTTCACCTGACTTTGTAATGTTTCTGTTTTTTAAAATTTGCAGTGGTCTGGTCTGAAAAGCGAGGACGAACCAACGGCCAGTTTTTATTAGACTTTTTCACTTTTTCAATGTAGAAAAACTTCATTTTTTTTTGACTTTGAAGCTTTTGTAACCCATCCTTGACCGCAAATATTTTGCATTCAATATAGTTTTTGATTTAATGAAAATTCGCAGCTACTATTTAAATGTGTGTTCTGAGTTAAACTCTTATAATTCTAATTGCTCAAAGATCACACAGAAGTAAACCAACATAGGTTAACCGAAAAAGGTTAGAATCAAATTTAAAATATTGCAATTATCAAACAAACAACATGACAAACTCGACTAAGATTGCCCCGCATACATTCAGTATAGTTTTAACTGACACAAACATATATACTATACATGCATTGAGTATTATTGGAAATTATGATAATATCTGATAATCATATATGATTACATTGGACACCATCAGTATCATAGAAATTCTCTAATCAATCTTTAACAATGAATAAATAATCATTACGGAGTACTATTTTGTGAACCTTGACATTTTCAAGAAAATGAGGTAAACAAAATGTGGCTGATGCTCAATCTATTCTACATGGATTTTAATATAGATAAACATATAGTATACAATACAACTCAAAATCCTTGGAAGCACCAAAGAGAGTGTAAATAAGCTCTAAGCACTAAATAAATATATGGATAATCATAATAATGAAAAGATTACATTGAGAATTACACAAAGGGGATGCTCAATAATCTGAGCAAATATCATCCAATCAATCTATGGTTGGATGTGCTTCTTTAACCAGCAAAATTTTGGGGTGAAATTGAGCATCTGATTCTGGGAATCACGCCTTCAAAAGGGAACTGATAGGGTTGCATAAAGGAATACAAAACCACCTAACTTGTATGTGCTTTGCTCTCTAGGCTTGACTTGCTCATAACAAATACTCCAGCGACGATAAGTGCAGCACCAGCAAACCACTATAAAAGGCAAGATTGTGACGAGACAAGCTAGTTAGCGAATTTGATAATGTCATGAACCAGGTTCAATGTCATTATTTTGCATTGCACCAAAGCAATCCAAGTTTTCAATTGAACCTGAAGAAATAAATCAAGACAGGAGATATAACTTCAACTCTCACAGAGTAGACAATACGAAGAATAGTCAGAGGTTGTAACAGTCAAATACCAGTAAATGAGAACTTGTCAAAACTTTAGATAGTAGGTGATTCAAAGAAACAGTCAAATACTAGATAGTGGTCAAAAACTCTTGATTAAAGTAACACTGCATAGTGGATGATTAAAAGAAATAGTCAAATTCTAGCCAATGAGAACTTGGCAAAGCCTTAGATGACCTGTAGTGGTAAAGGTTCCTTGAAAAGCAAAAATCCAGCCAAGCCGGAGGAAAGGAAATTGGTTGCAAAGTTCATTACAGTAGCTTGTAGAGACGAGAGAGCTTTTAGGCTATTAACATAGCAACCCCACATTATCACGTTGCAAAGTACAACCATGCCATATTTAAGAACCTGTCAAAAGAAATTGCAAGAATTAATAACACCAGTAATTCAGAGAAAGGCAATATGGCAATGAATCAAGGAGTTAATCCAAATATATTACAGCAGTTGAAGTTTAGATCATGTAGATACATATTTCAAAATTTCAGTAGTAGCAACTTCTAGTCTAATATACAATGATGACTTAAGAATTGAACTTTTAAGAGAGCTAACCCCCTTCATTTTCGGAGAATGGTAAAGATCAGTCCTTGGTTGGGGAGAGGGGACAGTTTCCATAACATCTTTGTCAACAATTCATTTTTGTTATCTGTACTTGATTGTTGTATCCTTCATCAAGTGAACTAGCCATTACTTTGAAACCCCACCATTCATCCCTCACTTTTTCCCCCACAATACTAAATACTTCCCACCAGCCAACTGCATTCTCCACATACATTAATCTCAGCTCACAACTCATCTATCTAAGAATAAGTCTTGTGTGAGACTGTCTCACCAAAGGTATAATACTTTTTATGAGTGCATAAAAAAGTAGTACATTTTAATTAAAAAATAAAACACCTCTCACATGACACACAAGACTTACTCTATATCTAACTGGGATTCATGCTTTGACAATATCTTACCTTAATCCAAAACTAATCCTATTGCAACTTATGCTCCAGCTTAGCATTTCATTTCCTATCATTCTCAATCCAAGGCAATAACAATACAAGCTAGAGAGTATTAAATCAAATAATAGTTCATTGAGAACAGAGAATCAGAATTGATAATTGAGCAATCCAAGCAACAAATGCTAAAAGAAAATCAAATTTTCCTACTGGTATATCCAGATGATACTTGAATGAATGAGTTTCGCAGTGCAGCAATAGGTAATGAATCAGAAATACATTTGAAAGCAATTAACCACACCGTAATTAAAAAAAATAGTTCAAAATTAAGCTTAATTGGACAGTAAAAAATCACCTGGGAGGAGAAGAACTTGGCTGCAACGGCGGCAAGAGCGGCGCTGATTCCGGCGCCGATCGCCGACGCATAGCCTTTCTTACTGTCCATTGGACGACGAAGCCATTAGCGATCTGAATAAATCAGAAATGATTATGGGTAGTTGGGAGAGCATATTCTAAGGCCCAATTTCCTCATAAAAGGCCCATGGACCAAGGCCCATGACCCGGGCCCATGACCGGCAACGAGAGGGCGGTTACGTAAAAGTCGGCGGAGTTTCAAACACGTCAAACTTTCCAAAGGCCAACACAGAGACAAAAGAAACACAAACGACCCTCGATCCTCGCGAGACTAATCCAGACAATCGCAGCCGTTCATTTCAAAATTTCAACCAATCAGAAACTAGCACGCGGATCATGACTTTTCAAAATCGGCCCACTTTCTCTATCTAAGAAGCCGTTGATGGTTGCCTCGCTCTCTCTATATAAATTCACAACTCTTTATTCATTTTACCGTTTCGCTTTCCGTGAGTTCCAATCGAAAATCCTGTTGAGGTTAGTGTTCTCTCTTCTCTCTTTTTCTTTTTACGTTTTTTGTTTGTTTGTCCGAATTTGAATGTTTAATCTCTGTCACGTTTAAATTCTGGATCGGTGCTCTCCGATTTTTATCTAATTTTCGTGTTAATCTCTCAGATTCTTGTTGTTGCGTTTGATTTTTGCTTGATAATCGGAGGAAATGGCTCGTACTAAGCAAACTGCCCGTAAGTCTACCGGTGGAAAGGCTCCCAGGAAGCAGCTCGCTACGAAGGTATGTGTTCGCCTGAGAAACGGATTTTTTTTTTTTGAATCTGACAACAGTTTTAAGCAATCGTAGATCTATTATTATCTGTAGGTTTTTATACTTGAAATTTAGGGTTTAAATTTGATTAGATAAATCCTGATTTCTAAAGCGCTGTAGGCGGGGAATGTATATGTTGTAGGGCTTGATTTTCATTTATAGAGCGCATGAAGTGTTTAGGGTTTCTCATATAAAATATTAGGGTTTAATTTTAAAATTTCCTTCAATTTTATTTTTAAATTATTCGTTTTATTTATTTTAGGAGTATTTTTTAATAAATTATTTGTGTAAGTTAGCATTGGTTTGAATTGGTGATTCTGTTGTACGTTAATTTTTTGTGTTCTGATGTGCATAATGGTTTTGTTTTGTCTAGGCTGCCAGGAAATCAGCCCCTACCACCGGTGGAGTGAAGAAGCCCCATCGTTATCGTCCAGGAACTGTTGCTCTCCGGTAAGTGCTCTTCTATTTATGCAATCTTGTCTGCATGTTGTTTCCCTGTTTGGAGTTGGTTGGATTGATCTAATTTGAGATTACTTAATTGTTGGAAACAGTGAAATCCGCAAGTATCAGAAGAGCACTGAGCTCCTTATCCGCAAGCTTCCCTTCCAGAGGCTTGTCCGTGAGATTGCCCAGGACTTCAAGGTAATATACATTCAGTCATTCTAACAATCATCTGTGTTGCTATAAACGAAGAAATGGGTTATGATTGTGTATGATGCTAGAGTTGTAACATTAGCCCTGATAATCTCATGCTATCACGTTATGATTATTACAATTATAACAATCAATTGGCGTGCTTCTAACTAATGATATGAGATATAATAGTGGTACTGGATTTGTGTAACACTAGCATGGTATTATCTCATGTTGATTGTAGGATCATGACAAGCATCTTGCTTGCTCTAACTATTGAAATGAACTAGGATTGTGTTGTTGGAATAACATTAGCCCTGGATTATTACACTGTTATACAATTGTAACAAGCTGCTGGATTGCTCTAACTAAGGAAATGAGCTAGGATTGTGTTGTTGGAATAACATTAGCCCTGGATTATCACCCTATCATACAATCTTAACAAGCATCTGGATTGTTTGCTCTAACTAATGAAATGAGCTAGGATTGTGATGATGGATTAACATTAGCCTTTGATTGTCTCTTACGATTGTTACATTGCTTGATTATGGTATTGAACAACATGATGCTGAATTGATTTGTTAACTTGTGATGGACAGACTGATCTGAGGTTCCAAAGTCATGCTGTGCTCGCGCTCCAGGAGGCTGCAGAAGCATACCTAGTTGGTCTGTTTGAGGACACCAACCTGTGCGCCATCCATGCCAAGAGGGTTACCATCATGCCGAAGGACATTCAGCTGGCTAGGCGCATTAGAGGGGAGCGCGCTTAAACCTGCAACAACTATTGGGGACTGATCTCATTACTAATAGGATTGTGCAGTAGACATAACCTTTTGCTTTGCTCTCTCAATGCCTAGTTGATTGTGATAAAAAAAAGATTTTAAGACAGTAATTGTTTCTTGTTTTGTAATATTGTTGTGGTCAGATTTGCCATAATGATGAATATACTGTTTGGATTTTAATTTATTGTTGGCTCTGCTTATTGAAGTTTTATCTTAAATATGTCTAAATTTATGAACTTATCATTGTATTTGATAATTTGAACCCAAAGCCTTGTGGGTTGAGTGGGTATTGTAGGATGTATATAAGAGCAGAATTTAGAGTGAAAAATTTGGGCCACGAGGCATAACACATCCAACATTTGGGTTTTCTATTTAGGCCCATTTTAAATTAATTAGGCCTGATTAATAAAGCAGCCCATGTATCCCCAAATCTAACCCCATTAGCAACCAAAGAAGCTCATGACTTTTGTCACCTCCATAGTCCCATCGTTATTCGATATTCGATCGACTAGGATTATGTGGATCATAAATAAAGTATATTTTTAATATACTAAGAGTATATTATGTGTGTTAAATTATTCGAGTATTGAAAATATATTATTTTATATATTATTAAATATTATAATCTGTTTAGCGTCTTGTGTTTAGATGAAATGCACTGACTCTCCTATGTGAGAGGTTATAGATAAACAAATACTACAATGTAATAGAATTGGTAATACTAAAAAAAATTTACATAGCTGCATAGATAGAAAAATTTTTCCCCATTGTCAACACTTAACCTAATTACTTCACGTGACCTTCATAATTTCATATACTTAATCAATCACTTGTTAATGGAATGACAAGTGTGACATGATTCTCGTATTTAAATGGTCACAAATTTTATTTTTGTAAATACGTTTTTATTTAGTTCGTCATACATTGATCCTCTACGGTTTATGAATTATTATTCAAAAACAGAGTTTAATTATAGCAAACTCTTGGTGATTGAATTTGTCTTAGTTATGTCCAATAGATGGCTGATTCATTTGAAACCGATCTCAAAACTTTCTATAAGAATAATAAGTACTCTCTCTATCCTATTTTACCTGTCCTATTTACTATTTATTGGTTAAATTAACTCTTTCTTCATTGCTTATTTTCTTTAGTAATTTTTTATGATTTTTAAATTTAATTTTTGTGTTTAATAGTACTTTTAATGTATCTTCTAAAAAAAATAGTACTTTTAATGTAGTTTCTAAATATATAAATTATATATATTAATGTTAAACTTAATATTATGAAAAATTAGATTAAAAATAACTTCAGTAAGGTCTCGTTTAACGAACTAGACAACCAAAATGAGAAGGAGGTAGTAATAACTAAAGTATATTTAAAAATAGAAGTAATAAAGAATGAAAAGAAGAAAATGAATTGAAGCAACACAAAATCTTGTCCTTCGACAGCTCCTGGTACGGGATTCGCACGGCGTGGCAACCAGTAGAAGGCGCTAATCTTTGGGATCCTTAGATCCCTCCCTACTACCAAAAAAAAAAAAAAAAACACAAAATCTTGTCGTGTGCAATTAATTGAAGGAAAAGAGGTTAGTTTGTTCATTATTATACTATAGGAGAGAGAAATCAGTCATAATTACAGAAGGGACCTATGTTACATGTCTTCCATTATTACAGATTAGACACCTCACAAGCTGTCCCCAAACACACAAGCAATTAAGAGTTTTATTACTTTTTTTTTTTTTTTTAAATTCACGTGTCGTTCTCGTTCGTTTAATGGTCCAGGTCCACCCAAGAAGAATCATGACTTGTGGGAATCAATCCCGAGTTCTTCTAAAATTCTTCCCCACGAAGAGAGCTCACTTACCACTTGAGTTACCCATTGGGTTTAGGAGTTCTATTACATATACTTCTAAATCTGATCTTAATCTCTAAAATTTACTTCATGATGTGATAGACACTGATAGGTTATTTTTTTTTTTCATGTGGGCTTCTATAATAACATCTACACAAAAAAAAAAAAATTTAAGTGTGAGAATAAAAGTTAGAGTAGAGAAATGGAGTACATATAGTATTTTCCAACAATTAAACCTCAATAATTGTTACAAGTATGCCAAAAGATCGAGTGAAACATAATTCTTTATTAGAAAGTCATGATTTTGATTCTTTTACGGTTGAGTGTGTTATATAAAGTTTTTTAGTACATTTTATATTTCTTGTGTTATTTGCGAATTAATACGTATTATACATGAGCGAATTTTATCTAATACACACAATTAAAAATAGATTATGAGATTTTCTCATGACCCTAAAAATGATTCCCAACACTATAGTTGCCACCTTCCATATCCAATCATCACGTGAAAGCAATGCCATGCCCACTAGCTGCTTTCTTAGTTGTCATCTGCGACAAAGTATAATTGTAAAAATAATGAAGGAAATTTCTTGGTGCCCACACTGTCCCTCTGCAATCCCTAAACCCAAACAACATAACAAGAAATTTGTTTGGAGTTGATGGAGCAAATGTACCACTTGGCTGATCTCCACCCTTTCGCTAACTTGGGAGTCTTAAGGGACCAAACTTTAGTCTGAGGTTCCAAGATATTGCTGGTGGGGGTTGAATCACGCACCTTACACTGGTGTGGTGACTTTAAGTAAGATAATTTATCACTTGAGTTAGTCTTACGAGACGGTTGATCTCCACCCTTTCACTAACTTGGGAGTCCAAAGGACCAAACTCTCTGGTCTGAGACTCCGAGATATTGTTGGTGGGGGTTGAACCCTCACCTTACACATGTGTGGTGACTTTAAGTTAGATGGTTTATCACTTGGGTTAGTCATGCAGGATGGCTGATCTCCACCCTTTCGCCAACTTGAGAGTCCAAGGGACCAAACTCTGGTCTGAGGCTTCAAGATGATATTGTTGGTGGCCAGGGGTTGAACCCCCACTTTACACTGGTGTGATGACTTTAAGTCAGACGGTTTATCACTTGAGCTAGCTCTGCGGGATAGGTGTCAACCACTATTTAATGGTTTACAAAACATGCAAAATAGGTAAATTGCATTAGCTACGAAGGCCCTTTGCAATAGACTCGATTGAGAGGGTGTTGAAAAAAGAATTGAATTTTATTGCTTTATAGTAAGACAATTATGCTCTAATCACTTGACCGTTGCAAGAACTTTTTATTAGGGAGTCAGATAGTGAAGAATATGATGATTTGTTAATGGGAATTCGAACAACCGAATAAGACTTGGCTAAATTTCTCATTTGTCTTATTAGGATGGTCGCTAGGTCATTGAACTTCTTTCTTTTAGGTTTGTCAGCCTCCAAAGCATAGCTCAACCGATTAACCAATCAAAGAAGTATTAATAAGTCTACTTTATTATTGATAGTTTTAATGTGTATGGTTCAATTCTAAATACAAACACTTTGGGTATATATAAATCGTTAAGACATATCGACATACAATTTACTTCCTTCACCCGTGCAGGGTCGACCGAAATGCAATCCTAAGTTTTAGTTAAAGTGTCACGTCTCAATTAGCTTGCTATTAGTTGCTTAATATGCATACTCCGATCCATATGCGTTGTACCAAAACATTCTAACATTTAATGAGAAATGGACAGTGGGAAAGAAATCTGCATAAGACAATATTCTACTCTCATCTCCACATGCACTTCACTTCCTATCCAAACTCTGTAATCTTATTTAAACAAAATCAAACTCTTCCAAATCAGGTTGTTGTTGTTATTATTATTATTATTATTATTATTATTATTTGGGTAACAAATAATCTGCAACTACTATCCAAAAGTTTACACTTGATAAACTTGTTCATGTGTAAGAGCAAGCGAGCTCAACAATTTTTACAAAACATTGTATTCTTTTGTCAACAAGGAGAGCGGGGGAGAAATCTGGCAAAAAAAAAAAAATTGATATTGAGCGGACTTTGGTGCACGCGTTGTGCACGCACCAATATTTTTTTCGCGGGGCCCACAATCAGAAAGCATTTCCATAAGGGCATTCCCAATTGTGGTTTTTGAAAAGGCCAAGCTTATGTGGAGAGAGGGTGAGGAGAGAGAAGATTTGGGTACACACTGCAATGACTTGATTTTTGGTAGTGAAGTGAGTCTCACCACAGCGCAACAAAAGCGTCATTTGTGGCTTGTGAGGTGCAACACAGTGCCCAGGCCAGCTGGGCGCTTTAATCTAAAGATTTTTTATTTTTTTTTTCCCTTTCCTCCTATATTTTCTTTCTTAGTCACACCTGCAAAAACTCTTCAAAAACTACAATGGGAGATGCTCTAAATTCTTTTTTTTTTTTTCCTCTCCTACCATCTCTTCCATCTACCTCACCCAAATAATCCACAAAAACCCCCTTTGACTATTGTTGATGCTCTGATCTAATAGTCGTAAACAACACAAGAAAGATAAATTGCATTAAGAAAATTTTGTGCAACAAACTCAACTGAGAAAATATTAACAAGATCGAATTAAACACGTGACCTTCAAATACGAGAATCATATTCTACTTATTCCGTCAATTCCTTCAGAAATTATTATTATTATTAGGGTTTAGTGATATTACAGTTAATGTGAAAGGCAGAAGAGGTGTACATCAAGAATAAAATTATTGCAGACTCCAAGTATATGCTGACAATTGAAGCCCGTGATCTATCTCTTTAGCTTCCAATTTCACGGTCTCCATCACACGTGAACTCACCGATCTGCCCTCCTATAATTTACTCTGCTCTGCATTTTTCTTGTTTTATTATTATTATTATTATTATTATTATTATTATTATTAATTATTATTTTATTCTCCATTACTGCCATTTCCCATTCTTCACAAGCAGTTTTCCAGCCACGCATACATCATATCCGTAATAACAACATCAAGCTGGCAATTCATGAAACTGACACTATTATTTCCGCAAATTATATCGTGGACAGTGGTCCACAATGCATTGTGGACCGCGGTCTCAAAACGACGTCGTTTTTATTAATGAAACAGACGGATGAATTCGCGTCTCTCACTTTCTTTTCATATATACTGCACTTTCTTTTCAACACAACTGCAGTTACCTTTCAACACAACTGCAGTTACTTTTTGATATAACTACAGTTGTATATTATCGAATGAAACTATAGTTATATCAAAAAGTAACTGCAGTTGTGTTGAAAGGTAACTGCAGTTGTGTTGAAAAGAAAGTGCAGTATATATGAAAAGAAAGTGCAGTATATATGAAAAGAAAGTGAGTGGCGCGAATTCATCCGTCTGTTTCATTAATCAAAACGACGTCGTTTTGGGACCGCGATCCATAATGCATTGTGGACCGAGGTCCACGATATAAGAACTGTATTATTTCGGGTGGGAGTTAATATCCGATTTGATCCCTCGACTATTAAGATTTCACCATTTTTATTATCGATTTTTAAATTTGCTCAAATTTCATCTCTAACTATGCAATTTTACTTAGAATAATCATTTGTCCAAACCAGGAGCATGTAAACCTACCACTCTAGGATAAAGATAGGTAGAGGCGGCATTCGGTAGTACGGTGAAAATTATTGAATTGGCATTGCCACACACGTATATAACTCAACTAGTTAATCAATCTAAAGAGAGCTAAATACCCTATTCCGTTGCAGGTGTAGGGTTTGAGAATCTATAAATCCTCGAGCCTAGGACAAGAACAAATAGAGATATTCGAGATTAGGGTACAATTTATTTATTTATTTATCGAACTAGCATTTGACAGTATCCCCAAATCCCAATGCGTGTGACAATCTGTTCAACCGTGTTACATACAGTAATGTGTATATATCACAATGTCTGCACCCATCCTTCACGGTGCAATGATACTAAAACGATGATTAATAACCTTATTCTCGTCAAAAGCAACACCCATACGTATCAACCACTCTCGTTGACTCTATAATTAGTATCACCATCTCTCATTCATTGTGGATTCCAGACTCATACCCATGCCATATTATCTCACCTTCCCATCCCCACAAAAAAAGCGAAATACCCTCGCCCCAAAAGTCTCACATCGACCCGACAAAATAGTAAATGAGTAATTTACAGTAACTCAACAGCCTCTTAGATATGACTAATGTCCCGATCTGTTGCTTATAAAGAGCTCATTACATTGAATATAACTCTGATATTGCTGTTACAATTAGGTCTTGATTCTGTGTCTTTGCTCATAATTTATCACTTAAAAATCAACTGAACTATTGGTACGGGCCGTGTTGGCATGGATCTTGACAGTTGGTTTTTCAATTCTCCCACTCGAGATGCAATTGCGGATTCAATGGCGGAATATATAAAAGACAAAATTGTCCTAAACATGATGCTAGATATAGTCTTCCTTGCAAGCTTTTCCAATGTACAAAATGGTACTCCATAACAAAAGAGAATATGCTCCATGACAAACTGGCCACAGTGCATGCCAACATCAACATGAGTTAGTTTGATTGGGAAAATGATTCTTATAAGATTTTGATACTTTAAGAGGGAAATCTCTTTTGTCTTATATTATTATAGTTCATCTTTGCTTTTAAACTGAGATAATACCCGAAATAACGGGTTTCAAACAACACGTTCGAACTCATGACTTTTGACATGGAGTTAGTTCTGATACTAAATTGAAACAAATACTCAATCTCAATTAAAAATCTAATTTGATAGTTGGACTGCTGTTGGGCATCGGGCAAGTTGGCCGAGCTCAGTCCCTGCTCGATTCGAGATTTAGCATTGTGGCTTACCATGGGAGGATGCGATTAAATAGTTAATGTCCACCCAGTGTTCCAAAAATCCCGCCTAGGCGCCGATTAATCCCCGTCTAGGCGCTAAGCGCTGGTCGACTGCCTAGCGTATCACATTAAATGGTGGTCTAGCCGACCGCCTAGGCCGCTTAGGCGCTGACTGCCTAGGCATCGACTAGACCGACTAGGCCTTCTAGTCGGTCGATTAACTATTGTTCTTTTTTTTAATGGGTTATTTCACTAAAAACAACATCGTTTTGAGCGAAATAATCCTAAACTGTACAAACTTTAGATTTTTTTTAGGTTAATATTTAATATTTTAGTATTAACTATTAAAGTATTATATAATTTATAATTATTAGACTTTAAAAAATTAAAAATACTTAAACAAATTTTTAAAAAATAAAAAATAAAATAAAAAAATACACGGACGCCTAGGCGCCGATTAATCCCCGGCTAGGCGTCCTAGGCGCTCCCCGAGCGCCTAGCGATTTTTTCAACCATGTGTCCACCTACCTATCGCCAATTGATTTTAAGTAGGATATGACAATCAGATAACCAAAGAACTTTGTGGTTAAGCATGCTTCACTTACCATAATCACAATATAGGTGACTCAGTTCCGGATAGATGTGGGCGTAGGTTAGACCAAGTCGAGTCTCGAAATTGACGGTAAGACGAAAATCAAGTCTAGTCCCAAATGGGATGTGGACTGTGCGTAGGTAAAATCAAGTCCAATCTCGAACGGGATGCTCAACAAAACGTACTGAAACACAATAGTAAATTCATCAATACCTAAATAACTGAATTAAGATACCACACTCAAAATTATTCCCAAATGTTCATCCTAATTCCTTTAATTTGTACCAAGAAGAGAAAAAATTAAAATCGCCAGATTTGCATAGAGTTAATAAAGGGTAATGGGTGGAATTCCTCTGGCAACTTGTTCATTATCAATTGAGAAAGCTATCATATGCAGGATTGTCTGTTTCCCTCAAATAGTTAAAGTTGTAAAATGAAGTGACATTTTGTTCCCAACTTTACTTTCACATGCAACCCCAAAGAAAATTCCAAAACACCCAATTGTAGCTTGCTTGCTTTAACCACGTTCACAATACTAAACAATGTTTGGCCATACATCGTGAGGCCAAATATGTCACATCTGTACTATAATTTCTCCATTCCAATATCGTTGTCACCGTCAGACTAATTCAGATTTTACCCCAGAATATATAGAGACATGATATAAAGACTAATTTGAGTTTAACTCGAGTGAAATTTAATTAGTTTAATTAACGCCCTAGAGTTCTTTTAACATGGCAGATGAATACAAAAATTTATTAACAATAGATTTACCAATTACTTTAAATCGCTCGTTTGATTTCTATATTCGTACATAACAACCACTTCGTATGTCCATGTAGCTAAATGATACTCCGCAAGTACTAAATTCCATCATATTCTTCACCCCAAGACTTCGATCTATATAAACTTTTTTTTTTTTTTAAAACTCGCAATTACTTCTTGACGATATGTACCCGATAAATCCTTTAAAGTTGTGCACAGGGTAAATCCCACTATGTGTAATAGCTATATACACATTTTTGGTTTGAACCCCAAACTTCTTTTAAGAGCCCATCATCTATCCTAAAGACTAGTAGAGAAAATAAATGTTTTCAAAAAAAAAATAATAAATAAATTATAGTATGTCTCAATTGACCTACATGCTACAAGGTATATATACACTTTTTTGTCTGAATGATACGTATAGTATTCGTATCTCCGCCACGACAAAACTAATCCAAATTCAATTCCAATTCAATGCGCAGAAATTGTGTCTTATAAAGGAAAGACTTGACTAAGAATTCCTTCAACATAATGCATATATATATATATATATATATATATATATATATATATATAGATATATATATATATACACATATACACATACATGCAAGAGATCCGACCTTATGATTATATTAATTAGGCGTTTATTTTTTTTTTTTTTTTATAAATTCACTGGGTCTTTCGTTCTCCGTCCATTTAACGGTTCGGGTCCATCCGCGTTCGTTTCGGGAGGCACGGGAGCTGGTCTAGGGATGATTATATTAATTACGCGTTTATGGACTGACAACTTGTACGACATACATACTATATATACGACGACTTCGTATGTCCACGTAGCTAAAAAAAAATGTACATATATGATATATGTACAATGATAGGTGAAAGCTGCCGACAATCTGACGTTCATGGTCGTATATGGGACTGGTGGAGGGGTCCAAGTGAGTTACTGAGGTTGCAGCAAGGACCAAGGGGGAATGGTGTCAATTAATTACAGCATGTGCATGCTATAGGTACAACACCTAAGGGACCTTTAATTTCAACATTTTTATACAAACAAAACAAAAGAGAATGACTATTGTTGGGGTTATAAATACCCTACAATTAGCCCAAATTTGGCTCATTGGATTGCGATTCGATTTAAACTTAGCGTGTCTGAAGATATACTTAGAGGTGTTGGACGGAGGTCGTCGGTAAAGGGTCAAGTTCAGCACTCGGTGGCTAGGACCCAAGATTATTGGATGAAGGCTTGAAGGATCAAGTCCAGCACCCTACCTCTCAAAAATTTGTCTTGGTTTGGATTGCAATTCAATTTAAACTTAGCGTGTCTGAAGATATATATACTTAAGAGGTGTTGGACGGAGGTCGGTAAAGGGCCAAGTTCAGCACTCGGTGGCTAGAGCTCGGGATTATTGGATGAAGGGTTGAAGGGCCAAGTCCAGCACTCGGTGGCTAGAGCTCGGGATTATTGGATGAAGGGTTGAAGGGCCAAGTCCAGCACCCTACCTCTCGAAAATGTGGTGGCTGGCTGGGAGGAAATAAAGTTACACAATCGCTATTAGCTATAATTTTAATTTTAGCATACTGGTAAGCGCTTATCTTAACAAGTAGTATTAGAGCCGGGCAATTAAGAGTCAAGACACTTCTAATTACTCAATTGTGACCTATTGGAGGTGGATTGGACGAGGTGATTATCAACTAAGTATTGTAGGTCTAAATCACCAAGAATGAGTACACGACTTTAGGCATGAATCTTGTTTGTTTGTCTCCATATGACAAAAACCTTAACATCAAAATATACTCTTGATTATGAGTTTGAACTTCGCCGGAACTGTCTCATTCTACTCGTATAATAGCTTTGTTTATATTGTTCTAATTAATACGAAATGTCAAAACCCAAAATATAGCACATTAATGCACATCTAGAGGTACAATAACGTAACTTCGAATAAAGATGAACCTTAAATCTTCAAACCAGCTGTCCCACCCAAAGAGGTGCCATATAATTCAGCGAGAAAACTACTCACTATAATCAACGGTAAAAACTCTAGGTGGGTAACAAACAACATGGTATGATATTATTAATTAAAAAAAATCATATCTCAATATGTACTATATAACAACATAACACTTTTCAAAACAAAAATTCTCCTAAACTTAATTTTTTTTTTATCCAAACAACCTTAAAAATAACCACATTTTGGATTTAATTTTCTAATTTCGTGTAAGAATTTAATCATAAAAAAAAAAATTGGCTAATTATCCATGTATATTTATGTTTTCATGGAATGTGCACCCAAATACCCTCGCTAGGTATTTCTTGATGAACCACAAAGAGCATATAGTACCCGGATGGTGCTAGAATGGCCGAACCCGGTGTTACTGCGTCGATCTGGTACGTACTTTTAGCAACATATTTCACACCCCCGGAACCAATCACCAGAAGTCTTTGGTTCATAGAGAATGAATGTGTGTTAAATGAAGGTGCAACGAGTGTCACCGTGACCAAATTTGTGTTCACGGGTCCCGCCACCTTGAACCGAACTGGAACCCGCTTTCCATACCCGAATTGGGAATGTGAAGCGGGCGAGATGATACTCGGGCGGGTGAGAGACATTGCCGGATCCAAATACCCCGGCGAGAATGCTTCCAGCCGTAACTCCGTCGGGAACAAGACGTTGGTAAAGTTGTATAGCTCATGGGCGTTGCTCCCGCCGATGAGAACCCGGCCGTCCCGGAGCAGAAGCGCGGTGGAGTGGTACATTCGGGGGATCGCAGTCGGGTTCTGGACCTGGAACCGGGCGCCCACCGGGTTATCGGGTCGATAAATAACCGGATTCAAAACCGGCCCCCGACCGAATTCCCAACCGGCAGACCCGGCTCCGGCGCCGTTGATGATGAGGACGTTTCCGTTAGGCAGAGTCACCATGTCCCCCATTAATCTAGCTTCCGGCATGGTCTCCATCACCCATTTCGGGTTCGGGTCGGTTATTATAATCCGCCCGCAAGTGTTGAGCGCGTGGAGAAACTTCCCGTTTTGGGCGTTGATATACGACCCTCTCGGAGCGCCGCCGCAGACCAAAACCTCCGCCGAGATCGCCGGCGACTGCAAATTTTTCAGCGGGAGAAGAACCGCCGACCCCGTGGACGGATAACACCGCGGCTGGCCGTCCGGCATTTGCGGATAAGCCCTCACGACAGAATTCTTAGTATAATCGAACAAAATCGCCCGATTATTCGCGAAAATGAAGAGATTCCCGTCAACATTAAGAAAAACAAACGGGTAAAGATTATTCTCCTCATTCTTATCATTAGTCTCCACCAAAAACCTCAGACTATACACATGATTCGCAGCGGTTTTGGGGTAAAACTCATAACTATACGCGCGTCGCCCCCCGACGACGATCTGCCGTCCATCTGGCAAAATTTGGCTAGTAGAATACCACCGCCGTTGGATCAACCCGCCAGGAATTTCCTCCCAATCACATTTACCATCACTACAAGGCCGGAAAACCCTCACGACGTGATCACCGTCGTTGAACCCGCCGGTCTGCACCAAAACGCCGTCCGGCGTGACGGCGCCGGAGGAGCACCAAACATCTGTATTGACCGTGAGCGGGCGCACAGAGTTCGAAGCGACGTCGTATTCAACGGAATGAGCCGTACAGTCAACGGCGAGCACTTTATCGTTCGGATCGTAACGGCATTTCCCGTCGGGGAGAGAAATGTTGGAGAGACCGAAATCGGTGCGGTCGTAGATGACAACTTTGTCGTTGTGGAGGAGCTGCATATGCATGGCGACTATGCCGAGGTTTTGCTGGAGTAGGTCCCACTTTCCGCCGCCGCCGCCTGCGGCGGCGAAGAGGGTGTTCCGGCGGCATTGGAGTTGCAGAAGAGAATGCAAGTGGCATAGTACAAAGAAGAGAACAATAAATTTTCGAGTCATGTTGGCGTTAATGTGGTTTTTTGTCAGTTTTTGGAGTGGTGAGAAAGGTTGGTGTTGGATAGGGTATTGTTTTTTGGTTTCTTGGTCGGAAGTGTGTGGCTGAGTGAGAAAGATGGCCATTTTCCCTCCATTATATATAACGCAGTGGATGATGGATGGGATATATGACTACTACACGCAAGCACCCGCGTCAAATTTCAACGGGTCTGGGTTCTGGTTCTCCGAATATAGTGATTTTGTCACGTTCAGATTTAAATTTTTAAATTTATCACTGATTTGTTATCTTTCGACTTTCAAAATGTTACCATTAACCAAACTGCGCACATGACCATTCAGCTTCAAATTCTAACCAGTTGTGGTCCAGACTATGGGTAGTTAAAATTTAATAGTTAAATGACCATTAGTGGTTAACTTGGAACATAAATTGTAAGATTTTGAAAGTCGAAAAATTATGGGTGTTCAATTTGAAAGTATAGCAAAAGTTATAATTTGAAAGATTTATAGCAAACGTGGCAAAACCATTATACTCAAAGGATATGTATGATCCTTTTGTGCCCATGTCTTAAAAATGAGTAAAGTAGATAAATTGTGAGATATGTCTCAAATGAAATTCAGATCCTATATTTGTCTTTTTGTAAGTTTGTTTTTTTGGTTGTTGTTAGAGTAGTCGTCATGTGAATACATGATTGGGAGATAAAAGAGTTTATTTAGAGAGTAATAATGAATGAATTATTCCCTCCATCACATTCTTCCAGGTTTATAAATTATTTTTTCTACAATACTAAATACTAATATATTAATAGGAGTGATATTAATAGAAGAATTGTATATATGCCTAATCTAAAAAGCACATAATAATAATTTTTAAAGTAAAAATATGGTTTTCGTGCAAAAACTTGTAAAACTTTTTGGGTTCTACAAACAATTAATAATGATGGTTGAAAACTATAATTAAATATTAAAAAATTACACTTTTCATTTATAAAAGTTATTGTAAAATTGGTTCCTCAACACAATACATCTAAAAAGATGTAAATCATGATAACTCAGTTGAATCCTATACTAGTGAGACTCGATATCGAATCATTGTAATTAACTGAGCTACTTATACGGGACACTAATATTTATAGCAAATTTTCCAGACTCTGAGAATAATCAAGACGTACATTTTAATTTCCAATTGCTAATATTTTAAAAACTGAAATTACAGAAGACTATTCTTTTGAGGACAATAGCATTAATTTCTTTTTCTGTCTCTCTCTCTTGGAATTTAAAATGAAATTAAGACGACATTGTACGACGACGTTGTGCAATTATTATTATTGTTTACAAGAAGTGGATCACCGAAGATGATGAGTTGTTACGATTGCGGTGAGCTGCTTTATGGTTGCCTGGTTGGATGTGATGTGGTAAATTGATGTAAACCACTCGAGCAGTGAAAGAAAAAACATGGTGTACTGTGATCCGAAAGGGGTGACCAAGTATGTGGAGTTATTAGAAGATAACAAGTTTAATTTTTGTTAACGTCATTTGGATTGATGCGGTCGTCCAATGTATTTTTATTGTAATTTATCTCGTAGGTGTGATTTACATGTCGTTATACATGAGGAGAGTGGTCGTCAAGTGGGTGGAAATGTGGAATCATAAAATTACGAATTCGATTCCTACCCTATTAAACAGGATTTTTCTAGTGCGATTTACCTTTCTTATAGAGTCGGCGGGGTAGAGTCCACTAAAGTCCGCCATTTGCTGGGCCCTGCTTTTGACCCACGATCTAAGGCGGGGCTATAATGATTTTGTTGTGTACCATTATGCACAGTCGATTTTGCTCGATCTTGTGGTTTATAATGATTTTGACTTGGTAAATATACACACTGCACCATACCATTGCACAACTGCACAACTAACTACACTGGATGCACCATTATATTGCACCACTCCTCGATCTTCGTTAACATGCGAACCTGTGTACCATTATGCACCGTTGATTTTGTCTGATCTTGTGGTTTATAATGATTTTGACTTGGTAAATATACATCACTGCACCATACCATTGCACCACTGCACAACTACACTAGATGCACCATTATATTGCACCACTCCTCAGATCTCGGTCATTCAATCTCACATCTCAACGGCGCATAGGAGTTCATAGATTCAAACCCGAGCAGTGATTAAAAGTATGTAAAATTATGTATATTTACACTAATATTAGTAATATATTCACATTAAGTGGGATAGCTTGGCCGGTTAAGCCTGTTTGAACGACTCTGCTCTCATGTGTGTGGAATTAGTAAAACATAATTTTCGTACTAAAAGGTTACGAGTTTGATTCTTACTAATAACCTCTGACCCGTCGCAAAAAATCTCCTTATAAAATTTACCTGGTGCACACTTTCAGTGAGTGGATGCGGATCCCCATTACTTAAAAAAATGTTGTGAAAATTGGTACAATCATCATCAATTAATGATAATTATGAACTCGGAATGTATTATCTTTCATTGATCAGCTGTGACAACACATGCACACCCCCTTTCACTATTCATAGCTTCTTTAATTTGGTTCTCTACTTGCAATTTGCATACATTGGATCCAAAATTGGAAATTCTTGAATCTTGTTATACATTCACGTGATTTTCGTTATCCTGTTTTGTGGAATTATTTGCTGCTGTCATTCCTTTTAAAGCATGCATGTCGGTTTTGATCTGGAGTTAGGTTTCATATCTATGAAGATACATGATTGACATATCATATATGCATCATTTAATCTGTTTCATCAAAGGCCTAATAGCCTTTTTAATTCAAATTAGGTATACCTTATATATTGTCGTTATGATATCTCGATAAACTTAATGTCCAAATATGCCAAAGACCTTGTGGTCTAGTGGCACCCGGTGTCCTAATTTACACTCCCAAATGGATGATGAGAATGGGTTCGAGCCCACTGTTGACTCTTTGTGCTTCAATAAGTTGAGAAAGTAGTTATGAACAGATACTACATTGTAACAGAGTCAGAAGAACTTAAAAAAAAAAACTAAAAGCATCATCAAAAGTAACAAACTTTTGGTGATTCTTGTCAGGCCACATGTGCTAGAGAAGAGCGAAGGAAAAAAGAATTGCATGCGTTGAAGAATGCTTTATTTGGCTTTTGATTGGACCCACAAAGATCCTTGATTTGCCGGAGAAAAATCATGCTTTTCATTTGTCAAAAACAATACATGATTTTTTCTTTCTTGCAAAAACCAACAAAAAATTTCAAATGGGAATGCTCTAAGATGTTGTCAGTTTAGTTTACAAGGACGAAGCATATTAACGTTTCCGTTTAAGGAAACATGAGAAGGGAGATTGAGAAATTCTTAATTGTTTTTTTTTAAAAATAATTTGGATTTGAAATGAGATTGCATATATAATAAATATAATAAATTGTTAATACAACTAGAAAAAATCTAATAGTATTGGTTTTAATTGGAATATATATTGTTATTTGGTTTACTCTCTCATACCATCCACACCTGAAAGTGGAGAGTAGTAGTGGATAATATATATAATACATGTACAAGCTAAGTTGTTACACCTCCTTTTTCACCTTATTACTACATTAGAAAGTTAAAGGTACAAATGGGTTGAAGTATTATTTTAGTTTTTTTTTTTTTAATTAAAATTATTACACCCTCAGATGATATTATATATCTATAAGATTTTTTTTAAAGGAAAAAATCAAATGGCAAGGAATAATACAAAATTTACACAGCATTAGTAAATAAAGAGTATATGATATGTATGTGTAAACAAGTTCCTATGAGAACTAGACTCCCTATGAGATCAAAAAAATTGTAATAGATGACAAAATGTGACCAAATTAAATATGATTTTTTCTGGTAAATCCACCGGGTCTTTATTTGTCTGTTTAACGGTCAGGGTCGACCCGTGTTCAATTCGGGAGGCACAGAAGCTTGCTCAAGGGGAATCATCACTTGTAAAAATCGAATCTGAATTTCTCAAAATTCTTGCGCACAAAGAAAGCTCACTTGTCACTTGAGTTACCCATTGGGTTATCAAATTAAATATGATAATGTTATGATAATGATCGAAAACAATGGGCTTGTAATTGGTGTGTCCACTATGGCAATCCTTTCGTCATCTATCTACGTGGATTTGGTACTCTACATTAAATGCTACACCCAAACATAGATCAAGACTTCCTGCTAACTCTGCAGCTAATTATTTCCTCTGCTCCAATATATAATTGCTTTGTTTTAAGTTTAAACCCTAATTAACACAACAATTTGGAGCCAAAGGTCTTGTGGTCAAGCGGCTTTCGGTGTACGTTCTTATGTGAAAGGGAGTGGGTTCGAGCCTCACTGGAGCCATCTGTTGACTCTTTGTGCTTTAGTAGTAAGTTGAGAAAGTAACTATGAACATATACTACATTGTAACCGAGTCAGTAGAACTCAAAAAAAAAACACAACAATTTGGAGCAATCGAGTAGCTGCGTTGTTACGTGTAAATGTGGTTTGGGTAAAATTCGTTTTATAATCGAGTAGCTGTTACTTGTTACTTGTTAGTAGTGTCTATAATTTATAATGAAACCGTCATTCATGAATTTGCATAGAAAATGACTTGCGACTTACATGCACACTTTTATTGTGTGGTAGATGATTTACATGCATACAAAATACGAATAAAGCCACCATTATATTCCCTATTTCCTTCTACTGTATAACTTAGAGGAAACTCATTAGTTAAGATTTTTTCCTCTAATTTTTTATGGGCCCTAACATTCACTATCGCACTCAAACTCAAAAACTCTTCTTTCCATTAGTTTAAGTTTTTTCCCCAAGTTTTTATGTGAACCCAACAATTTACATAAACTATTTCTTTATTTATTATGATTCTAAAAAATATAATTATTAATTATTATTAATTAAATTTAAATTAAACTTGTTAAAATTTAATTTAATTGATAATTATAAATTTAATAACAATATTTAATTAAAAATTTACATAAAAACTGGCAGCATAGGTCATTAAAAAATTATGTTATAAAAAATAAATTAAAAAAAAAAAAAAGAGAAAAGAAATCAACTGGTCATTGCAATTTGCATGCAATGGCAAGCTTAATCTCAGAGAAATTAAAAGAAAAAAAAAAGTTTTAATCTCAAAGTGGTCTCCAGCTGACAGACACTCTGAACTTCTGAAGTGCCCTAGTGGACAAACGCCCTCCCGCTGGGGCAAAGTGTGCGCTTGTCTCTTTTTCTATTTTTTTTTTCTTTCCAGACTTCAAAAATTTCACAAAAACCCCTAATGAAAATATGGGATTGCTTTTATAAACAACTTGTTAGTCAATGCAAATTTTGTCCCAATTATACTGTTAGGGTAATATTACTCCAACCAATAGCCTAGCACTCTACAAATAAAAGCCTAAACAGTCCATTATGATGATTGATGATCAATTAGTTCATTCTAATTAGGATAGCATATTTAGCTATTTTAGGGATCAGATTCCCGATCTCTATACCCGTGGGGAAAGTAACAAATAAATAAGTTCTCATTTACCTCATTCCGGTAACACATTAACTCAACGATTAGCCTTATAAAATTTTGGTAGAATATTAATATACTTGCATCGAACAGAAAACTAACTGCTCATGCATGAGCATATATTATGAATATATCGTAATAAATCTCATCAACCAAATTTCTGTCCGAATTACAAATTAATCCAGCACGATCAACTTTTCTAGTGATTTTTTAAGTATTCGATAACTTTCTTTATTAGTTATACATATAATTTTGTGACAAATATATGTAACATCTATGAACATGGTACATTGCAACAAATGCTCATTATAATAAGGAAAAAAAAAAAGATTTGATAGAACATCAAGACAATTAACTAATAAGCTTTTTATTATTAGAGTAATATCTTATACATCTTGCTTGGACTTTTACCAAAATATTTATAAAAATTATTAGAGGAAATTAAAAACTATTCACAATTTACCTTTTACAATTATTTTGCTTGGACTTTCACCAAAATATTTATAAAAATTATTATTATTATTACTATTATTATTATTATTAAACCATTTGAATCCAAATACCTTCACTTGGTATGCCTTTATGAACCACGAAAAGCATATAGTAACCCGCCGGAGAAAGATTGCCGGAATTCGGTGTCACCGCCGTCATATGGTATGTGTTTATTCCGACGGGTTTCACCGTCCCTCCGCCACCGAGATCCAACAGCCGTTGGTGTTGAGAAAACGAATGTGTAGTGAACGACGGCGCCACCATTGTTACCGTGACCAAGTTTCCGTCCACCGGTCCGGCGGCCGTGAATTGGATTTCTATTAATTTTCCATACCCGAATTTGGAGTGTGAACCTGGGAACGTAATATGCGGGCGGAGCCCCGCCGTTGTCGGGTCAAGATACGGCGGCAAGAACGCCTCGAGTCTTAGCTCCGTCGGGAAAAGAGCGTTTCCGAAGACGTAGTTCGGGTGAGGGTTGCTGCCGCCGACAAGAACGCGGGAATCACGGAGGAGAATGGCGGATGAGTGGTACATTCTTGGGATTCCGGTTGGGTTCAGGACTTCGAAACGGGTCCCGACTGGGTTATCCGGGTGGTAAAGAACCGGGGCTTGAACCGGGTCCCGACCGTCCCCGTACCCGGCCGACCCGCGAGCCGCGCCGTTTACGATGAGAATATCCCCAGTGGGTAAAGTTACCATATCACCCATGAGCCGAGCCATTGGCATGGCTTCCATGGCCCAAACCGGGTTCGGGTCATTTATCCGGATCCTCCCGCAACTATTCAAACCGCCCATGAAAACCCCCTTCTCCGACGCCGGAAACGCCCCTTTCGGCGCGCCACCGCAAATCAAAACCTCCACCACAATCCCCGGACCTTGAAAAACCTTCAACGGCAGCAAAACCGCCGACCCGGTACTCGGGTAAGACCTCGGTTCACCGCCGGGCATACCCGGGTACAATCTCACAACCGCGTGCTTAAAATAATCATACAATATCGCTCTATTATTAGCGAAAATAAACAAATTCCCATCCACATTAAGGAAAACATAGGGATACAAATTATTCTCGGCTCCGGGATCATTAGTTTCGGCTAAGAACGGGAGATTATAGAGAAGATCGGCGCCGGGGGTTTTTGGGTAAAATTCGTAATTAAACTCCTCACGGCCCCCAATGATGATCTGGCGTCCATCTGGCAAGATATGATTGGTCGCGTACCAGCGCCACCTGTGCAACGCGCCGGGAATTTCCACCCAATCACATTTTTTATCATTGCACGGCTTAAAAACCCTCACGACGTGATCGCCGTCGTTCCACCCGCCAGTTTGTACGAAAGTCCCGTCGGGCATAACGGCGGCGGAGGAGCACCACACGTCGGATTGGACCATAAGCGGACGAACGGTATTTTCTGCCACGTCATACTCGACCGAGTGGGCCGTACAGTCAACTTTGACCACCAATTCGTACGGATCTCGCCGGCATCTTCCGCCGCCGAGGGAAATATTGGAAAGCCCAAAGTCGGTCCGGTCAAACATCACCACCTTGTCGTTGTTAAGAAGCTGCATGTGCATGGCGGCAATGCCGATGTTGGGCAGCAGTAGGTCCCACCGGCCTCCGCCGGCTGCGGCGGCGAATATGTGGGGCGGCGGCGCCGCCACTAGAAAGAGGTGCCATAGAGTGAATAAAAGAGTGAAATTTCGAGCCATTTTGATGAAATTAATGATGTTTTTTGGAGAGATTTGGTGGTTGTGAAGTAGTGCATGCATGGGTTCTCCTTTTATAAGATTGTTGGATGTTGGATTTTCTATTATTGATTTTAAAGTCAAAATTCATAGATTATGAGTCGTACAAGACATGTTTATTTGGTTATCAATTATCATCAATACTTCAGTAGTGACATTTGGTATTGTATTATTGTAAGCTAACAACTACCTTTCTCCATTTAATTCTTTAAAAACGTTTTTATATAGTTTTAGAATTTGGCATATAGTTTACGTACTAACATTTAATTTTATTTTCTAATATATAAATTTTTTAAAAAATTTTACAATACAAAGAAGCTCGATCAAGACCGGATCCAAGGTTGCTGACCTTAGGGTTGACTCGAGAAGATGAGCTTGAGGCACCCGACATGTGGGGTTGGATCGGAGAAACAAATTAAAGCTAACTGATTGATAATTGTTACGTCGTCTATTATAGGCACCCGCTGACCCGCTTTACACGGGAAACGTCTGGGTCGTGTGGGACATTGGACTTCTAGTTCTAGTATAAGTAGGCTAATTCTTGTCTTGGGTGTACACCTCTTGTTTCACTCTAACACTTCATACTATAATAGTGGCGCAATCAATAATAAGAAAATATGATTCTATTGTTCTTTTGATCTTTTTACTTGTCTTTGCATTTCAATTCATTGCAATATTTTATTTGGGATATTAATCAGGGTCTCCGAATTAATTTTCTCCGTCAATCACTATGGTTTGCAATTGTGTTGGTAACTTGATATGTATATGAGTTTTTCTCGTCAAGTGGAATTGGAGAACGATTTCCTTGTGACAGCTTATAAGATAAAATTCGATGCTAATACAAAGCATCTACACTTTTATTTTTTGGAAATTGGAGGCTATTAGAGGTTTGGCATATTCATAGAAAAGTCAATTTATATGTTAATTGGAATTGACAACACATCACAACCAGACCTATCCTTCTTGAATGATCTGCATTTAGAATATTCTTTTATTTTAAAAAAGTAAATCTTACCACCATAATATGACAATTGTACTTTTTAAATTTAAAAAAAAAAAACATATTTTCTATATAGCGATCAGTGTTGTTGGTTTTGCACATGTATTAGTTTTATGTAGTTTCTAATTAATATATTATTTTTCCCATGTAACTAAAAAAGATACGTATTCTTAATGGACAAATCTCTCTTAGTGACGTGCGTTGATTGATAAACCGTTCAAGAAAAAAAATTAGGTTTAGTAATTATCCAATTCAAAATGCAGAAATTTACCGACAAAAACATTTCAAGCACAAAAAATGTTTACATTAATCATAAAATTTGTAATTATAGAATTGATGATAACACCCTTTTCTCTTTTAGGTATATTATCCATTTGCACTAGTTAGACAATATGGTTGAAAACTCAACTGAAAATGTGATTATACACACGCAATTTTTACCTCAAAGAGAACTCATCGTACTAAACTGATTAACTTAAGGTTAATTAATTAATAATATAAGAGAAAATTACTCCTTTCCTCCTTAAGTTATACGATAATTGTAGTGTTTATTTCTAATTGTTGGTCATGCCCACTTTTCGTCTCTAAGCTATCATTGACATTGTACTTTTCGTCCATTTACTAACAAAACATTAAGGACGAAATTTCCAACATTAGTATAACTTAGGGACGAAAAGTGCAACACCAATAATAGCTTATGGGCAAAAAGTGGGCACAACCAACACTTAGGGATGAATTCTACAATTATCTTATAACTTAAGGACCAAAAATACAATTTTCCCATAATATAATGACATTTTTTTCGGTGACGAGGAAAACTCACAATCACTATTCGAGATATGCACAATGTACCGAGTAAATCCCGCATTGCGACCTTAGTCGACAAAAAACTACAAATAGGTAAAACAACTTTTTTTTAGTACTATTGACTCTGTTACAATGTAGTATCTGTTCATAACTATTTCTCAACCTACTGAAACACAAATAGTCAATATCGCCTACACTAAGTTTCAAACACACCCCTTCCATATGGGAGTGCAACCGGGTGCCACTGACCACAAGATCTTTACAGAGTAAAACAACTTAAATTGTGTATATAGTTGATTGATTCCACCCAAAAAAGCCCTCCCACAAAAGTAACATTTAATGACGTTTGTGTGGTGGAAAACAAGAATTAGATCCGTTTAGTTTGGTACTATAATTCTATGGCAAATTCTAATTTAATCAAAACTGAAGTACTTGAGGCAACTTACTAACCTGGGTTATGGACAACCTAGTCTCAACCGACGCCCAGTAAATAATAGGAAACTATCAACAGTGCTCTTTTGTTTTCTAACCTCCCATGGAGCATTCAAAAGTCAAATCCTATTTAATGTGTTCCTTAAAACCTTTGCTATATCTTCATAATTGAAAACGACCATCCACATGTTGATTTTTTTGGTGCTGATTAGATAAAAGATAAAGTTTTTGTGTTTACACTTAGGTAAATCAACACCGAGGGTAATTGTTACTTATTAGCACGAGAGAGTATACGTAGCTTCCAAGGTCGATCAAAATTTTTATCAGTGATAATTAACCTAGCTAGTTTATGCGGCTATGGCTGCTAAGGACATTGGTTGCCTTAGTTGTTTGGATATTCTATCATGTTGTTACCATATGGATGACAATTCTACCTACATCGAATGGATTACGTATATCTTCTTTCTAATGGGCACTGAAATACATACATGATTTGAGTAATGAAGGGAATTTTTTATTTCCGCGCAAATGTGAGCTCTCATCTCATATCTCACAACTATATATTCACTTATACTGAATTGCATTCGTGAATCTACTTACCAAAGTTGTACGATAACACTAGTTTGACCAAACTCCCGATCTCGTCGTACTCTGCCGTAGTAACAAAAATATACTATCTAGTTCTACCTATTGTAAACATAAACTAGGCCTTACATACTCTCGATCTAATTTGCACTATCTATCAGATTTTACATTAAGACGTATTATTTTACATCATGTTAAGATAGAATACGTGCTTTAATATTATATAAGAGCAGGTAGGTAAAAAATTCAAGCTCAATCCTTAGCTTGTGTATAAGAAATAATATAACTTCACCATCAATTTGACATTTTAGTCGAATCGGAACAGAAAACTTAAAAATATCTATTATACTTTTCTTATTGCCTAGATTAACTCCCAACCTCCTAATGCATGCTTAGGGTTCAGGTTGTTGTTATCAATTGGATGAAACCGGCCGGCCTTCGTCATCTATATTTTCGTGTCAAAGTTACACGTACAAATAAATAAGGAAAGAGGCAGAAAAAAAAATTTTGAAACAAAAGAGGCAAAATTTATTTCGTGTGGGCATATGTTAATGTTGAACAAATTGTATTGTATTAGTGGCTTTGCGTGAATGCTTAAGAATTTATTATATTTGCCTAGACGACCTGCAGGTTTGAATTGTATTTAACAATTGATTGAAGAAAACATGTGGGTTTTAATTTGCTTGCTCTCATGCAAAATGTGGATAGCCTCTTTGAGGACCAATCATTGGGGGCTCTTGGATGGGGTCTGTTTCAGATAGGTGTAAGATTAGAATGGCTATATCACTTTGAATAGCTTTAAGATTAGAAAGGTTATATATCATTTTAATCCCATTGTTATTCTTCGAATTGAAGCTTATGTGTTTTTGGGACAGATTAATCTTTGAGTAATAACTAAACTATGCAAGGTTTAATTTAAGTTAAATCTGAATTAGTTTTACCGTGTTGGAGATATCTAAATTTCTAATACCACGTATGTAATAATTAAAAAAAAAATTATTTCCCCATATATAAACAGAACAATTTGTGACCTCAAATATCATATATTGGTTTCAGACTTCGAAACTCAAATAAATATATTTAGATAATCCCGACTCCAAATAAATAATTTATAGAGTTCTAAAGTTGAGAAAATTTAGATATGTACGTACTTACCATGCACACACATTATCATAATTGTAATGCCTCCCATTCATTACTAAAATTCAATTATAAAGCCATATGAGTGAAACAATATGTATTGCATATAAAACACTATTTTATAATAGATCCAAAGGAATTGCATGCTCAGAATAGAGGCATGCATGTATATTATATATATACCTCATCAAGTGGCAAGATATGCCACTCAAAATCTCTATATGTCGAAGTTATATCGCGGAAGCGAAGATTTCTTTGAACTCAAATTAGATGATCGCTGGAGGGAAACTACAATCCAGCAAGATACGGCATGGACTTGTTTCCTAAAAGTCAAGATAGATGATGGTAGGTAATTGACACCATCATTGTAGTGTTCCAGACTAATTCTAAGCTGCCCCAAGGGGGCTCAGTGTTCCAGACTAATTCTAAGCTGCCCGAAGGGGGCTTAGCTAATTGATTTTGTAGGGCAGTATTTGGGATAAGAGATCAGAGCAATGTTTGAATCTTAACAGCGACAGTGTAAAAATTATACCAAAAGTGAACACATCTCTTGTACGAACCTGTATTTGGCCATGTCGGTTGAGCAGTTTTAAAATGTTCATATATAATTCCATATTAATTCAACTCACCTTGCAATTTCTACTTTATTTTCTTTTCCCTTCTCTCATTGTTGGCTTGATCGACCACCTAATAAAAATCGCAAATTATACCGTGGACCCAGGTCCACCTTGCAATACGACGCTGTTTCACTATATTTAAAAAAAAAATAAAATTACTAAACATATTTTCCTGAAATGAAAGTGGAAGTTTCAAATTGTGAATATGGAGTATAGAATTTGTGAATGTAGAGTTATGAATGTGTGAATCGTAGAGTTAACAGAATTCCAGCAGCCCTGAAATGTGTGAATGTGAAGGTTTCAAATTGTGAATTGGAGTACAAAATTTGTGAATGTATACTTATGAATGTGTGAATCTGTAGTAGAGTGAACATAGTTCTAACAACTTGTAGCCCTGCAATGTGTGAATGTGGAGTTCCCAAGTTGTAAATATGTAGTATAGGACCTGTGAATATAGAGTTTTGAATGTGTGAATGCATAAAAGTACTAAACATATAGCCCTGTAATGTTTGAATGTGGAGTTTTCAAATTGTGAATATTGAGTATAGGGTCTGTGAATGTAGAGTTTGTGTTCTGTTGCGATGAGAAGTCGCCGTTAATTTCTTTTCTTTTTAAAAAAAAAAAATTGTGAAACGACGTTGGACCCAGGTCCACCTTACAAGTCCACGGCATAACTACTCAACAAAAATACCCATATTTAAGTTCACCTAATAAAAGGACTATGAGTCCGACTAGCATTGGGATAATTTCTCCAGGCCCAAAATAGTAATCACAAAGGGCCCAAGCCCACGTAGTTGATCTTCGGCTAATATCCATTAAAGTCTCTCAACTTCCCATTCTCTGCCTTCTTTGCAAATCATAGAAGAGAGATTTTTCAGATCCGATCAAATCCGCGATCGAGAAAAGCTGAGAAGATGTCTACAGCCTTCAGCGGAGATGAAACGGCGCCGTTCTTCGGCTTCCTCGGCGCTGCGGCCGCCCTAGTCTTCTCCTGTACGCCGATCTGTTCCCTTCGCACTCGCTCCGATCTGTTTTGTTCGTTTTGTTGCATTGATCAATCGTGAGTTCTGATTTTTCGGTTTTGTTTTGGGGATTTTTAGGTATGGGAGCTGCTTACGGGACCGCGAAGAGCGGGGTAGGTGTGGCGTCGATGGGGGTGATGAGGCCGGAGCTGGTGATGAAGTCGATTGTGCCGGTGGTTATGGCTGGTGTGTTAGGTATTTACGGATTGATTATCGCTGTGATCATCAGTACCGGGATCAATCCCAAGACCAAATCGTACTATCTCTTTGATGGCTATGCTCACCTTTCCTCTGGTCTTGCTTGTGGCCTTGCTGGCCTTTCTGCCGGTATGGCAATCGGCATTGTGGGAGACGCCGGTGTTAGGTAATCCTCGTTTTCCATTGCCTTGTCTTTGCGAGTTTCAATTTTGTGCAACTGCTATTCCGAATATTGTGATACTGAAAATTGACAGTTTGGATCGGTTTCTTATATGTTGATTCAATCCAATTGTTCTAGTAATATTCAGGATTGAGTGCCATGGCTCTATTTTTGCTTTTTCTACAATTACGCTTGTTATTTGTTATTGCTTGTTTTACATTGTCATAGGCTCATAGTGATTAGTTGAATAGGCTAGCTATATGTGCATGTGTTGTGGTGTAGGCTATGCTTGATTTGTTTGCTTCCATGAAAGAATGAGTCTTGCGTTTTCAAGTTGTGTAGAGTCTAGCTAAATGGTTGGTGGTATAAGTTTGAGGTGCAATCATATGAGCATTGTTATGCATGGTTACATGTGTTATATTGACCTAGCAGTTGGCATTATGACCGAAGGAATTTTCTGTAACCTTCATTTGAGTAGGGTTGCATATTGACCTAGCAGTTGGCATTTTAGTTGTTAGGGTCACAAGTTTAGCTTGATTTAACTGAAAAGACCTAATCTTTTTCATTGAAACAACTAATTTTATTTGTTCCATCCCCAAACTTTTATGTGATTTTGTGCAAGCACCCAAGCACTCTTAATCCACTCTCTCACAATCTCGAGCAGTGTTACCCAGTACCTACCATATTAGCAAAAGTGTCTACTATCTAGAACCTTGTTAGTGCTCATGTAGTCAAATGTCTTCCTATGGTATTATTTTGAACATTCTCTGCATGAGTAGTTCCATGCTTATAATTTTAACTGGATTTTTGTTCATTTCTTTGTATGCTTTATGGGTGATGCACCTACCTTGTCCACGGTGAGTATTCCTTATTACTTTTCCCATTTGTTTCCACAGAGCCAATGCACAACAACCCAAGCTCTTTGTTGGGATGATTCTCATTCTCATTTTCGCTGAAGCTCTGGCACTTTATGGCCTTATTGTCGGAATCATCCTCTCTTCTCGTGCTGGCCAATCTAGAGCCGAGTAGACCGAAGATCAAATTTGAATTATCTTCAGGCACATTTTATTTTATTTTATTTTATTTTATTTTTCTTTATTCTTTTGGTCCAAGATTATGTGTGTTAATTGCTTGGCTAGAACAACTGGTTCATATGTGATGATTTGCATTTGTAGATTAGGTCTCTCCTCAAATAAAACTCAGGTATTCTACTGTTGTATTTTTCTGGGACCAGAATGGATGGCCTGTATTATTTATTCAAACTTTTTCCAAGGTTAAAGCTATTCTGATAAAATTTTCTGGTCATTCTAATCTTATTGTGGCAAAATAATCTTGTGTAGAATTTTTTGCTAATTTTATATTTCATTTATTATTATTATTTTTTCATTTTTTTGTAATTTGTTTTATACTTGATGTACCAAAATCATGTTTTTTCTGTACTTCTAAATGCATGACTTCAAGGTCAATCTAAAGAAAGATGGAGTCTCTAGTTTATACCATAGCTAGGCGGGTAATCATCCATTTAACACTATCCAAATTTTTTTAACAATTTAGCAACCATGATGTGTATTGTTGAGAAATTGCATGCCAAGCACTTTGTGCTCAGATGATATGTAGTGATTATGTAGTGATTCTCTCATATGGGAGGTCATGCGATGGGCCTCAGTGGAGGGCTCAGTGGAGGTGATGATATTGACTCTTTGTGCTTTAACTGATTGAGAAAGTATGGATGAACAGATACTTCAATGTATTAGAGTTAGTTGTATTAAAAAAAAAATGGCTAGGATTAGATGGCTCATTAATGCCTAAAAGTCTGTACTGGGTTTGAAGCTTGGTGTTAGACGAGCTCGATTTATCTCCTCATGACGTTAAGGCGAATTCATGAAGTCCATCAACTAGTCGGGCCAAACCTTTTAAAAATGGTGGTCCTGCAGGGTGCAGACGACAAGTCAGAAGTCACAGCTCCCCTGATGGGAATAGTAGTGCAGCTGAGCATCAAATGAATGTGAAGAGCAGAGATGTCAATTTCAGCAATGGTGTTACAAACTCAAAGAGGAGAGAGGGCTCTTGCATTTACTTCACTTCTCTCTCTCTCTCTCTCTCTCTCTTCACTTATTATTGGACTGCTATAAGTCCGTGCAGCCTGCCACAACTCACCACACTCTAGCTAGTAGTGTGTGTTAAGTACAGTGTAGAAAATTTGAGAAGAAAGATCAAGGATTGAGTCTTACTAGAGACAGTGTGAGAGTAATTTTTTAGTGTGCACATTTACATCCTCACATATGCTCTGTTAGATTGAGAATTCAACCTTTTGAAAAAAAATATTCTAGAGTTCACTTTAAGAAATAGACAAAGAAAGCTTCATTTTTTTTTGTTTGTTTTCTCTAGTATGGAGAGTAAAAGAATGAAAAAAAAAAGCTAGCAGACGCGCCAGGGCACCTGCATCTCCAACACGCGAGAGCCAGGCTACTATTTTGCTTTTCTTTCTCAATCAATGAGCCTCATAAAAATTTTACTCTTATAAGAATAAAACTTCAAAAAACCTCATCCCCTATCAATAAAAAATCAACTCTTTTTTTTTAGTACGGTTCCAAAAACTCATCAAAATCTATTGGTGTGGTTGCTATTATTGAAGCTCTAACTTTTTAAAAATTACAAATAAAAAATTAAACTATCTTTATTTTAATTCTCTAAATTTTTAAATTATTCTTTCTCTAATAAAAGATTTTTCTTTTGGAAACTTTCTCTAAAAGAATTATTCAATTAGTAAACAGAACCATTAAAAATCTACAAAAAGTTAGTAAGTGTTTGTAATTGTGCAAACACTAAAGAGCCCTCAAGATGCAAAAGTAGGAAGCCACAGGGGTGAATTAAAGCATGTGCTACATCTCAACTAAAAGCCTAAGCTGATAGTTGGACTGCACATATTACCCTCAACGTGTGCGGTGGATTTCCGCAACACGTGGAAGTCTCTTTTTAAGGGTGACGCGGAGATTCAAACCCATAATCTTTTGCATGGCTCTGATACCAAATTAAAGCATGTGCTCCATCTCAACTAAAAGCCTAAGCTGATAGTTAGACTGCACATATTATATTTATGCTCACAGGGTGTAAGTGAAGTTTTATTATTATTATTGAAACATTATTTTTATTATTATTATTATCCTATATACGTAATAATTGTTTCACAATATTGGATGGGGCTGAGGACCCATGCGAGTGAGTGGTCGTTGGTCAACAGTGTAACTTCCGTAAACTCCGAAGCGGGGCCCGCAGGTAGGTCCCACAAGTCCAATAAGACACCCTTCGCGGATCAGTGGGCCCCACAACCCCCCCTTCCCCTTTTACGATAAAGACTGTCTCCGCTTCCCCTGTCTGCCACATTAACGGCTACTTTCTGCAAAACCCATTTAAAATTCCACGTGGACTCCCTGAATTTACAAAACAGCCCCTCTTCTTTTGGCGGGAATCCAATTCCCCTGGGCCCACATCAGTGCCCTGCACACTGCACTACCCCCACCTAGTTTAAGTAATCCTGTGGCCTTGTGCAGTTCTGCTCTAATGTTCAAATTATTTGTTGAGTCTAATTTATGTTTTTTTTTTTCAAATGGGGGTTGGATTCAAGTTTTGATCGATTTTTTTTTTTTTGAAACGTTAGGTTTATTTGAAACGTTACATAAAATGAATTGAAGTGTATCGAAAAGTTAAGTATAACATGTACCGATAATGTGTTAGTCTAATGATTTGTTTTTGAATCGGGAGAAGACCTCGAGGACTAATCGGATTCAACATGCATTTAATGGACATGCAGAACACCCATCTCATCTTCTTGGATCAAATTTTAAATGTTGTCATAAGAAAATCAAGTGATTTTGAAACCTCTATATTGGCGGCTCGCCATATTTGCCAAGAAATCAACCACACAATTCTATATATAGTTGTTACTTATAATTTCAATGGTCTAATGTGTGACCCTATGAATTTGGTATTGTATGATTGTAAAGTGCCCATCAACACTAATGTCAATTAGTCAATTATATTATATACAATCAACATGATTTGTATACTTGCATGGAGTATTGTGAAAATAAGTGTTATAATTAATACATGATATATACCTGCACCATAAAATGTTATATGGAGTATAGCATTCTTCTTTCAAACTTCACCCTATGACACGTTGAGCTGTCCATACGGATAAATGTTATATAACCTAACATGCTAAAAGTTAGTATTCTTAAAGGAAGCAAGAAAATCAATGATCAAAAGCTTTAATTATGCGTTCAAAGAATACATGAACAAGGAAGAATAATGAAGAATAAGCCACTTTTTTTTTCCAAAGAAGAAATTACACCTAATTAAGAGATAATAACAATCAAATGGGAGAAGGAAGGGTAGTGGGATCGGCCGAGGAAGGGATATCCGGCCCGACCCGGCAACCTTCAAGCATGAACACAACGTCAGTCATGGAAGGCCTCTCCAGCGGATCAGGCATGGTGCAAAGCAGACCCACTTTAACTCCAAGCAAAAACTCTTCCCATTCCGACGACTCCGGGTCAAGCTCAAGCAAACCCGGTTCAAGCAGCTCGGAGATTTGCCCTCTCTGCAACTGTCTCTTCACCCACTTGACAATATCTTCATCGCCGTTGAACATCACCGGTTTTCTCCCGGTGAGGATTTCTAGTAACACGATCCCAAAGCTGTACACGTCGGCCTCTTTGGTGGGTTGGCCGGTTAGGGTGACTTCCGGGGCCACATAGCCTAGAGTCCCCACCGGGGCGGCCGAGGTGGAGGCGGCCCCGCCAACGGCCGCCGCCTTGGTGAGCTTTTCTAAGCCGAAATCAGTTAAATGAGCTTCGAAATCGGCGTCGAAAAGAACATTATTTGGTTTGATATCAGCGTGGGTTATTCGAACTGAATGCAAGTAGGCTAATCCCCGGGCAATCCCGAGGGCGATTAGGTGGCGCATTGGCCAGTTAAGAACATGGCCGTCTTGGTGGGAGGCTTCTTGTAAAAGAGTGGCTAAATTGCCATTAGGCATGTAGTCATATACTAGTAGCCGGACGTCCGGGGGAGGTCCGGGGTAATATCCCCGGAGAACGGTGAGATTCCGGTGTCTGACTTTGCCTAGAGACTCAGCTTCTTTCCGGAAGGTCTGTTCTTCAATGGAGGTATCCGGGAGGCGGCGAATGGAGAGGACCATTCCATCTGCATAATTAGCTTTGAATTCAACTCCAAATTTCCCTCTGCTCAACACATTCTCCTCATCAAATTGCCTTGTGGCTTCCACTGTCTCTGCATAAGTGATCTTGTTGTTGAACATTATGAGCTTAGGCCCTCCTCCTCCATTTTCGCCGCTTCCTCGCCCCGTTTCTCCCCCCGAGCTAGCCCGCCCCGGGCTGCGCTTCTTCTCGCCCACGCCCCCGCCTCTCAGCTTCCTGTTCCATTGAATCAGGCTGTAGATATAGCCACAGCAGCAGAATGTGAGGACAATTAGTCCTATTGCAGACAGAACAATGAGCAAAATCAGCTTCTTTCTCCTTTGTTTCGCCTCCTTGTCATTCTTGCACTCCTTCAATGGCTTCCCACACAACCCATCATTGTTGGCAAACAGAGATGGGTTGTTGAAGAGAGAGCCCAATGGGAGCGGGATTTCGCCCTCGAGATGGTTGTGAGAAACATTGAAGAATTTCAGAGAACTCAGGTGCAGATTTGAGGGGATTGTGTTGCTCAAATTATTGGATGAGAGATCTAATATTGCCAGGTTTGATAGCCTTGATAAGGAGTCTGGAAAGCCACCTGATATGTTGTTTGAATCTAACAAAAGGGTAGCCAATAAGGAGCAATTGGAGATCTCTTCTGGGATTTCTCCTGTTAAACCATTATGGCTCAAATGAAGCTCCCTGAGATGAGATAAATGGGAGAATTCATTGGGGATTTTCCCTCTTAGATGATTGTGTTGAAGCTCCACCACTTCAAGAGCAGAACAGTTGCCCAATTCAAGTGGAATTGAGCCATTGATTCTGTTCTTGGAAAGAGACAGAACTTTCAAGGATCTCAGGAACCCAAATGTGGAAGAAATCTGCCCAGAAAAGCCATTAGATGACAGATTCAAGTACTCCAGACTGGACAAACTGCTAAACCCTTCAGGAACATCTCCGGTGAACTCATTTTCTTGTAAAGCAACAGCTTGCAAACTGGGCAGCCCAAAAAGCTCAATAGGCAATGCTCCAGACAGGTTTTGTTTACTCAAATCAAGAGTCTTGAGCCACAATAAGCTTCCGATACTCGCCGGAACCCTCCCGGAGAACCCACATTTGCTCAAATTCAGAGCCTCTAAACCACTCAGGTTCTGAATATCCACCGGAATTTCGCCGGAAAATTTGTTGCCACTCAAATTCAAGGTGCTCAAATTGCTAAGCAACATCAGCTCTTGAGGCAAATTCCCACTCAAATTATTGCTGCTTAAATCCAAATACACAAGCTGATTAAGTCCACCAAAACTTGCAGGAATCGAACCATTGAAAAGATTATTACCAAGAGACAACAATGTCAAGCTCTTCATCCCTCCTAAGAACTCCGGAATCAAACTGGGAAACCGATTCCCACTAACATCAAGCCGCTGCAGCTTCCGGCATTTCTGAATACTATCCGGAATTTTTCCGGCGAGTGAGTTGTTAGCCACGTTAAGCTCTTCCAGCATTCTTAGATTTCCGAGATTGCTAGGTAAAGCTCCGGAAATCGAATTTCCAGATATATCAAGAACTTTTAGGGTAGAAATGCTCAACAGCCAGTTGGGGAAAACGCCATTTATGTGATTCCCGTGAAGGCCGAGAACCTCCAAAACACTTGAGCAAACTGCATTTTCCGGGTTGACCAAGCCCGTGAGTGCATTAAACCCTAGCTCAACAATCCTTATAGTATGAGCATTATTGACTGAGGCTTTACATAAGAGCGATGCAGGGACCACGCCTGTGAGCTGGTTATGCGATAGTGAGATGACTTGCAGGTTCCGAAGTGAGCCAATCGTCGCCGGCAAGAGTCCTCGGAGATTGTTGTCGCCGGCGGAGAAGTGTATCAGCGAGGAACAGTTGGAGATCGCCGACGGTATAGTTCCGTAGAGGTGGTTGGAATCGAGCCAGAGGTACTGTAGCTTCTGGAGCGCTCCAATGCCGGCCGGAATTTCTCCGGTGAAGCGGTTGAACGACAGGTTTAGCAGCTCGAGGTCGGCGGCGGCGGAGAGGTTCGCCGGCACCTCGCCGGAGAAAAAGTTGGAGGAGAGATCCAGGAACCGGAGACTAGGAGGAACACCGCCGGGGATTCCACCGGAGATAAAGTTCCGAGCCACATTAAGAACCTGTAGATTCGTCAAATTCGAAATCCCCGGCGGGAGGTCGCCGGAGAGCGAGTTGTTATGCAAATAAACCGCACGCAACAGAGAGCACTCCGACAGCCCCCGCGGAATAGAGCCGTTGAGGTTGTTAGAATGCAGGCTTAACCTACGCAGCTGGCGCAGGTTAGCAATCCTCTCCGTTATCCGCCCCCTAAGTTTAAGGCGCGGAAGGCGGAGCTCACGAACACGGCCGCCGTCACACCCAATCCCCACCCAATCACACGGCGCCGCCGCCGTGGAAACATCCCAGCCGTCCAATGCGCCAAGCGGATCCTCCAAGTTCCCCTTGAACGCCACCAACGCCTCAACCTCCATCTCCTCCGGCGTCATCGCCGCCGCGGAGGAAATTAACAACAAATGCAGAAACAACGCCGCCGCCGCGGCGAAGAAGGAAGAAACAGAAAAAGTAGCCGTTGACATGAGAGCGGGGGAGAAGGCTATGGGAGCGTATTGCAGACTGAGAAGGAAAAGAAAGAAGATGACAAGATCGAGGCCATGTGTAAGGGCGAAGTGCGTTTAGTTTTTGTAAGTATTGTAGGGTTCCATTTTCTCTCTTCCCAAAGGCGTTTTTAGATTTTTTGTGTATAAAGAGAGAGAGAGAACACAAAGAAGCTCTGCTGGAAATGCTCCTTTTTCATATGCCGACGGCTAATATAATTAACAATCATTATATAAATCAAATTTTTTCTTTTATGCAATAAAAAATAACGTTATTATAGATACATAATTTATTAACTGTAATCCACAATCTATTAATTACCATTAGATTAAAGAGAGTATTCCAGCATGAGATTAAACTGTGAATGGTAACATTTGGTACAAGGTGAACTAGAATTGCAGGAATGTCCTTTGTTAATTTGAATATTACTTTCTCTATCCTGACAATACCGTTTCATTTGAATGAATATGCATATTTAATATACTGGTTAAATTATAGTGTATTTTAATTGTGCATATAAAAGTTGGGTCAGTTTTACTACCGCATCTGGTATCTTCACCACTGTGAAACTGATGTCACATTGGTACACCTTTTTTGAATTTAAATTACATTGCCAATCTGTTTATCAACTGTCTCATATTGTTAGGTTAATTGCCATTTTTTCAATATAAAAGAAAACAATAAAAAATTACATAAAGGATGCTCTGGCCAGTCTAATATTGTTCACTGTCAAAATGAATTACACACCAACTGCAAACCATCCAAGATGGATTAAATTGTAAATAATTAAACCAAATATATAAAATGGGAGAGAGGGATTGGAGTATTAAGAGGGAGGTTATAAGGATTAAGCGTCACTTCAATAATGTGGGAAAGCATAATATAGATAGAGGCATAGGATTGCTATATTTGGTTGGGAGAATCTTTTGCTTGGTTGGCATTCTCAATTCTATATGGTGTCATTTCTTATCAAACAAAAAATTACTTTCATATCTTTCTTCTTTATAGTTGCAACTCTTATTTTTCATCTAATTAAGTTACCTAAGTTCAATCTATGTAAATACCTAAGTTGATATTGTAGAGTGAAAAAGCAAATAAACAAATCGTATATGTGATTAAACGTAAAAATAATGTTTCACGAATATTGAATAGTGATTATCTATCTAGGTTTGTTTGTCTTCTTATGATCTTTTGCCGGTTAGGGTTACAGGCAGGGTTTACCCAATGCACATTATTGAGTAGTAATTGTGGATTTCCTTCGTCAATAAAAAAAAAAGAAATGAATTAACTAAAAATAGAAAAACAATATGATTACTTGTATATTTCTCCAATTCAAAATTATACGGTTCAGAGAAAAAAATTGACGTAAACGTATATTCTCATCTCGAACACAACTTAGCTCGGGATGAATGGTGAGATTAACCTCTCAAAGTGAGAGGGGCTTCTTGTGCACAGTGAGCGAAGGTCTAACCTCTGTGTTCTTCAGTTGAGTTACAATGATTTACATCTTCTCAAATACTTTGTCAGGCCAGGATGTGGGGGTCATTGGAGTTGGGAATTCAACATTTTGGGAGAAGAATGGTTGAGATTGAAGGATTGGGGATGGGTGGGGTAGGGTGGGGTGGAGGGGGGAGGGCTAGGCATCATTAAAACAAGTTGGGGATACATGGTGCTATATTTAAAGTCACAAGGATGGGTAGGGTACTCAACTCAAAAGCCAAAAGCTCACTCCTTTTGGCTGATTGGTGATGGTGCCCCTTTAAATTGAGTCTATTTTATTTTGTTGGGGTTAGGTCCAATGTGTCATGCAGAATTGATTGCCTTTACAAAATGCATCAATCTTTTATAGAGTCACCTTTCAGTTGTGACTATTCATGAAGATAATAAAGATAATTGGATTTGGACCACCTTTCCCTTGTTTTGCGAGGGTCAACTTCTTTTGTCTATTCCGGAACAAATGAATGCAACTTAACTTTGGTAGGTATTATCTCAATCTCATCACAATCAAATATTGTAAACCAATAGAGTTTGTTGGTGATGGTGTGTTCGAGGGGCTTGTTATGATAGTTTATTTCTTTTTGGAGAGTTATTTGGCTGAATTGTGATTGTAACTGTTTGAGTAGTATATGAATATAATTGTAAACATTTTGACGAAATAGTTCGACGAGGGCAGTGCAATTAGAGCAGTCCAACAACTTCAATCTTACTGTCATCACTTTAACCTCACTTTTCTCCTAAACATAATGGTGGACTACGTCCATTGTAAAAGTTTCAACATGATAACTAATGATGGGTTCAATAATGGGAGCAATACGACTAGACTGCAAGTCCAATCACTCTAATCCTACAGTTATTATGATTGGAACTAGCGGTGGACTGCTCAAACTGTATAGAAAAAACTTCAATGAGTCGAGTAATGACTTGGTGTATAGTGGTATGATTGGAAAAATAAAAATGTATAATGGTTTTCTTTCTAGCTAATACTCATTTTTAATTTTGTAGTATTTGTCCCTTTTCCTATTTTGTTTTTTTCCCAATTACCTTTGTTGTCTCTTCCCCTTTATTCCAAAACTTTTTATTACACCAATTCATTCATATTCCTTAAAAAAAAAAACAAATATTACAATATCCAGTAACTAACTAATTAATCTAGATTCGAAAATTGGGAATATGATACGAGAATTATGTTTCATGCACTCAATCAAACATTGGAACTTGTTTTACCATTCTTTAACATTATTAGTTGTTGTCATGCCATTATCATATATCCATCCATGCAACAATCATTAAATCTTATGAGAGTTACGTGTATGGTTTGATTAAGAAGTTTCATTAGATTAGAATAATGAGTAGTGAATAATGTTACCTTACTGAAATTGACATTTGTACGTGTATATAATTTCACTACATGTTCTCTTTTGTTTTTGTTTTCATTTTATTTTATTTTGTTTTATATTCTGGTTTCCCGTTTTGATTAGACTATATATCTTGAACTCTATGAATCTATCTTAAGTTCATGAAGAAATAAATTGAGTCAATTTAATTTTTAGGTTCAATATTAAATCTTACCACCGTAGGCAAGTAATTGATTTCTTTTATATATAACATAAAAATAACAAAAATAAAAAACAAAAAAAGCCGAAAGCATTGAACAAACCGCCATTGACGGAACATTAAAAACATCTTACATAGCATTATCTGGTTCAGAATCCTTGGCTTCTTTTATGGTGTTATCGATGGTTGCCGATAAATAATGGACAAAGAATAAATTTTTTTACAGGTTATTTAAACTTTTAATTAAAGTAAAAAAGAAAAATTGCTTATTCCATCGTAGCCATCAAAGTTGCCTATTCCATCGTAGCCATCAAAGTTGCCTCTACCCCAAATTGTAAACCCCAAATTTGAGTTTTTTTTGTCTACTTTACCGGCGGCAAATTATTCTGTGGACCAGGTCCAAAGATCGGTCATCCTTATAAGGTGGACTTGGGTCCAAAGATACACAATTTACTTTTTTTTTTGAAAACATACACAATTTACTTAAATGTTCACAATTATGTTTTAAAAATTCAGAAGTATTGTATTCATATATTCTCAAAATTTAAAAACACAATTTATTACTACCTCCGTCCCATTTTGGTTGTCTGGTTCGTTTAACGAGGCTTGACTGAAGTTATTTTTAATCTAATTTTACATAATATTAAGTTTAGCATTAATATATAAAATTTATATATTTAGAAACTACATTAAAAGTACTATTACACACAAAAATTTTAAATTTAAAAATAATAAAAAATTTCTAAAGAAAATAAGCAATGAAGAAAGAGTTGGTTTGACCAATGAATAGTAAATATGACAGGTAAAATGGGACAGAGGGAGTATATTCTAAAAAATTCATAATTTCAATACTAAAAATATACAATTTAAGATCAGGGTCACCGAGAGAAAAAAGACGTAAAAGTTGGGTGGTAATCGTTCTAGAGTGCTCAACAATTGTGTGAAAGGCATGTTTAACAAGCACACATGATTTGTTTTTCCTTTTTTCTTTTAACAAAAATCTCTCATTAGCCTTCTTCCATCTAGAAAAAAGTTGTGAAAAATTATCATGGTTGAACAAATCGCTAGGCACTCCTTGGGCGCTCGGAGAGCGCCTAGGGTCTAGGCGGGGATTAATCGGCGTCTAGGCACCCATGTATTTTTTATTTTATTTTTATTTTTAAAAAATTATTTTAAATTTTTTAAATTTTTTTAAAGACTAAAAATTATAAACTATATAATACTTTAATAGTTAATATTAAAATATTAAATATTAACCTAAAAAATATCTAAAGTTTGAACAATTTGAGATTAATATTTCGCTCAAACAATGTTGTTTTTGAATAAAATAACTTATTTTAGAAAAAGAACAATAGTTAATCGTCCGATTAGACGGTCTAGTCGACGCCTAGGCCCTAGGAGACCGGCCTAGACGGTCAGCTCCTAAGCTAGCCAGTCGATTAAGGTGATACGCTAGGCGAGATTTTTACAACGAATGGCGATGTTCTAAATGGCACTTTGCTATGCGTTGTGTGGCAATTATGGATATTAATATTGTGGATCCTTGCCAGTTGATAATACAACATTAGATTGAGTGTGAGTCAACTATCAAAAAAGACTTAAAGCTATAGAGTATACTTTACCAGGAATGTCGATTTGTCTTACCTATCTTCGTTCAGGATGCCCAATCAGCCTACCTATCAATCTCGAAGATGCGTTGAGTTTGTTACAACTAACTGTCCTACACTCGTCATACTAGCCCTAACTACAAGAACCGCTAATTAATGTGTGTCTATGTTACTATATTGAACCTCTTGTAACGACTAAAAGCCATTAATTTCTAACAGAAAAAATATAATCGCAGTGTACTAAGAAAGGGGAAAAAATTGAAACTATACTCAATTAAATACACTAAAATTCTTAGGCTCATCTAGAGTACCCAAGAATCTTATTTCCTATTTATGTTTTTACGATCTCAATTTACATTATTATCTTGCCTAGCTTACCGTTTACGTAAGTGAATAAACACCAACACTACTTATTAATCAAATATAAATGAAACCAATTAAATATTGCCACATAAAAAAGTACGGAGTAAATATTAAGAGAGAAATGCAGCATTACTCCTCAGTTATTGTCCAGAGAAGTTGATAATTTAAAAACTTTCTTTCAACCCAACTTGAAATTCCCAGAAATTGATAACTAAGCTAAGGGTAATAAAATTCAAAAAAATGGTCTCTCTTTTTTGGTCTTTTATATTATTAGTATTTTTATATATAAAAAAGTACACAATGAGAAAGATGGCAACATGAAAAATTGACTATACACAGCTGAAAGGGCTCTTTCAAGAATCTATGAAGTCACAATGTTGTTACACAGAATGAAATTACAAGGAATGGGAATGGGAATCATATTTGATTATTATACACCTTATATCACCTTCATAGCTTTTGCTGGTATGCCAAAAGGGAAAAAAAAAAAAAATACTCAGCAATGGCTAGGATGCTAAGAAAGAAGTGATGGAAAACCATGGCCATCAGATATTGTTTTGTGCCAAACTAGCCTTAGTTGATGAAAGGCATTCTTGGTGCCCAGCTGAAGGATCTGAGGCTCATAGGCTGGGGAGCAAAGCTGAGTCCAAACATCTCCTTTGATGCCGCGTTTGGCTCTATGATCCCGACTAGTTTTGCGACGAGCGCTGCACTTTTCTTCAGATGCTCCACGTCTTTCGTGTTCTTCCACAGCTTATTGCACAGCTGCAGCCTCCTTTGCTTCGAGTTTAGCCCGATCCCCCATTGCTGAAACATGTCGTTCCTCTCGCTTGCAGAGAATGTCCTCACCATCTGCTTGCACAGCATGTCCCTTTCGCGCTTCAGAGCTTTTATGCTGTTGAAACAAACAAGAAATGAAAGAAACCGGGGAAATTAAAAACTGCATTGCCAATTCATATTTAGAGCATAAATAATATATAAACATAAATGTGTAGTGCAACTATCAGCTTAGACTTTTAGTTGAGATGGAGCACAGAGTCATGCCAAAGGTTAACATAAATGTGCAGTCCAACTATCAGCTTAGCCTTTTAGTTGAGATGGAGCACATGTTTCAATTCATTGCACAGCTAGATTACCTTGCAGCCTCGGTTAAAATTTGGCCGTCTTTTACCACTCTTTCTCCCCGAGACCACGAGTTCTTGAGAAAACATAATCGCCTGAACTCCACCTCCATGTAAACCGCGTCTGATGGATCTCCTTTAAAGAGAAGGAAGAAATATGTTCGGTGGACTAATGGCACGTGGCATGCATCCCAAAGCTGGATGATCTCGCTTCTCTGCCTCTCGAATTCCTGTGGCCACTCGGAAGGCGTTTGCTGCAAATCAGTTGCTGCAACCGCACCAGCATTGGCAACTTCTGCCAATGGCTTGCGTTTTGGTTCATCCTCCTTGAGCTACACAGATAGGAAAAGGTATTCAAGTACGATTCTTGAGAGAATAAGGCTAAAAAGATTTCATTCGTGGTATGAATGTGATGAATAGTCAGTAAGTTAAGCAGTAAAACAGATTCTTACCATATCAATCAAGAGTTGGTTCTTGGGTACAAGCTTGAGATCTTCATTTTCATCACAAAATTGCTTCTCAGGCACGGGCTTGAGATCTCCGTTTTCATTACAATTTTGCTTCTCGGGCATACCTTTGGCGTCTTCATTTGGCTTTGCTGCAAATAATACTTCATTCATAGTGGCATTATTCATTGATGTCTTAAATTCGTGTTCCTTTACATCCAACGAGCCATCATTGGCAGCACGATTATTGGATTCTGCAGTGAACATCTTGGCAGAGCTAACATCTTCGTTTGTGTGGCAAAGTTTGGCGTCTTCGTTTGGTGTCTCACGAGCAGTGGCATCGTCCATGGATACCTTAACGTCGTGTCCCTTAACATCCGAGGATTCATCATTGGCAGCAGAATTGAATCCCGCGTCCATGGATACCTTAACATTGTGTCCCTTAACATCCGAGGATTCATCATTGGTAGGAGAATTGAATCCTGCATCCATGGATACCTTAAACTTGTGTCCCTTAACATCCGAGGATTCATCCTTGCCGGGAGAAATGAATCCGGTGTCCATGGATACTTTAACGTTGTGTCCCTTAACGTCCGAGGATTCATCATTGGCAGCAGAATTGAATCCTATGTTCATGGATACCATAACATTGTGCCCCTTAACATTGAAGGATTCATCATTGGCAGCAGAATTGAATCCCGCGTCCATGGATACCTTAACGTTGTGTCCCTTAACATCCGAGGATTCATCATTGGCAGCACCACGATTGAATCCCGTAGCTAAGACCATGCCACTGTCAGATGCAGCTCTAGAACGAGTAACCTTCTTATCAGAACCTATCAGTTTCCCCGAGAACTGTTTTCCAAGCTTACGACTTGCCAGCCCATTTTCCTGTTTCCCATGAACCACAGCCAGCAAAGATTTACAGCTTCTTGTCTTTTGCATATTACTCGAGCACGAGACACCAGTTTCAGAAAAAGGCGAGTATCCCATGGTTTCAATATCATCTTGATAATCTCCATACTCGGAGGAGTCCACGGTGAAATCTATGCTTCCTGCAGTGGATTCCATTTCGACAAATTGAACTTCTCTGCTGCAACTATCTGTAAAACTCTGAGAAGATTTATGAGTGGCAATGTGCCAGTCCTTGGATGGGTCCGGTCCAAAATACTTGTCGATGAAGTGCCTCGGAGAGGTGTCATCCGAGAGAAACGAGTCATCACAAGCCTCAGTAACAGCTTCGAATCTGTCAGAAAAGCTCGACATTCTGGCTGCAGCATCCATCTTAAAAGGCGTGGCTGAAGCTTCAGATGCGTATTCCGAGGTTTCTGAATTGTAACTCATCTCCCCCTAAACGAAACGGGGCTAAACTATAAGTTATGCATTTGCAGAATACAAAACTAGTTTAAGAATATGCATCCTCGTACCCATGGTCTTGAACGTAACAGATTCTGCATCCGAGATTGAGCTATGTCGCGTTGCATCATCAAATCCCTCATGTCTTTCTCCATCTAGATGACATTTAACAGTAAAAACAAAATACAAATGCGCCAAATTTTCTGTACTAAACATTGAATCTTAAAAACCTTACCTTTTCAATGACAACTTCCTTCTCTTTTAGTACTAAAGCAGAATTTTCATCCATAGAACGCAATCTTAGTGCCCTCAGTTCACTTTCCAATCTCGCCAATTCTTTCTGCAGCTGTTTCACTAATGCCTTATCGGACATCACCACATTGACCCGTGCTTTCGTTGCCACTTGTTTAGCACACGTAGCGAACAAGAGAGTGTTTCTCGACTGCTCAACATGGGTATGCGCAGGGCTCATTGTGCAAATGATGGCGGTTCTAGCATTGCCTCCTAACGAGTGTTGTAGAATGCGAGTTAGCTTGGAGTCTCTGTAAGGGACGTGCCCATTTCTTCCTTTGCTGCTTAGAACACGAGAATGGATCATCAATTAACAAGAGGAACATCGAGCATTGCAACTAACTATAGCACGTAAACCACGAACAATCACCTCAGTTTACGAATAACAGTTCCAAGTGACAGCAAGCTGCGGTTTATGTGGCAACCTTCTTTCAGTCTCGTACCAGCTGATAATGTTTGTGAAGCACGCTCGCTCCCCGCAAGATCAATAAAATTCTTCATTAGGAAACGAGAAAAAAAAAAAAAAAAAAAAAAGACCGTTGCTGTTATATCAAGACTATATCACAGACTGCCAAAAAATAAAAACGAACAATTCTAAAAGACTATAGTTGCTTATATTTAGTTCCATACCACTGCAGCTGATAGAGTGTTATTGTTTCGAGAATGAGATTGGGTTGCAGAACTTTCAATCGTCTACAAAAAGGCCGCCACATTGTTAATTAACAAGAAAATATAACATTACCGATGTTCCTAGTACTAGAAAATGAAATACATACATACCAACCGCAAAATCTGATGAGATCTAGAACTCATTCCGTTCAGAGATGTCTCTCCTATTTGTCTTTGAGCTGTAAGAAAGCGAAACCAAGCAATGATGCATTTTGGGGACTGATGTTTCGAGGAATAACACGTTAACGTTACAATGTTGCATACGTGACATCATACAGTACGAGGTTTTTGTTACCTTCACAGATAGACAAGAGTTCACTTAGATGGCTCTGGTCCCTCGGCATCACTTCTGAAAGTTTCTCAACAACAGTTCCTCTCTGCAAGAAAAAAATTGTCAAATAACCGTCGCCTCCACGAGAGAATTTCAGCACGAACGAACGGATCTTCTGTCTGTCAGTCACTACGCTAAAAAAAAAAAAAAAAAGTTCATAGGTTCTTCGTTCAAAACTCAAATATTCACCTCTGGATCATCAAGGAGTCTGAGTGGAGTATTATCGGTGCTAAGGAGGTCTCTCACCACTTCATTATAGATCTCTATAGCGGAGAATTTCAGCACGAATCTTCTGTCACTACGCTAAAAAAAATTTATACATTCATGTAAAAGTAAATGTCAGATAGGATAATTCTTAACCCTGCCCATTTCGAGAAAGGCATGAAATGTTTGAGAGTAGTAGGTACCTTTTCGATATAGTCAAATATATCTTGCATCGCATACTCAGTGACACCAGACATCGTATATGTCTTCCCGCTGCTTGTCTGTCCATATGCAAAAATACTCGCTGGACAACCATTTCCACGGGTTATTAAGCTAGTCAATAAACTAAGTTACATACTAGTGAACAAGAAAAACAGCAAAAAACATACCATTCATGCCGCTTAGAACTGAAAGAACAACTCTCTTGGCAGCCTCATCATACACCTCTCTCGTGGAGGATTCACGCCCAAATACTCTATCTATTACCATTGAATCATTCGTTAGCAAAGAAATTAAAGAACTAGACAAACCATAAACCTCGAGGAAACATAACGAAGGATAAACACGAGCATAGGTTCATCATCATCCAAATAGTGTAACATGTACATGAAGTGAATCAATAACACAACAAAGCAGAAATACTAAATACTAAAAGAACATATACCAAATTGGTAGGTTGTTGGGAGGGAGGAACGTTCCCCTTGAGCATTCTTGAACAAAATGGTGGTACTATCAATGCATTCCCAATCTGCAACATCATTCCTCGAAATCTCTCTGTCATTCAGAGGCCTAACCCTGATTGAAACATAGATCTTCTCTTCATGTGCACTTGAACCCTGGTCATTCAATTGGGGAGGGAACCCCTCATCCCCACAAACTGAGCTCATATCCTAAAACTCCCCCTTTTCCAATGCCAACAACAAATGCACTTGAAGAGAATCAAAGTGTTCAAACCCAAATATCACAATTCTTCATATGGTCTCTCTCTTTGAGCCAAAGAGAGGACCAATCTTAATAGCCCCCCTTATCTGGTTTATATGCCAAAATTTTCTATTAACAGCAGTTTATAGTCTTCTAATTACCTGCAATAACCCCCACATCATTCAACCAAAATAACCATTGTTAGAAACCTACAAAGATCTACAATTGTTATTCCATGAACCAAAGTCCACCTTGCATTGTGGACCTGTCCAAAACCACTCTATTACATTGTAGTATCTATTCATACATGTTTTTTCAACCTGTTGAAGCACAAAGAGTCAACAACGCCTCCACTAAGGCTCGATCTCATGACCTCTCATATGAGAGAGTCATTACATGCCATTTGAGAACAAGGTGTTAAGCCACATTCAGATTATGTGTTCTTGCCGTTAACATGTATATGTACCCGCAATTTCAATTTATTTATACGTACATAATCTCTTAACTACAACCACGGGCACGATTACAATGCAAGGTGAACCCTGGTACATGGTATAATATAATTTGCCTACTTCAAATTAGAAACCTACAACAATCTTACCTTGACCTTGGGATTCAGAATCCAAGAATGGGTTGTTTTTTTTCAGATCATGAAATGCAATTGCACTTCAATATAATCTGTCAATGGCAACACACAACACAACCCTAGAGAATTAGAAGAAAAAAAAAAAGAAAAAGGGAAGATAGGAATGATGAATGTGTTGCTTAATTACCTTTGTGTTATCAATCCATTTGATATCTGTTTTGGCAAACCAAAGTACCCTTCAGAAAGTGAACTGCGTTTTATATTAAAGAAAAAAATTAGTAGCAAAGACAGAGAGAGGAAAGGCATTTGTGGTTGTAGGTTTGAGGGAGATCTAAAAGCAAGGCAAACCAGGAGATTTTTAGAGAATTGCGGAGAAAATATTTCAACGGAGCTTCTTTTGGATGGGTTGTCTGTGTTTTTAATTTGCCGCGGAGCTTTGAAATGAACTGCCACCGCCATTATTGAATAGTGATAAAACTTAGTGATGATCATGATCATGCACATTGCCATCAACCTTCTTATTCTTTGCTAAAAAATATATTTTACCCATTTTACTTTTATTATTTATTATTCATTGGTCAAATAAATCATTGTTTCTAATTGTAAAAAAAAAAAAATCATTGTTTCTTTGTTGTGATGATCTCAGAGTTGTACTATACTTCTCTGACGACAGTAAGTCAAGCACAGATAACCATAGAATTTTTTGACTATGTGGTTATCATATCTTACTTAAAATAAATTGGTCATAAGTAGGTAATACTAACTATTTAACTACATCCCTCTATAGTATGTCACAATGTCCTGATTGAGGCCCAACATATTGTTTAAAAAAAAGATTGTTGTTTCTTTGTTTATTTTCTTATAGTTTTTTAATTGAATGTTTTGTTTGGTGGATCTTTTAATTAGCTCTGTTACAATGTAGTATCTGTCCATAACTATTTTCTCAACCTACTGAAGCACAAAGAGTCAGTATTGCCTCCACTGAAGCTCGAATCCATCCCTTCTATATGGGGTGCAACCGGGTGCCACTAGACCACAAGGTCATTGGCTTTTAATTAGCTTTAAAACATGTAAATTTAAAAAATAATAGTCAAATAGGTCATCAAATTACACACAAAACTATAATCGAATCATCTAATTTTTTTTAAAAAAAATATATAAGTGAGCTCCTAAATAATCTAAATTTGCTGACATAGTGGTAACTTCTTTTTAAAATTTAATTTTTAATATATTTTAATAATTTTATATAAATTAAAATAAAATAAAAAACCAACCAATTCCCCTTAGCTTCCATCTTCGTCCCTAGTTATATTTATTATATTAAAGAAAAATGCTATTGTATTTCTTAGAGTATATCTACTTTTTGTTGTGCTATTTATAGCAATAGATCAAACTATTATCAAAATTACTATACTTCATGATTTATATTAATTAAAATTTAATGCACAATAATCAACAAATATTCCATTGAATTTTATTTAAAACCAATTTATTAGTATCATATCGTTGAGGTTAATATTACAAATATATCAACTTAATCTCTTGTTTACACAGACACAAGATGGAAATTAAACTTCAATTCTTCTTTTTTGGAAATTTCATCAGAACCAGCATTGAGAGGTGTGTGACGCCAAGCTTTTAGTAGAGTCCTCCTCCAGATGAACAAATGTTGTAAATCAGAAAAAATAAGCATCAAAATATCTCTGAATGGAACAAAAAAAGTAAAAATAAAAATAAATCTAAAGCTTATTAATTGAGTGGCCTTTTCGAGATCATAAAAGTATATAAAAATCTCTTTATATGAAATCTCCCAAAACACTCTCTTACAGAACAAGTCCTATAGAAAAACACAAAATTAAAGAAATAACACAAACCCATTACAAATCGGGTGACGCGGAGATTCGAAACCATGACATTTGTCATGGGGTCGGCTTTGATACCAAATTAAAGCATATGCTCAATTTAAACTAAAAGCTAGGTTAAGCTAATAGTTGTATTGCACATTTATGTTTATATATTATATGCTCAACAAAACGAATTGAAACAATTATCTACTTGAGGGCACAACAGAGGAGGATTCTTGATTATGGAGGGGAGAAAATGGAGTAGACCAAGGAGATGGCGGTTGAGGATGACAGTGGTAGAGAGGAGCGACACTGGAAACGACAGTAGTAGTTGAGGGTGGCGTTGGAGGTGGTTGAGTGTAGTAGTAGCGTCGAGGGGGCAATGAAGTAAAAATCTTGTTGGCGACAGTTAGGGTGATTTTAACATAGCAAATCGCAAGGAAAGGAGATGATGAGAGAAAGTCGGTGGGAGGATATGAGAGGAGATTAGAGCAAAATCACGATATGTTAATTTTATAGATCTAGATCTGACTTTCTGCGACCTTTTTTTTTTTTTTTTTTTTTTTTTTTTTTTTTTTTAATTTAGAATGGGTCAGGAAAAATCAGTCAATATAATTTTTTTTTTAACAAAAAAAAAAGGTAATTACTTTCTGCAACCTGCGTCGCGGAAACTCAATGTTTTTTTTTTTTTTTAAAGAAACGACGCCCCTTTTGTTTAAAAATGATCGTGATTTCTTATTAAGTTATTTATAATTTTTTCACCACACATTTTTTTAACTAAACACCACCATTTTAGAAAAAGGGTTGCGAAAAGTCTAATTTATACTCAATTTTTTTTTTTTGTACTAATGCACATTGTCACCCCTAATTAGTAATTACAAAGGAAACCATTATTTGACACACATCCTTAATCTATTACTATCTATCTTGCAAAAATTAGATGACATTTTAATCTATAAATACAACACATATGCATTGTAAAACTGATCAATATTTTACTAAATTGACTAACTACGTTATTGACTCATTGCAAGTGACTAAGGACCTTTCAATTACTTTCATTTCATTTTGCATTACATTAGGAGTCGTGCTTATAGCAAAGCCTATGATTTATGTTGGGATTATAGGTTAAATAAACACCAACAAGTATAATGCAAAGTCAATTTTAATTATTTTCAAATGTCTACTACGAATGAACAAATGTATAATCTCCCATAGAAAAATAATTTAGAAATCCGTTGTAGTCTAGTTGGTTAGGATACTCGGCTCTCACCCGAGAGACCCGGGTTCAATTCCCGGCAACGGAATTATTTTATTTTGTTGGTGTTGATTGGTATTGGATAATAATGCTGTAAGTCTGTAACGTTGTTGACTGGTTTTTAATTTTATTTTTTTAAAAACATAGTTGAGTTAATGCTCAGTAAGCTTTGGGCATTGGGCCCCAACTGATATTTGGAATATATTTTAATAATTTTAAATAAATAAAAAACCAACCAACCCCACTCCCATCATCCTCTCCAAGACTCCAACTATATTTATTATATTAAAGAAAAATGCTATTGTACTTCTAAAAATATATACTTTTTTTTGTTCGATTTATAGCAATATATATGTGTAATAAATCAAACTATTATACAAATTACTATGCTTTATGATTTATATTCATTAAAGTTTAATCCACAATAATCAAGAAAGATTTCACTGTTTTTTTTTTCAAACCAAATTATTAGTATTGTTGATGTTAGTATTACAAATATACCAACGTAGATCACTCTATAATAAGCAAGTAGCTTAGTCTCGGAACAAGCAAAATTGAAGGCTTTATAAAAAATGAGCTGAAACTATCATCACGTCATTCAGTATGACTAACTTATCCAATCATTGACATTTGGAGCTGCATGAAAATAATTAATTACAATTACTTTATATTCATGTTGTTAGTTTTAATTACAAAGGAAATCGTCTTTGGACACACATCCTAATTAGTCTATTATCTCTCTTGTAACAATTAGATGGCATTTTAATCTATAAATATAACATACATTGATACATGTATTGAAAAAGGTTTTAAATTCTACTGAATTGACTAAATTCTGTTCTTGGCTAATCCTAAGTGACTAAGAATCCTTTCAATTACACTATTGACCCTGTTACATGTAGTATGTTGTCCATATACTTTCTCAACCCACTGAAGCCCAACAAAGTCAACATTGTCCCCACTAAGGCTCGAACCCATGACCTCCCACTTGGGAGAATCACTTCATGCCGCTTGACCACAAGGCCTTTGGCATGTTGGGATCATATGTTAAATAAACACCAAGAAGTATAACGCAGAGTCAAATTTAATTAATTTTAGTTGTCTACTGAGATTGACAATTTATGTTATAAATTTACATTGCAAACTAAGACAGCAATCCGTTGTAGTCTAGTCGGTTAGGATACTCGGCTCTCACCCGAGAGACCTGGGTTCGATTCCCGGCAACGGAATGAAATAGTTTTGCCGTTAACGTTTTCTTTCTCCGCAGGTTTCTTGACTCCTGGTTCATGTGTTTATGACTTTTTGTGTGTAGCATTATGAAATTTTTTACATAGAAACAAATTAGTAATTGTGTCTTATGTTATAAATGTTTGTGTTTCATATTGTAAACTTCAGTGTGTATGCATACAAGGTTCTTCCAAGTACATGATATAAATTGCCTTCTTCTGATTCCTCCGATGGGATAATTGGGGTAGTCGTTATAAAATTTGTACCTCACGAGTATGAATTTTATCAATAATATTATATAGACCCTAGTCGTCCATGTTATAGATTGCCTTCTTCTGACTCCTCCGATGGGATAATTGGGGTAGTCGTTAGCTTATTAGTAACGGTACCACTCCAATTATCTTTCTTTCTTAAATTATTTTTAAAAAAATTGTATAAATATAGAGATTGACGCGTAATTGGAGTTTCTTTCTAGATCAGTACTCACTCCCATTTTTACCACTCACAAACAATCACTACTCTCTAGTCTCTACCCTTCCACATAAGCTTAAAGATTTAAAAAATAATAATATTTAGCATTTTGTCACATCATGAAGTAATTGTCTATGAATAACAATTGTAGGGGTACTTAGCAACACAAAATCCAGAGTAAATTAAAGGGCATGAACAACTTTCAATTATTATTGTATTTTTTTTTTTGACTATTACTGACTCTGTTACAATATATTATTGTATGTTAAATCAAATGAAAAATAAATATTCTATAAGTATATAATATTACTCGATCGGTGAATATGGTCCAAGTTAATGAGTAACGAGGTAGCAAGGCTAGGCCAGAATTTTTATATATATATATATATATATATATATATATATATATATATATATATATATATATATATATATATATATATGAGAAATTGAGTAGCTGAAACGACCAGCAACGTTGTACATCGTACTCCATCCAACTACAACTGCCATAGCCCACTTCTCTTGCAAGCATGCATGAGCCACCATCAACAGTAGTATTGATTTTGGTGGGGACAAATAGAGTGCAATTCAAGTCATCTCTCTCGTGTAATAAGAAATGTTTATTTTGTCACCCCACACAACTTATTGATCCTTGAAAAGGATTAATAATTTCATTTTGATAATCGCCTATGAGTGTTAAATTTTGCTGATTCTTATTAAAAACAACTGATATGTAATTAGTTTTGTTATAGAGACAGAAAAAACAATTGAAACATATTTAGCAATTTATTTGGTCCATCGAAATTTCAAGATGGGGGTAGGTGAGCACATAGGATATGATGGGTTTCAACTTTCAATAACCCTTTTAGAAATGTTTAATGTTTAATTTTAATTTTAATTTGTGAGGTTAGTTGGTTAGTTAGTTAGCTTCAAGATGACTAGAATGGGCAAGTGGGAATATTATATATAGTGATGGGAGACAACTATCATATATAAAATGAAGGCATATCACCAATAGAGTCACTGAAGTAGTATCAATGGCGAAGATTGTATGGAGAAGCTTGTTGGGGTTGCTCACAGTCTTTGCTGTGGTAATGGGGGAGATGAGAGTGAGATGTGATGAATGGGGAAGTAGAAATAGTATTGCTCAATCTCCCTCCATGCTTCCACCTGAAGATGTAGCGGGAAAACCCGAGATTTTCGACCACCCAAAAGTTAGTATGGTGGATGAGATACGTGGGACTAACCCTGGTGGTAGTAGTGGTGGAGGTGGAGGCGGAGGCAGAAGCGGAGAATGGGAGAGTGGAAATATTGCCCCGTCTCCCACCATGCTTCGGCAGGGAGATGGAAAATCCGAGATTTTCAACCATCCAAAAGTTAATATGGTGGATGGTAAACGTAGGATTAGCGGTGGTGGCGGTGGAGGTGGTGGAGGGTGGGGATG